>WHSA01000753.1:0-249088 GCA_012931725.1 Litsea cubeba
TGCAACAGATTTCTTGATATGAGCAATGTACCCTGTTGGACATGTCTCATCTCCACACAGTATAGGACTCTTGATGGAGTTCTTCAATTACTACTATAAACATTGTTTTGTACTTGATAAAATATTATTACATGTTTTCTTGTTTTGAAATCTAACTAAACAATGCAATGAGATGTTTTATTTCAAGTGAGATCTATATATAATTTTATTAACGTTACATTAGCACATTATTTATTAAAAATTAATATTGATTTAAATTCTTCAAAATATAATTCTGAATCTATGTTCAGGATTTGCTGAACCAGACAGTATGGATAGGAATCGGATTCTGACATATATATTCGTACTCATGCTAATTCTAAAATAAATCCAGCAGTCACAACGTTATTGACTTCAAGATTTCTCTATCGCTAAAACATTGTGCCTTTGATTGAACAAGCTAGGAATCAGGCGAGCCCATCCATTCATGGCTTCCAAAATCGACCAAGTCCTGAGTTGACTCGAAATCGACGCTTACCAAGTCGAGCCAAAACAACACCACCACCCGCCACACCCCTCCATTTGTGGCTTCCAAAATCGACCAAGTCCTGAGTTGACTCTAAATCGGCACTTACCAAGTTGACTGAAACAACAACACCACTCGCCACACCCTCCCTCGAGACCGAGTTGAAACCAGTCAAATCCTATCAGGAAAAGGCTAAAACTAATATTTTCCCCCTATTTTCTTGTTGTGAGAGATAATGTTGGATACTTTTGGGGTTGTGCATTCACAGATTTTCGAAGATCAAAATTCAAAACTAAATTTTCTAGAGAAAAATAAAATCAAAGATCAGAGACAGTGCTCATATGATGGAATGAAAACCAAACATTTAAAACATATGGCCTAAATTTATATGATACCTCATACCATTTCTATTTTTATGCTTGCCTATCATTCTTTTTTCACATTTTATTAAAGGCTTTGGAGACTCTGAGTGCAACTCTGACCAGCTCAAGACCAATGTTGTAAAAATCGCTAGGCGGACGCTAGGCGGTGGGCATGGACTAGGGATTAATTGACTAGGGCGGGGATTAATCAGGGATTAATCGGATTAGGCGTTTTTGATGAAAATCCACTATTTTTCATAGAATTTTAGAACACTTGTCATCACATATATGCAACAATATAAATAGACATCAATGGTTAGTTGATGCATTTTAAAAAACACATCTCTTACTTAGTTGACTAAATGCTTGCTATATTTTACAGATAACACAATGCTTGCAGACATGTATGGCACAAGCATAGCTGCATATCCAAGCAATTGCTCAAAATCAAACCAAACGAGAATATCATCATGTTTCTAGTGTTGCATATCCAAGCAGTAGCAGAGCATTGTAACATGCTAGTGTTGCATACAAATTAAACTTCAAAAAAACATCAAATCATAAATCATCAAAAATATCATCATGTTCTTCCACCAAGGCCACATCTACTTCTTTATCGGACTCAAAGTCATCATCTCCATCGTCCTCTTCAGAGGACTCCTCCGACACAAATTCTTCCTCATCAATTTCTCTCGTAGTCCTAGTACTCCTCCTAGGTTGAAGCATTTCATCCGCTCCCACCGCTTGGCCAAGTACCTCCCACGTTGCTCCGGTCACGGGATCAACATCATCCTCATCATCATCAACTCCTTCAACCAACCAATGTTGAGCTTTACCACAATCATCCGCTTGGAGGATATCTTTCTCATCACCAACTCTTTTCTTTTTATGAAGAATTTTGGAATTGAATTGAACATACACCAAGTTGTTCAACCTTTCAGAATCAAGCCTATTTCTCTTTTTAGTGTGGCACCTATAAGATACATTATAAATCATGTAAATCAACATAGCAACTAAATTACAATGTAAATAAATTATGACTTGCAAAGTAAGTGACATACCCCTTCAAATGTACTCCAATTCCGCTCACAACCTGACGAACTTGTGGTTAAGGATAGAATCCTAATTGCCATCTTCTTCAAATGTGGTGCATTACCGCCATAATTACTCACCACGCAGCTAGCGTTAACAAAAAATGACTAATTAATAACCATTTGTTAAGAAAGTCAATTACTCAAGCCAATAATTAATGATATTAGGATACCATCAACTAGGACTTACCAGGATTAAATAACCCTTTACACCTTTAGTTTGATAAGCATGTTCAGCTTGCTTTCTTCCAAACATACCCTGCAAATTCTTATACTTCACCAATTCTTCATCAAAACTTTAGTTTGAGTATCAATATCATTTGGGAAGAACCTCTCCACACAATTGACTATAGCATCCATGTAATCAACATCTTCTCCTATCTCCACCCTATTCTTTGCAAAGTAGTATGGATTAAGCATATATCCCGCAAGTGCAAATTCCTATCAAGTCTTTCTTTGGATTTACTCTCAATTATGTCTAGAATTGGTTTGTAATTCTTTTCAATTCCATGAAAGACTTCATCCTTTATCTCTTTCTTTGCCGCTTCAAGTTCTCCATACAACCAAGGCATAGAGGGCCTATCACTATCAACCAAGGCGGAGGACTTTTACCAAAGGTCGAAACACAACCAAACATGAGTTCAAGGATTTCCAGAATGAAAGGCTAACCACCGTCGCATATGCCACTTTTCCCTTTGCACTCTTAGAATGTGAATTCCGACCCCAATCTTCGGAAGCAACATAAGTCTCAATTGCTCCTTTTTCTCTACCAAACTTTGCATAGTTAAGTAAGTGCTAGCAAAGCGTGTTACTCCGGGCCGTACTATCTCACGCTTCTTTGTCATCCTTCTCATCAAGCTTAAGGTTGAGTGATGAGAGTATATGAAAATGGTTAAGGCCCTTGCCTTATCAATCGCACTCTTAAACCTTGGAAGCTTACCAATCCCCTCAAGCATAAGATTCACAGTATGTGTGGCGCAAGAAGTCCAAAATATGTTAGGCCTCTTGGCTTTCATCAAAGTCGCCGCAGCCATATTGTTGGAAGCATTATCCGTCACAATTTGGATCACCTTCTCTTCACCTATTTGTTCAATGCATTTATCCACATACTCAAATATATAGCTTCCCGTATGTGATGCATCAGAATCTTCCCTTGATGAAATAAAAGAAATCCCTTCCCCACAATGCACACATAAGTTCATAATGCTTCTTCTTTTACGGTCGGTCCAAGCATCAGTCATTATAGAACAACCAGTTATGGACCACTCCTCTTCATGCTTTTTAAGAGAGTTCTTAACCCTCGAAACCTCTGCTTTCAAACATGGGCCACTCATTCGATACCGACTTGGTGTAGGTAATCCTGGACCAAACTGCCCAATAGCTTCCGTCATTAGCGTGAAACTATCATTTGAATGGCCTTGAAAGGAATGCCACTCTCGATAACCCAGCGTGCTATATATTGTTGTGTGTCAGCACCTTCTTCTTATCCAACAAAGCTACTAGATTGGCTTGCCTTGTAAACTTTGTAGTGGAAGTGTCGTAGTGTTGTTGTGGATTAATCTCCACAAATCTTCCCATAGGCCCAATATCAATTGGCAAGGGTTGGATGTCCTCATTCATCTCCACAACACCATCAGAAATTGAAACTTCCTTTCTAGTTTCAGTTTCTTCACTTTGCTTCTGTTTCTTTTTCATCTTAACACCATCTAGTGCCTCTCTACATGCCTTTTTTGCCTCGTCATTCGCCTTATCACAAGCCTTCACATTCCCAGTTCTACCAACTACATGACATTTTAGTCGGTAGATGCCTCCGGAGAGATTCTTCCCACAAAGCTTGCATCTGACTTTATCAAGTGATTTGGCATCAATTAATTCTCCATACTCCCACCCAACATCATTAGATCCACGTTTCAATGCAATTTGTGATATTTGCATCACTTGTTTCTTCACCCATGGTATTGGAGTTGGAAGCCGCCGATGAAGTAGCCATACAGAAGCAGATTGTATTGGAGTTGGAAGCCGCCGATGAGTTAATTGGTTGGTTAGATTCGATTGCTAGAGATGAAGTCATGAAGAGGAGACTTAAGAGAGAACGAGAAAAAAAAAAAGCAGCAGCAGAAATTAAAAAAAAAAATAGCAGTAGCAGCAAGAACAAATTAACATGTAGAAGAGCAGAAAAACAGCAACAGCAAAACAACATGCAGAAGAGCAAAGCAGCAACAAAACAGCAGCAGAGCAAAAAAAAAAAAAAAAAAAACAGCAACTGGAAAAAACGGCAGGCCAGCAGCTAAACAACAACAGAGCAAAAAAAAAAAAAAAAGCAGCAGCAAGAAAACGGCAGGCCAACTTAGACCGCTGCAACGGGAAATCAAAACCCTAAATGGGTTCTGTGCTCAAAGCCAAAAATCAAGAAGACCGAGATCCATGCCAAAGTCAGACCACACATTATGTCATCACAGATCAAGCAAAAGGCAGGAAAAAAAAAACAGGAGCAAAAAAAAAAAAATAAACAGGAGCAAAAAAAAAAAAAAAAAAGCAGCAGGAAAAAAAAACAGCAACAATAGCAGTGCCTGCGCAATGGAAGGAAAGACAGCAGTGAAGAAAAAAATGAAAAGAAAGAAAGCAACAGCAGCAGCAATGGAAGGAAAGACAGCAGTGAAGAAGAAAAGAAAAAAAAAAAACAGTACCTGCGCAGCGGTTGAAGAAACAAAATGAACAGCAAAGTTTGGCTTGAGCCACTGGACAGTTTTCCTCCGCTTCTTCCTCCTCTTCTTCTTCTTCTTCTTCTTCTTCCGCCGTTTCTCCTTTCTTCTTCCGCCGTTTCTCCTTCTTTTTTTTTTCGTTTCGTTTCTGACTCAGTTAGGGCACGAACGAGGGCACAATATATGCTCTTAAGTGCTGGACCAAGTTATGACTTAAGCCCATTATGGGCTGGGCTGGACCATTTCAGCTTTTAAAAATTTTAAGTTATGGGCCGGATTGACCGAAGCCCACTAGGCGGATTAGTCGGATTAATCGGAATTGCCCACTAGGCGGATTAGTCGGATTAATCGGAATTAGGCGGGATTAATCGGATTAATCAGTGCACCCGATTTTTGGCCTCGCCTAGCCCTTAGTCGCGGCGGTGAGGGCCGCCTAGGCGGCCGCCTAGGCCGATTTTTACAACACTGTCAAGACCTGTCTCAAGGGTGGCCAAGGTCTGAGTCCGAATTTTAAAAATGTTGCCATTTTTCAAAATTTGAGTTGTTGAAAAGGAAAGGAAAAAGAAAAGGAGAGCCGATTTTGGTTCGTTCTTGCTGAGCTCATTGAAGCTATTTGTTTTGGTCAATGGACCAACATGAAGACCCCCCTTGAAAGATTACCACTGGGATCTCAGTCCTTTATGACCAAAATTCCCAATTATATGAATAGGCTAAATCTGACAAGCTCATTGAAGCTATTTGTTTTGGTCAATGGACCAACATGAAGACCTAGGGCTATCAATTGAGCCAGTTAAAATGGGTAACCGGCTTGTCCCAAGACCGAAAATACAGGGCTAGCAGGCTGGGCTTGGACAATGATTTTGAAGCCAGGCCAAAATGGGACTGGGACTGGGACTGGGCAGAACAAGCATGGCCCGGCCGCAAGGAAATTTATCTAATTTTTCCTGAGTAGACCGAAATTGCCCCCACTAACGGCTAATTAGGAGGGGCAGTTTTGTAACTTCGTCCGTCATAATCGTTCCCCCTTTATGGAATGACACTTGGTGTAGTATAAAAGCACTCTCTGAAGTTCCATTGACTCCATAACCTTGCAACAAAAAAATCACATACAATATTGGATAATTATGAAGGAGCCAGTGGAAGAGTTGTTTGGCTTCCTACCAAGGATGAAAATAGCTACGCCCGCCTCCAAACCGCTACGAAGCGGGCGATACGTAGCATAGCGGGGATACGTAGCGGCCGTAGCGGTGCGATTTGAAAAAATTGCCCAAAAAATCTGAAAAAAATCCAGAAAATCCAGAAAATTGTAAAAATGAAAGAATATGTGGTTCTTTTGCAAAAGTAAGTAAGAAAAGGGGGCGTAGTGGTGCCCTCAATATATGAAGTCCTGCATCGCTGTATAAATAGAAAATAATAGTAATGATTAGTTTTTTCACATGTATTCATATTTCTTAGTCATACTAACTTAGAAAGTAATGGAAAGCTCAAAAAAAAAAAAAAAAAAAAAAAAAAAAAAAAAAAAAAAAAAAAAAAAAAAAAAAAAACCTAGAACATGAAATAAAGGCATAAGACTTAAGAGTTAGGTCATTACTCATTACTCATTAATAAACATTGAACAATTAAATATCAATACTTCAACATTCAAGGTTCAAATTCAATCAAGTGAATGAACTATGAAGTGATCAACAATCAACATTCAACACCGATTTAGAAATGACAGAGTAGAGAGTTAGTGAAGGAAATAGGAATACCTTAGTCACCAGCACAATGAGGGTTCTTTATAAAACAATTTAATTAAGACCGGTTTAAAATCTAGTAGTAAAAGGTAACTATATCTTTACTACTATACAATTTCAAACATAATTAAACAGGTTTAATATCTTATTTAGCAAGTTATGATAATAATAGACATCCAAGCACAAAAACGGAAAGACATCCAGCAAAAGAGTCTTAGCTATCATGGTCAAGTAGGATCCTTTCGTCTTCTTAATTGACACTTCTCTAAACATGTGCTTTGCGGAGGGGGTCCGGGGGTATCCCCCGGCGGGGGTCGAGCCGACCGGTCAGCTCGCGGGGGCCCAGGGGGCAGCGCCCCGAAAAAAAAAAAAAAAAAAAAAAAACCGTATCGGCCGCTACACATGTAGCGGCCGCAACGGTGCGATACCCGCTATTTTCTAAATAGCGTGGCGGTACCGGCCGCCACGGCCGACGTAGCGTAGCGGCCAATATTTTTATCCATACTTCCTACAGTGCATCACCATGCAAGGAATACAGAACCAGAGAATCTCACTCTACTTCTATCAACCATTAAAGAGATCTATTTAGTATGTTAAAGTCATGATGCAAAACTTGGTATTTGAATCCTTGGCAAATTTCATCTTTCACTCCTATTATCCATTGAGAAGCAAGCAACAGAACGACACACTATCCCATGTATTCTGTATGATATTAGATCCGTCTCTTTTTTATAAAGGTATTGGATGAGTTTAAGTCGATTTGTCTAATTGTCACTCGAATTGCCCTTAATCTGCTACCTATCACCACAAAGGATGCATAAAAAAGTCTCAGCATCTTTATTTTGCATGCAACCACAGTAGTTATGACTTATGACTAGGAAAAACCACAGTTTTTTTTTTTTTTTTTTAATGTTGATGATAAAATGTACAAAAGGATCTGTACAGTATAAGAGATATACAGTGACTCAAAAAACCCCACAGCAAAGGGGATGAGCAACCAAAACTGAAAGAAGTGAAAGGAAAAAACCCCAAAAAATGGGTAGAACCCCCATAACAAAGGCGGGCATGACCAACCAAAAAGAGCTAACAACAAAATTACATAGACAAAGTCAAGGCGGGTTTTAGAACTCCCTCTTTGGCTAGCTTATCCGCTTCCTGATTAGCCGATCTCTTAACATGGTGGAAAGAGCTGTTTAACTCCCTTGAAAGTTGGATCACCTCTTCAATGATATCTGCAAGATTCCAAGGAGGACTGCAATCTTGCCCACGGAATGACGCAGTAGGAGTCCCCTTCAATGAGAAGCCGTCAAGGATTGAGTTTTGATGCTTCACGGATGCCAATTCTGAGAGCCAATAATTCAGTTTTGTTGCTGGAACCCAAACCAGCCGGGCCGGAATAGGTTAGGAGATTGGTTCCTTCCGTATCGCGAATAAGTCCTCCCAATCCAGTGGGGCCGGGGTTTCCACAAGCACTACCATCAAAATTGAGCTTGAGAGCACATGGAGGTGGACACCATCTTGGAAGTACTCGTCTTGAGATAGGTTGAAGAAGAACACTTCCTGCCAATTATGAATAATGGACTTGATGGGAATGCCTTTGAACAGAGGGCTTGAGGAAACCCAAAGAGCCACTAAGTATTTAATTTTCTCCGACAAGGTACTCGCTTCTGACGATTTTCCTTCAAAACACCTAGAATTCCTCTCTTTCCAAAAGGACCAAATGACTGCCAAGAAAGAGATGCCCCAGATGATCATTCCCCTTCTGAACCCCACTCCTAACCTCCAAAACTCCAATAAGGTCAAAAGGGAGTGGGGGATGGGAGTAGAGACATGGAACCAACCTAGGACCATCCTTCATAGGTACTGAGCTATAGAACAATTTAACAGCAAGTGATCAATAGATTCCTCTCCCGCCAAGCACATTGGGCAAGCATTATCGATGGTAACTCGCCAACATCTAAGGTTGTCCATTGTTAGGATACCTCCAAGCAAAGCAGTCCATCCAAATGCCATCACCCTTGGAGATGTTTTCATACTCCAAAAACTTGCCCAATTAAAAAAAAATGCATATCCACCACCTCCCTCGTCATAGAAGCAAAAAAAAGATGCAACCGAGAGTGTGCCATCAGTGGTGGGCATCCAGATTCTTCAATCTTTACCCCTCAGTAGGGATGAAAATTTCTCCAATCATATTCAAGAAAGACCGGAATTGAAGTTCCTCCACCTCATTTAAGTTCCTTCTAAAAACAGGCCCCCAGATGATGCAGCCTCCTCTCCTCTCGATATAATCAATAACTCTGGCTTCTTGATTGCTAGCACAATTGAACAACTCGGGATAGGTAGACACTAAAGGAAGATCCCCCACCCACAAGTCCGTCCAAAAACATATTTTACCCCCTTTGCTCACCCGGAATCTCACTTGCCTCAAGAACATTTCCTTAGCAGTGAGGACTCCTCTCCATAAAGTGGAGAAACGCGGAAGAGGATCTCTAAGTAGCCAACAATTCCTGAGACGCCATATTTGCAGAAAATTACTTGTTTCCACAAACTATGTGAGTCATCTCCTATTCTCCACTGCCATTTGCCTATCAAGGCCAAGTTCATCTCCTTCAAGGGTCTAATACCCATACCACTTTATTAGATGAAATTTATTCTTCTCTTTCCCATTCCAAAGAAGTTCCGTTGCAATTTCTCAATTTTGTTAATAATCTCCTTGAGGCACTTGAACAGTGACATGAAGTAGATCGGAACATTGGCCAATGTTGCTAATGCAGAACGGGCCACAAGTGGTCCCGCCCAGTTATTGGTTTTCTTATTTTGTTTCCTTTATTTTTCCTAATTATTAGTTAGCATGTTTCTAATCGTAATTAGGGTAATTTCCATTATTGGTTTTAGCTTTGCTATGGATCTAAGTTTACTTTTCTTATTTATAATACATTGCAGAGATGGAAATCTCATACTTTGATTTTGGAATAGAATTAACGTGGTAATTTATTTTCCCTCGGAGTGGTGCTTCCTCGTGTTGAAATCTCTGTGGAGACGTATTGAGGTGTCTGTGGACACGGTGCTGCGGCACTCCACACAAGCTCTAACCCTAAGGGTGTGTTTGGATGTGTGGTGAATTGAAGTATGGTGAGGTGAACCATCAAATCAAGATAGAATAAAATATTAGATGTTATGATGGTGTTTTGTTTTAGTTGTTTAGTATGGAATCTTTTTGACTTTTTGTATAGAAAAGTGGATTTTTTTTTTGTCTTTTAGTGGAGAAAGGGGGTTGCTTTATTGACTTTTTTTGAAAAATTGGGAGGGAATATTGAAATTGTGTACTTTTGATATGACCCCTTGTCAATTCTTGTCTGAATTCACTTCACTTCACTTTAACTAGTAAAGTGCCAAACACGCCCTAAGGCCTGCATCAATTGGTATCAGAGAGAAGATCCACATCGCTCCGATTACCCTCCGGTCACTGATCGGAGCATATCCATCCATCCCTTTTTCACCCAACAACCAAATCCCTATTACCAACCAGTCCCCATCGAGACAAAAACCCCAAACCGAATCAAGCCCTTGCCTAATCCCGTCGGCCATCAACCAAACCCTCACTGCAACCCTTCCAACAAAAAAAACAGAGATCCCCAAAACCCAACTCCATCTCGGACAAACCCATCACCAATCTCCACACATTCCAGAAACCCTAACCACACTACCCAAATCTTCTACCCCTCCCACCGTCAACCATCTGCTGCCTTCCCCTTCAAACCACATCCACAACAAAAAAACCAAACCCCCCTCCCATCTCGTCACACCTAGCCCCTTCGGCGGAAGCACCCAACCCAGAAGAGAAAAAAATAAATAAAATAAATAAAAAAGAGAGAGAGAGGCAGAGTAATAGAGAAAGGAAGTGCGTACCTAGCTCCGTCGATGTCACTGCATATCGCCGTTGCATGTCGCCACCGTCTCCGGCTCACCTTCGCTGCTCATCGCCCTTCTTCCTCACCATCACCCGAAAACAGTGCCCCCTCCCTCTCTTTTCTTTGTTGTAACGAACAAACAGAGAAAAGGGGATTTCAAACCCCTTTTTTTTTCATTCCATCGACACGAGGTCCAAGAGGAGGCATCACATGCACTCTGACACGTACTAGCAAGTGGGCGTGAGTTCAAGTTGCGACAGGTCCCTCGGGTATGCCCATTGGAGCAGAGCCCAGCAGCAGGAACCATCCCCCGATTCATCAGACTATATCAGCAATTAAGATTTGTTTCGCTGATTACAGTGTCATCTGAAGCTTGATTTGAGATCCGTTTTCGCCAGTGTGATCGTGGAGAGCAAATCTAAGCATCACGTCAGTCAAATTTTTTATTACATTAAAAAAATGGTGGTCCATTAGAAGAAGGCAGAAGTAAAGTCTTTCTCCACAAACGAGGAATTTTTTAAGGGAAACGTTGTGGAGTTAACGGAAAATGTTAATCAACTATCCGCAATGATGGTTCAAATCCAAGAAACTGTTGCAAGGATGGAAACCTGATTAGCCAATTTGGAAAACAATCGGCGTGCGGATAATCCCGCGGTGACGGAGAAAATATTTAGAATCCACGAAATCAACAAGCAGTCAATGTTGATCGAGATTTAAGGATTAAACTCGTGATTTCCGAATATGATAGAAAATGGGAAATTGTACTGGCACACAATTTTTTTCTTTTCCCACACAATTTCTCTCTACACACATTACTAAAATTTAAAATGTTAATTAGTTCTTTCCACACACAACAAATTTTCCTAAACTACCCATCCCTTCATTCCCACACACAGGTGTTCGGAAGTATAGGTCCGAACAGATGCATTATGTTCGGAACTATACATCCGAACATATGCATTATGTTCGAAACTATACATCCGAACATTTGGCAAATGTTCGGACCTGAAAGTCCGTACATATCGGGAAAAAAAAATTAACAAATCTCCATCACACAGCCACAGGCCAGTCATTCCTTGCTTTCTTCTTACCAATCACAAGATCTCCCTCTGTTTCTATTCTAGTTTTGTTCTTGTGTGCTGTGCATTTCTCTTACTTATACACTTCTTCAATTCTTGGTGCATTGCCATTTGTTCTTGCAGCTATTGATTTGAAGGGGGAGTCGCTGATTGCATCAAGAGAAAGGAAAAGGGAGAAATATCCAAACTTTTTTGTTGGGTGTTCTTGCTCTAATGAAAATGTCGCATTCCAGTGACATTGCTCGAAAACCCATCAATGAAACAGGGTCAGATTCCTTATCCTCTCGTTTCCACAGTGCATTCAGCAACGGCCCTTTCTTCTTCATCCACTCTGCTCACCCCACAAGCAGCTCCAGCTCTTCCTTGTGTTTTGGATATTTTGGTCATTTCATAAAGGGGAAAAAATATAATAAAAAAATAAAAAAATTCCTTGTGTTTGAAAAGAAAAATTGTGTGCCAATAGCAGCACTCTAGAAAATTAAAGCCCAATGAATTTATGGATTGGTTAGTGTGTGGAGAATATTTTCACACACAAGCCAATGGCGGATGGTCATAAAGTTACACTGGTGGCAACTTGATTTCGCAATTATGCTGCGATTTGGTGGGCCAAGTTGCAAAAGAAGAGAATGAACCAAAATATAGATCCTGTTGAGCATGGATTGAGATGAAAAACCTATTGAAGCAAAGTTCCTCCCTGTGAATTATTTAAGAGATCTGTGTTCAAGATTTGAAACAAGGATCGGAGACAGTTGTTGAGTATTCTGAAGAGTTTCTGACAATGCAAGCTCGTGGCTTGAATGAGGATGATGATGTGTTGGTTGATCGATGTTTTCATGGGCTGAGAATTGACATACAACATATCCTTACATTCAAGAATTTTGATAATGTTGATGAGATCATCCAACATGCCATCAAGGCCATTGCAAACTATCAAACCTGAAAATTTAGAGTGTCCAAATGGCATCCACAAAAAGGCCCATCAAAGCCAGATTGTAATCCAAGTGCTAGTTCCTCATAAAAGTTTTCCTCCAAGTTTGAAGATCAGAATAGGTTCACATGTTTTCATTATAAGCAAAAGGGTCACCGTTCGTTTGAATGTCCAAAGCGAATTCACTTAATGGAAGGTGCACACGATGAACCGGAAACACAAGATGATCCCAAAGGCGAAGAATCAAAGGAAGTGGAGGAAATAGCAGCTGAAAAAGATGGTAAAACTCTCTTGGTCCTCCAAGAGTCTGCCACCCACTGTTGAGAAGAGATTATTACGAAAAAATATTTTTCACTCAACTGGTACCGTACATGGACAAAAATGCACAATTGTGATTGAGGAAGTTGTGAAAATATCATCTCCCAAACTCTTGTTGATCGCTTAAAGTTGAAGGTTTACAAGCACAATCGCTCCTACTTTGTCAAATGGCTAATGACAAGTGATGAAGCGCAAGTGTGACATACATGTCAGGTTACTTTTATAGTAGGTGATGATTATAAAGATACAATTTGGTGGGATGTGCTACCAATGGATAGTGGAGATATACTGTCGGTGCGACATACATGTCAGGTTACTTTTGCAGTAAGTGATGATTATAAAAATGCAATTTGGTGCGATGTGCTACCAATGGATAGTGGAGATATACTATCGGGTCGCCCATGGATGTATAAGCAAAATGGCACGCATGGTATGCGCGACAACACGTACACATTCATGCACGGTGGAAAGGAAGTTACACTCCATCCAAAATAACCAGATTCACCGAGGAGGAGATCAAAGGCCCATACCACAAAGGAAGTGCTTCACGTACATCATCTATATAGAGGCAACTTGAAAAAGACCCGAGTTCGAGGAAGAACTCTTCTTTCAACCTGGAGAGGAGGAGGGGGGGGGGGGGGGGGGGGGGGGGGGGGGGGGGGGGGTGTTGGATGATGCAAAACGGGCCACAAGTGGCCACGCCCAGTTAATGATTTTTTTATTTTGTTTCCTTCTATTTTTCTTAATTATTAATTAGCATGTTTCTAATTGTAATTAGGGTAGTTTCCATTATTGGTTTTAGCTTTGCTTAGGACCTAAGTTTACTTTTCTTATATATAAGACATAGTAGAAATGGAATTCTCAGACTTTGATTTTGGAATAGAATTAACGTGGGTATTTTCCCTTAGAGAGGTGCATCCTCGAGTTGAAGTCTTTGTGGAGACGTATTGAAGTGTCTATGGACACAGTGCTTCGGCACTCCACGCAAGCCCTAACCCTAGGGCCTGCATCAGTTGCTTTAATCAAAGTAATCCTGCCACCTAGTGACAGATAATTTGCCTTCCATAGGGATAGCTTTTTCTCAAGCACTGGATACCATAAGGATTTAGCAGGTGAACCATGGCATAGTGGGAGGCCTAAATAAGTAGAAGGGAGGGATTCAGCTTTGCATCCAAAGATATCAGCTAACATAGCTAGGTGATCTTCATTCACCCTAACACCAAGCATCTCACTCTTGAAGAAGTTTATCCTCAAGCCAGAGACTGCTTCAAAGCATAAGGGGATTGCCTTGATATTACATATCTTATTCTCATTAGCATCACAAAAGAGAAGAGTGTCGTCAGCAAACGGTAGATGAGAGATTTCTTATGCTCCATTAGAAGGCCTAAAGACTCTGATGAGGTTATCATTGCTTGCCGCGTGCAACATCCTACTGAGAGCTTCACCAACTATAACAAATAAGAAAGGAGAGAGAGGGTCCCCCTGGCGTAGACCTCTAGAGGCAGGAAAGTGTAGAAGACCATGTACAAAGCCCACACGTGGGATATATTCAAATCTGTATAAGATAGGATTTAGTCCCTAATTTCTCTCCTTCTTTGTATAGGATATGATTGATTCTTTCCATTCTTTTGTTATTCTGATTTGTATCTAATTTGTAATCTTTACTTAATTAGAGCCTTGATTAAGACATCATATCAATATATATAGAATTGTCGATGCTCTGTGAAAGGCACGACCTTCTCCCACAGTTTCTCTTCTTCTTCCTCTCCTTTCTTCACATTCTATTTCATGGTATCAGAGCTCTGTGGGATCTCTCCATCTCTCAATTGCAATCCTTTCTCAAGGATCTAGAAAGAGAATCTTTCACTGTGTCGTCATTCATCACTATGTCGATAGTTTGCAGCGTGGAGATCAAGGTGGGCCATCATCAGATCATCCAGATAACACAGACGGCCACCACCGTAAGGGTCGTCCATATTTTCTAGGCATTTTGGTTATTTTTTCAGAATTTTTTTCACATCTAAGGTAGGCCATCTACTCCTTGTGATTTCCTAGTTTTTCCAGATAGTTTTCATTAGATCCGTCCTGTCTTGCAGATTTTCATCAGATTAGTATGCAACTTGATCAGAAAGTCACTCAGAAGTATCACACAGAGGTCTGTGTTCCCTGATCAAAGATTTGATCACTCTATGGGCCCCGCGTGTCCACTCCGACACTGAAATTGGGGCAGCCCTGTTTTTGCACAAATTAGGGGTCGCCAACCCTATTTTGTGGTTGGACATCTTCCTGTTTCTCCATCTGAACCAATCCAGTCAATTTGAACCAGATTTCAGGTTCTGTTTGCTGCTTATTTTTGTCAGAATACTGTTTCAGCGTGGTTAGTGACAACTAGCACTACTGTTTTGCTAAAATTTCTTCTCTGTGACACATTCTACTGCTTTTGAGAATATGGAAAAGTATGATGTTATTCCCGTTAAGTTTAATGGGCAAAATTATATGGCCTGGTCATTCCATCTGAAGAACTTTGTAGAAGGACAGAGGCTATTTGGTTATCTTGATGGAACAGTTACAAAACCTCCTACTCCAAGTACCACAGACTCCAAAGCCATAGCCACCTGGTCCAAGGAAAATGCCAAAGTGATTACTTGGATACTCAACTCTATTGATTCCTCCTTGGCCGTGGCTCTTCAAGCCTATGCTACAGCCACAGATATGTGGGCTCATCTTAAGAAGATCTACCATCAAACCAACAAAGCCCTTGCTAAATTTACTCAAGGGGATAAATCTGTGCAGGAATACTTTAATGGCTTCCTCACCTTATGGACTGAACGGGATTCCATGTTGATTCAAACAGTCTCTCCTGGCTTTCTCTCCGAGGCTCTTAAACTCCAAGAGGAAACTCACATGAGCCAGTTCCTTATGAATCTACGGCCAAAATTTGAATCGGTTCGGTCTGCCCTCATGAACCGAGAACGGTCTGCTTATCTTGATACCTGCTTTCAAGAAGTACTTCGAGAAGAACTTCGTCTCACCTCCTAGTGGACTATTCTTGAAGAACCGAAGGCTTTCCTTGCACCCCTTCCGGCTGACTTTGCTCTTCTAACAACCCCCAATCCGAAACTCACTCAATGCTATGAATGCAAAGGATTTGATCATATTGCCAAGATTTGCCGCAAGAAGTTGGTTTGCCGCTACTGCAAGAGGTCTGGTCATCTTTTTTATGACTGCCGCAGCCTCCAGCGACGGAATGAGGCGCAGCCTAAGAAGCCTCCCTCCAATCTGCTAAAACAGAATATTCCTTCCGCATTCCAGGCTCAAGCACCATCATCTGATGCAGGAAGCACTTCATCTGGGGCTGTATCCATGACTCCTGCTCAGATTCAAGAACTGATCCAGAGCACGGTTACTTCTGCATATGCATCTGTGGGCATCTCTGGTGGTCGGTATCAAACTCATTCTCATATAGCATTTCCTGCTTTTCATTCCTCTGCTTATCTTTCTTCTCCTATTACCTCTTCCACATGGTTTTTAGATTCAGGAGCCTCTAATCACATGACAGCTGTAAAACATAGCTTTACAGATTCCCACCCTTACCTTGGAAAAGAGAAAATAACCACTGCTAATGGTGATCAACTACTCATTTTGGGAGTTGGTACCATTACTTTATCTAGTGTTTCTGGCCAGTCCATCACTCTTCCCAATGTTTACTTTGTTCCCAAATTTATCAGCCAATCTTCTTTCTGCAGGACAACTTATAGATGATGGCTATCTTGTTCACTTTTCTTCCTCTGGTTGTGTTATACAGGGGCGACAAACTGGGAAGGTGATCGCGAAGGGGAGTAAACATTGGCGCCTGTTCTTGCTGGACATTGGACATCATTCTTTCTTTGCTTCTTCTTCTAATTTCAATAAATTGTGGATTGTTTGGCATAAACGTCTTGGTCATGTGAACAATGCACATTTACTTTCCTTGTTTAAATTTGGTTATTTGGATTCTACTATTGATAATAAAATGACATCTTCTTTATCTCAATCAAAGTGTGAAACTTGTTGCTTAAGTAAAAGTCATATTTTGCCTTTTCCTATTCATAATGTTCGTGCTTTGGCATCATTTGACATCATTCATTCAGATGTTTGGGGAATTGCTCCTACCTTGAGTAGGACAGGATTTAAATACTATGTGACCTTTATTGATGACCATTCTCGTCATACTTGGATTTACTTTATCCGCGAAATCTGAAGTCTTCTCCATTTTTCAAAAATTTTATAACATGGTCCAAACCCAATTTAAGAAAGCAATTAAAATTCTTAGATCAGATTCCGATGGAGAATACATGTCTCGTGAATTCTCTGCCTTCCTTTCTGATAAAGGAATTATTCACCAAAAATCTTGTCCGCATACTCCTCAGCAAAATGGGATTGCAGAAAGAAAGAACAGACATATTCTTAAAACTGTTCGTACTTTGTTGATTGCATCATCAGTTTCTCCCAAATTTTGATGTGATGCTGTACAGACTGCTGTGTATCTTATCAACCGTCTTCCTAGCACTGTTCTAGGCAAGACTACTCCTTATGGAGTTCTCTTTGGTCAAACCCCTTCATACTCTCACTTACGCGTTTTTGGTTGCCTGTGTTTTGTTCATCTTCCTCCTACTGAGCGCACAAAGTTATCTCCACAGGCTGCTAAATGCATCTTTTTGGGTTACAGTAATGAACACAAAGGGTTTTTGTGTTATGATCAATTGGAAAAACGCATGCGCATCTCTCGTAATGTTATTTTCTTGGAACACATTCCCTTTTTTTCTTTACATTTGGATAGTCATCCTATTGCTGTATCCTATCTGCCACAATTCTCGGAGTCTACTCCTCCATCACCTCTTCCCAAAGTCTATGTCCGACGGAACAAGGTCCCTCCTTTGGCGACTCCCTTTCCTAATCATCTCCCAGCGTCGCCTACTGAGTCTTCAGGTAATGATCCTTCTTCTGATAGCACCATTTCTCTGCGACGCTCTAGTCGTCCTTATGTTGCCCCTAACCGCTATGGATTTCCTGCTGTTTTTACTTCCTTAGATGGTACTCCTATACCCATCTCATATTCACAGGCCTCAAAGGTTGCTTACTGGCAGGATGCTATGACTGAGGAATTAGTTGCTCTTGAAGCCAACCAAACATGGGAATTGGTACATGCCCCGAATGGTGCCTCTATAATTGGCAGCAAATGGATATACTCCGTCAAAGTACGCTATGATGGGAGTCTTGATCGCTACAAAGCCAGATTCGTTGCACAGGGATATAAGCAGGAATATGGAATTGACTATGAGGAAACATTTGCACTGGTGGCGAAAATGACCACCGTTTGTACTCTTCTTTGTGTCGCGGCAGCCCGCAAATGGCCTCTATGGCAAATGGACGTCAAAAATGCTTTTCTACATGGGGACTTGCACGAGACTGTTTATTTAAAACCTCCACCAGGATATGCTTGTCCTCCAAAGCATGTGTGCAAATTGAGGAAAGCTCTTTATGGGCTTAAACAAGCTCCCCGTGCTTGGTTTGATAAGTTCCAGGCAGCAATCCTTCAAGCCGGATTTCGTCAGAGTCACTCGGATAGTTCCCTCTTCCTAAGATGAACATCGAAGGGCTACACATTCCTCTTGGTCTATGTTGATGATATGATTATCAGTGGAAATGATACTGCCAGCATTACGGATTTCAAACACTACCTTACTCGCCACTTCCGAATGAAGGATCTTGGTCCTCTCACCTACTTTCTGGGGCTTGAGTTTGTGCGTAACAAATCATGCATTAGGGTCCTTCAGCGCAAATATGCGACAGACTTGATCACGTCAGCCAGGCTTGATGATGCTCACACTTTTGATACACCTCTGGAATTGAACAACAAAATAAGCTCCGATGATGGCACTCCCCTGGATGATCCATCTGTTTTCCGGCGGATAGTTGGGAGTTTGCTCTACTTAACTATGACTCGGCCGGATATTTCTCATGCAGTTCATACAGTAAGTCGGTTTGTTAGCAATCCCCACAAACCGCACCTTGTTGCTGTGTTACGCATCCTCCGCTATGTTAAAGGAACTCTTCATCATGGTCTCTTCTTCCCTTCTAATACTTCTCTGCAATTATCAGCTTATGTGGATGCTGACTGGGCTGGCTGTCCGGACTCTCGGAGGTCTACCACTGGCTGGTGTATGTTTCTTGGAAAATCTCTAATTTCATGAAAGTGCAAGAAGCAAACCACTGTCTCAAAGTCTTCTGTTGAGGCAGAATATCAGGCGATGTCCTCCGCCAGTGCTGAAATTATTTGGCTTCGCCGCCTTCTGTGTGAATTGGGTATTCCTTATGGTAGTTCCACACCTCTCCATGGGGACAATACGAGTACTACCAGAATTGCCAACCACCCGGTCTTATATGAAAGAACAAAGCACATTGAGATTGCTTGTCACTTCATCCGTCAACATATCGTTACTGAGAATATAAGTCTGCATCATGTCTCTTCTTTTAACCAGTTGGCGGATATCTTCACCAAAGCACTTCCCAAACAGCGTCATCATGATCTAACTAGCAAATTGATGTTTTCAATCTTACCACATCAATTTGAGGGGGAGTGTAGAAGATAACAGGCCCAGCAGGCCCAGTCCATGTACAAAGCCCACACGTAGGATCTATTCAAATCTGTATAAGATAGGATTTAGTCCCTAATTTCTCTCCTTCTTTATATAGGATATGATTGATTCTTTCCATTCTTTTGTTATTCTGATTTGTATCTAATTTGTAATCTTTACTTAATTAGAGCCTTGATTAAGGCATCAATCAATATATATAGAACTGTCGATGCTATATGAAAGGCACGACCTTCTCCCACAGTTTCTCTTCTTCTTCCTCTCCTTTTTTCACGTTCTATTTCAAAAAGAACCCAAAAGGAGTTCCATTAATAAGAATCAAGAAAGTGGCTGAACTCAAACACTCCGAAATCCACCCCCGCCATTTTGCACCACAACCCATTCTCCTCATCATGTATTGCAAGAACTCCTAATCCACCCTATAATATGCTTTCTCTAGATCCAATTTACAGATGATTCCACGCATCCTTTCTTTCAATCTCAAGTGAATGCATTCATTGGCGATGAGAACGCCATCTAAGATTTGGCGACCATGAATGAAAGCTCCTTGTGAATCAGAGATGAGGGTAGGAAGTACTTTTTTAGCCTACTTGCCAATGCCTTAGCTAGAGTTTTATAAATGGACCCGATGTGGCTAATTGGTCGAAAATCTTGGATGTTTTCAGTCCCAGTTTTCTTAGCAATTAAGGTGATGAAGGACGCACCTATATGTTTTGAGAGTTTTCCCCTCTCATGAAACTCCCTCATGAAGTTCATGATATCCCCTTTAATGTCTTCCCATAAAATCTGGAAGAAAGCTAAAGGGAAACTATCCGGACCTGGGGCTTTCTCTCCCTCACAATTAAAGACCGCTTCTTTGACCTCCTCTTCATCGAAACTCGTTTCTAACCCGTCTGCATTCACAGCATCCAACAATAGAAGCTCCAAGTTATCAAGCAGAGGCCTATCCCAATCGTGTAGTTTGCTATAAAACCCAACCACATGATCAATAATTTGCTCCTTTTTTTCTAACCTCCTGTCCCCATCTAGTAGGATAGAATTCGTATTAACACATTTCTGAATGATGCAAATCTATGGAAGTCTTTTGTATTCTTGTCACCTTCCTTCAGCCAAAGTTGTCTAGATCTTTGCCTCCATTTACTTTCCTCTTCCTTAACTTTGCAAAGAAGCTTCTCTTTTACCTCCTACCTAAGAGAAATCTTTGTTTCTGAGAGACTCATTTTCCTCCTTAGAATCAAGCTCCTTTATGGATGTCAACAGCTCTGCCATTGAGGCCTCCAGACTACCAAAGTTATCTTTTGCCCAAACTTCGATATTAGCTTTTAAACTTTTCATCTTGGATGCTAATCTGAATCCCGCCCACCCCCGAACCTGATTTCCCGACCACAAACTCGAATTAGATCTTCAAATCCCTTCTCTTCCAACCAAAGATCAAAATAGCAGTCGCGGCAGGCATAACAACCAGTAGAACGCTACATAGCGGGCGACACGTAACGGTTGCGACAATATGTAGCGGTGTAGCGGTGTGAGTTTTTTAAGTGGTAAAAAAAATTGAATCTTGTATAACTAATCTTGTGTTTTTTGAGTAATTTGAAATCATATAAGGATAGAGATAACTTTAGGAAAGGCTATTGAGGATAAGAAATAGGAAAAATAATGTGTAAAATTGAAACCGATGGGCTCTACTAAGTTTTAGACCGTAGCACCGCTATTTTCAAAATAGCATAACGGCCTTGACCACTACCTACAGCCGCTATTTTGAACCATGCTTCCAACCACATAAGCTCAAAACGAAAAGGTTAAGGACCCCATGACTCCAATCTCAAGTCTAGAACAATAGGGCAGTGATCCGAAGTAGGTTTTGAAAATGCTACTTGAATGGATTGGGGGTAGAGGTCGGCCCATTCTCTTGAAATAAAAAATCTGTCTAGCCAAGACATAATAGGTGGAGTCTGGTGGTTTGACCATGTGAAAAGGGCCCCATTCAGCTGCAAATCCAGAAGGCCATTGCTGTTTATCCATTCAGAGAACCCGCGCATATCCACAGTCATCCTGCATCCTCCTAGTTTATCTTCCGGGAATCTGATGACATTAAATTCCCACCCAATGCACCACGGTCCAGACCATCTAGCTTTGACTGGGTCTAGTTCTAACCAAAAATCTGTTCTTCTTTGGCTGGCATTAGGACCATAAACAGCAGTTGCAGGCACTCTCTATGAATAAAAACCACAGAATATTTTCTTTATAATGTTAACAGATTATAATGTTGGGTGAACTGAATCAATTTGAACATAAACTCAAGTCAGACATGGTAGAGGTAATTGATTTACATTGTGGAGTTGAGTTAGTCCTATTTTGGGATGGTTCAAGGAGAAAAGAGGGGGATTGGGGCATTGCCAGTCCCAAGCCCGAAAAAAATGAGGGTTTAAAGTTTGGTTCACACCAAGCGTCCAGTGGCAATATAGGAATAATTAGAGAATTTTTAGCTTATATTCAAGATTTTGCTAAGCCCTGGCCCAACCAGGGCCCGCACGGGATGTGATTTGATGTGGGCTCATTCAATTTAGGACCGGGATTAGAAAACCCCCGGCAGGCCCGCCCAATATTCGGGATAGGATTGGACAGGCCTATGAAGACCCCCCTTGAAAGATTAGGGTTGGGATCTCAGTCCTTTATGGCCAAAATTCCTGATTCGATAACTAGGCTAAATTTGACATAGGCAAGGATCCTTTATGTTTTTAAGTTGGTTTTAACCAATACCCTCCTCCATTAAGACTCTGTTCACATTTTTTTTTCCTCTCTTTTTTCAGTGAAAGGACTTGACTTTTAGCTCTGTCATGGCCATACACAGGTAGCAGGTCACTTCATCTGGCTACTTGTTTGTTCTACTTTTGTCTTTATTTGGGAATATTCACTTATTTGGCATGTAGCATATTACTTTTATCATTGATGATCATGTTGGATATTCAATATATGCATCTTATACGCTATTTTTACTTTTTAGTCTTCTTCATTTTTTTTCTAAATTTATATATTATTTTGTGAAATGCAACTTCAAAATGAAATACCAAAATGCCGAAACAGCCAAAATGTTTCCGTTTGGAGTCATACCAAAATGAGGTTTGAAATGAAATTGACAATGACAACGGTGGTGTAGATTCATTTCCCTTCAATCCTTCACCATATTAAGATGTACCAAACAGTAACCAAATACTGAGATTCATCTATCATCAGATTTGGCTCTTCCTTTTGGATTCTTATGCTTTTATAGAAAGACGCATTGCTTAAAAGATTTTGGGGGAAGGAAAAAATAATTTGAGACACAAGAAAAACAAGTCCCTTTGATATATGTTGGAAGATTTCAGTAATCAATGAAAGTCAAACAGAGAACACAGTACTAGGGTCATATTTGTTTTGGGATATGTTTGGGATATGGTGGTGCTGTACAATAATTTCACTGTTATTATTTTTATTAGTTTATTACTGCTAACAGTATTGTTTCACTGAAATTGTCAACTCACTTGTTTGATGTGTGTGAGCAGTTTTGCTGCCTAAGAGTAAGAACAATTGAGGAAATAAAAAAAAAAAAAGGTGTTGAAGAATAAAATAAGATAATATTCAGAAAACAAGACCAATAAAGGAACGAACCTCTTCTGAAGTTGCTTGACTTGTTGGGTCGAACACTTTCCCAGTGCTTGCTGCTCCTTTTGTCAAATCCCCAAATTCATTTATGGACCAACCATGCTTGCCAGGTGACATGCCACTGAAAGTAGCTTCAATTCTTGCCAATTCCATGTTCACTTGCGCCAAGCGAACAACACCAAAAATATCTGGACCTTTGAATTCAGCAACAGCAGCTGAAATTAAAAAGTCTGCAGTATGATGGTAAATCATGTTAGTAACTTGAAGTTAGTTGTCAGAATTTAAAAATGGGCATCAAAGATCATTGCAGATTAGAAAATCACAAAAGCTACCAAATGCCAAAGTTGTTGATGTGAGTGTTGCAATGAAAGTATATATAATAAAAGGCCCTCTAGTTTCCAATGTAAGTGACCCAGTTCCTTATAATTTTAACTCTACTAGGTCAAATGAGAATGGATACTATATCAAAACCCATACCACAATTAGTTCTCAGCAATTTTTCTATGTGCATCTGAGAGGGAAATTAGGCATGATTATTTTGCCATATACAATCCATGTTCACCAACTTAAGAGAATTTTGTTTGCAGAGCTGCAGTTCTTTTCCACTTAATGAGTTTGATCCTTCAGTTATTTGATACCAACTTGTTTCGCCATTAAGTTGAACCAGGCTGTAACCCAAAATACCAGCGGGATAAATGTGTTTTAATAATGTCATGTTGTGTCAGATTCTTTTATTTACATTTTCATGAGAAAAAACATTAAAAAATGAATATTATAAGATCTTGACAAATTATTTCTTAAATCAGCATGGTAGAAATATTAGAAGAGAAAGAGTAGAAGAGAAGAAGAATTGGTAGAAATGGTCGTATCCCCCTGAGAGGGTCGACTGCAACTAATAAAGATCAGCTAAGGCCTAATTGAGGCCAATAAAGATTACAAATGAATCAGCTAATAATAACCTAACTATATATGGCTATGCCAAATATTACATAAATATATGATTTTATTCTATACAGACGGGACCAAAGTTGCTGACTGTGACATTTGCCGTCCATGTGACCCCCTGTCCCTCCCTCCCAAAACCCTTTAAAATAAAAAATTGAAGGGTGGTTAGCAGGTCGTGCTGACTTTTGGTCATAATGGCTTTGGTGAAAAGATCAGCCAGCTGTTGATGAGAAAAAAAACATGAGGAAGATGAATAGCTCTAGACAATGACATACTAACAAATAAAATGGCAGTCAACCTCAATATATTTATTTCGCTCATGAAAACCAAATCGGTAGCAATATGTATGGCACTTGTATTGTCAGCAATGAAGTAGGCTCAATAAGGAAGATTCCAAGTTCAACAAGAAGGCGTCATAGACAGATCACTTCACTGCTTGTAGATAGCAAGGAACGGTACTCAACGTACTCAAATTCAACAGGGAATTCGATTTGTTTATTACACTTTCAAGGAATCAGCAATGTACCAAGAAACATACAACATCCTGTAGTGGATCGCATATTGTTGGCACATCTGGCCCAATCTTCATCAACATAAGCACTGAGCAACAACAAGGATGTAGAAGGATAAAAGAATCCTTGATCAAGAGTTCCTCAGATGTAGCAAAGGATCCAATGAACTGCAGTGACATGTGGTTTATGGGGATTTCCCACAAACTAAAAACCTGAACTACATGAGAGATGTTTGGTCACATCATGATAAGGTAAAGCATATTCCCAGCAAGGAGCGATATGATGTAGGATCTGGCAAAAGGATGTCATCTTTTTTTAATTTTGGCATTGAGTTCCAAAGGTGTGGCTTTGAGGTAGGATTAGGGTCCCTATCAAAACAATAGGAATATCAGGCCTTAATTTTTAGTTTTCTAACCTAGTTGTAATTTGAGGCATGAGGAATGTACCCAAACCATGATGTGGGAACCCAACAACCCAAATATGCAAAGATGGAATGGACTAGGACTTGGCCATGGGTCTCTTTGGGGAGGGAGATACATGTTGGCCAAGCCCTAAGGGGGTGTTTCTCACATATAGACGTGATAGGGTTTGATGATTTGGGGTTTTATACTAGCATCTTTGGATTTTTCAACTTGATTAATAATAAATAAACATGGGCCCAGCAGTAGGTGACTGTTTTGGCTAGACATTCACCTACAGAATGTCCGGGAAACAAACGTAAAACAATGCTAAACTAATGGTATGATATCGTCGGACTTTTGGACACCAAATACCATAAAAAATGCCAATAGGTAGTTGACCGAAACATAATTTGAGAATCATCGTGGTCGTTCAAACATGGTTTAGGACAATCAAGCGGTGTTTAGAGATCTATGATATCATAGTTTTTTTTTTTTTTTTTTATAACGGTTAAATTTTATTCCACCAACCAAAGAAAAGAACAAAAAAAAAATTATAACGGTAATTCAGACAATTACCGAAAAAAAAAAATAAAGCAACTAAAACAAACTATACAAAAAAATTGATTGAAGAACGAGAAAGTCCTTCCCTAGCAAGACCATCCGCCATTGAATTAGCCTCCCATACGATGTGACGAAAAGAAGCACCAATCTTTTAGAAATATATTGCACCTCTTCTACCCAATCCGCAATCCGCCATGGATAACTAGCCTTTCCAGAAGCCCACTGAATTGTTGAAAAAGAACCTCCTTCTAGAATAAGATAAGAGCCACCCATCTTTTCCAATTCACGACACCCAATAAGAAGAGCATAAACTTTAGCTTCGTTACCATCAAGAACATCTACAGGCCCATAATAGCTTCTAACAACATCTCCAATCCAATTTCTGATCACACCTCCAATACCTCCTTGCTGCGTACTCCTTACAAAGCTGCTGTCAAAATTAAACTTGAAGGTTCCAAGAGGAGGGCATAACCATCCAACTCTATGAACTGCTTTACTATGCCAGTTTCCTTTTAAAACCGCATCCCAAGATCGATTAATATCTGCCGCGGAGATTCCTCCTGTAGAAGATAATAGGCCTTAAACAGGCTGGGCCTGGCCCATGTATAAATCCCACGTATGGGATATTGTCTAAAGATTGTGTAGCTGTATAGTCTCCTTTTATTTTCCTTGTTTAGACTAGGTTACATTCTTTCTATTCTTTCTTTCTTCTAATTGTATTCTTAACATACTTAGGGCCTTGATTGAGGCATAACGATATTATAAAATGGACTGTCGATACTCTAAGGAGATACGACCTTCTCCCATTCTTCTTCTTTGATTATTCCTCTCTTTCTCACATTATTACATGGTATCAGAGCTATAGTTACCTTCTCAAATTGATTCAGTCATTCTCCCTGACTTGGATCTTCTCCCTGATAGTGTCTGATCATCCCTGATCAAGACGTGGCCCACTTCAGATCATCTTCAACATCTCTCAAAAACACCTCCATCCTGGTCGACCAACATTGCTGGTATTTATGAGCATTTTTCTGGATTTTTTCTCCCATCAGAGGTGAGGTTTCCAGCAACATTTGTGATATTTTTATTTCTTGCCTCTGTTTTCATCAAAACCGTCCAAATTTGTGGATTTTGATCCGATTTGAGTGAAACTTTGGCCTGGAGCTGCGAAAATAACTTGCCCTTCCATCCCCCACCTCTGATCTGCTCACTGGTCCTCCAATCAAATCTGTGTACAAATCGACTCACTTACGAGCATGGACGTGTCGTGCGTTTTTTCATTCTGCTTCACTGCTGCCTACATTCGATGATCAAGAACTCACAAACTGTCCACCTTGTGTTGGTCGACTAATTATTCTGGGAATTATAGTGATTTTTCAGGAATTTTTCCATCACCTTTGAGGTAGTTTCCAACCTCTTCTTCATCTGACGGTTTTCTTAGACAAATTTCATCATCACCGTCCAGATTTGTGGATCTTTTTCCAAATCTCATCAGATTTGGACCTAAAGGAAGTACATTTGATCCACTTTACAGCGATCAAACCTGATCTGTGATTTTGCTCACCCTGTGGGGCCCAAGTGCGGATTCAATCACTGCCGACAAGGACGTTCATCTTCCTTTCCTGCTACTGTGGACAGCGTTTTGACAGGTATTGTCTCTAATTGGTCCAGAGATCTTCTGATTGGACCTGCTACTACTGTTTCATCTTTGATCACACCTGATCTGTGATCAACAACTCTGTGGGGCCCACGCACAGATCCAGATTAACATTTACAGCTTCTCAAGGTGCTTTATTTGCACTGTTTGTACTGGCTGCTGCTGGATTTTTCACTCTGCTGGTTCTTCCTTGCTCCTATCTGGCTCACTATTTTGTGTGCTTTCTCTTCCATCCTGCTGAAAGTGCTAACAATGGAGAAATATGATGTTATTCCAGTTAAGTTTAATGGGCAAAATTATATGGCCTGATCCTTCCATCTGAAGAATTTCGTAGAAGGACAGGGGCTATTTGGTTATCTGGATGGCACAGTTCCAAAACCTTCCACTACAAGTACCACAGACTCCAAAGCCATAACCACCTGGTCCAAGGAAAATGCCAAAGTCATAACTTGGATTCTTAACTCCATTGATTCTTCTCTTGCTATTGCTCTTCAAGCATATACTACAGCTGCAGCTATGTGGGCTCATCTCAATAAAATCTACCATCAAACCAACAAAGCCCGTAAATTTCACTTGGATAGTGAAATTGCTAAATTTACTCAAGGGGATAGATCTGTGCAGGAATACTATACTGGCTTCCTCACTTTATGGACTGAACGGGATTCAATGTTGATTCAGACAGTCTCTCCTGGCTTTCTCTCCGAGGCTCTCAAACTCCAAGAAGAAACTCACATTAGCCAGTTCCTTATGAATCTTCGGTCAGAATTTGAATCGGTTCGGTCCGCCCTCATGAACCGAGAACAGTCAGCTAATCTTGATACCTGCTTTCAAGAAGTACTTCGCGAAGAACTTCGTCTCACCTCTCAGCGGGCTATTCTTGACGAACCAAAGGCATTCCTTGCACCCCTTCCGGCTGACTCTGCTCTTCTAGCAACCCCCAATCCAAAGCTCACTCAATGCTATGAATGCAAAGGCTTTGGTCATATTGCCAAGAATTGCCGCAAGAAGTTGGTTTGTCGCTACTGCAAGAGGTCTGGTCATCTTATAGATGACTGCCGCAGCCTCCAGCGTAAGAATGAGGTGCTGCCTAAGAAGCCTCTCTCCAATCTGCCACGACAGACTAATCCTTCCGCCTTCCAGGCTCAAGCACCATCATCTGATGCAGGAAGCACTTCATCTGGGGCTGTATCCATGACTCCTGCTCAGATTCAAGAACTGATCCAGAGCACGGTTACTTCTGCATATGCGTCTATGGGCATATCTGGTGGTTGGTATCAAACTCATTCTCATATAGCGTCTCCTGCTTTTCATTCCTCTGCCTCTCTTTCTTCTCCTATTACCTCTTCCACTTGGTTTTTAGATTCAGGAGCCTCCAATCACATGACATATGTAGAACATGGCTTTACAGATTCCCACCCTTACCTTGGAACAGAGAAAATAACCACTAATGGTGATCAACTACTCATTTCGGGAGTTGGTACCATTACTTTATCTAGTATTTCTGGCCAGTCCATCACTCTTCTCAATGTTTACTTTGTTCCCAAATTATCAGCAAATCTTCTTTCTCTAGGACAACTTATTGATGATGGCTATCTTGTTCACTTTTCTTCCTCTAGTTGTGTTATACAGGGGCGACAAACTGGGAAGGTGATCGCGACGGGGAGTAAACATGGGCGCCTATTCTTGCTGGACATTGGACATCATTCTTTTTTTACTTCTTCTTCTAACTTCAATAAATTGTGGACTGTTTGGCATAAACGTCTTGGTCATGTGAACAATGCAAATTTAATTTCCTTGTTTAAATTTGGTTATTTGGATTCTACTATTGATAATAAAATGATGTCTTCCTTATCTCAATCAAAGTGTGAAACTTGTTGTCTTAGTAAAAGTCATATTTTGCCTTTTCCTGTTTATAATGCTCGTGCTTTGGCATCATTTGACATCATTCATTCAGACGTTTGGGGAATTGCTCCTACCTCGAGTAGGACGGGCTTTAAATACTATGTCACCTTTATTGATCACCATTCTCGTTATACTTGGATTTACTTTATGCGTATGAAATCTGAAGTATTCTCAATTTTTTCAAAAATTTTATAACATGGTCCAAACCCAATTTCAGAAAGCTATCAAAATTCTTCGATCAGATTCCGGTGGAGAATACATGTCTCATAATTTCTTTGCCTTCCTTTATGATAAAGGAATTCTTCACCAAAAATCTTGTCCGCATACTCCTCAGCAAAATGGGATTGCGGAAAGAAAGAACAGACATATTCTTGAAATTGTTCGTACTTTGTTGATTGCATCCTTAGTCCCTCCCAAATTTTGGTGTGATGCTGCACATACCGCTGTGTATCTTATCAACCGTCTTCCTAGCACTGTTCTAGGAAAGACTACTCCTTACGGAGTTCTCTTTGGTAAAACCCCTTCATACTCTCACGTGTTTTTGGTTGCCTATGTTTTGTTCATCTTCCTCCTACTGAGCGCACAAAGTTATCTCCACAAGCTGCTAAATGCATTTTTTTGGGTTACAGTAATGAACACAAAGGTTTTTTGTGTTATGATCAATCGGACAAGCGCATGCGTATCTCTCGTAATGTTATTTTCTTGGAACATATTCCCTTCTTTTCTTTACATTTGGATAGTCATCCTATTGCTGTCTCCTATCTGCCACAATTCTCAGAGTCTACTTCTCCATCACCTCCTCTCAAAGTCTATGTCCGGCGGAACAAGGTCTCTCCTCTGGCGACTCCCTCTCCTGATCCTCTCCCAGCGCCGCCTACTGAGTCTTCAGGTAATGATACTTCTTCTAGCACCATTTCTCTGCGACGCTCTAGTTGTCTTTCTGTTGCCCCTAACCGCTATGGATTTCCTGCTCTTCTTACTTCCTTGGATAGTACGCCTATACCCACCTCATATTCACAGGCCTCAAAGATTGCTTACTGGCAGGATGCTATGACTGAGGAATTGGTCGCTCTTGAAGCAAACCAAACATGGGAATTGGTACCGGCCCCGGATAGAGCCTCTGTGATTGGCAGCAAATGGATATACTCCATCAAAGTACATGCTGATGGGACTCTTGATCGCTACAAAGCCAGATTGGTTGCACAGGGTTATAAGCAGGAATACGTAATTGACTATGAGGAAACTTTTGCACCAGTGGCAAAAATGACCACTGTTCGTACTCTTCTTTGTGTCGCGGCTGCTCGCAATTGGCCTCTTTGGCAAATGGACGTCAAAAATGCTTTTCTACATGGGGACTTGAGAAAGACTGTTTATTTAAAACCTCCTCCTGGCTATGCTTGTCTTTCGAAGCATGTGTGCAAACTGAGGAAAGCTCTTTATGGACTTAAACAAGCTCCTAGGGCTTGGTTCGATAAGTTCCGGACAGCAATTCTTCAGGCTAGATTTCGTCAAAGTCACTCTGATAGTTCCCTCTTTCTGCGATGGACATCGATCTGAGGAAAGCTCTTTATGGACTTAAACAAGCTCCTAGGGCTTGGTTCGATAAGTTCCGGACAGCAATTCTTCAGGCTGGATTTCGTCAAAGTCACTCTGATAGTTCCCTCTTTCTGCGATGGACATCGAATGGCTACACATTCCTATTAGTCTATGTTGATGATATGATTATCAGTGGTAATGATAATGCCAGCATTACGGATCTCAAACACCACCTTACTCGCCACTTCAGAATGAAGGATCTTGGTCCTCTCACCTACTTTCTGGGACTTGAGTTTGTGCGTAACAAATCAGGCATTAGGGTCATTCAGCGCAAATATGCGACAGATTTGATCACATCGGCCAGGCTTGATGATGCTCTCCCTTTTAATACGCCTCTGGAATTGAACAACAAAATCAGTTCCGATGATGGCACTCCCCTGGATGATCCATCTGTTTTCCGGAGGATAGTTGGTAGTTTGCTCTACCTAACTATGACTAGGCCGGATATCTCTCATGCAGTTCATACGGTTAGCCAGTTTGTTAGCAATCCCCACAAACCGCACCTTGCTGCTGCATTACGCATCCTCCGCTATGTTAAAGGAACTCTTCATCATGGACTCTTCTTCCCTTCTGATACTTCTCTGCAATTAACAGCATATGCGGATGCTGACTGGGCTGGCTGTCCGGACTCTCGGCGGTCTACCACTGGCTGGTGTATGTTTCTTGGAAAATCTCTGATTTCATGGAAGTGCAAGAAACAAACCACCGTATCAAAGTCTTCGGCTGAGGCAGAATATCGAGCGATGTCATCTGCCAGTGCTAAAATTATCTGGCTCTGCTGCCTTCTGTGTGAATTCGGTGTTCTTGTTAGTCGTTCCACCCCTCTCTATGGGGACAATACCAGTGCTACCAGAATTACTAACAATCCGGTTTTCCATGAAAGAACAAAGCACATTGAGATTGACTGTCACTTCATCCGTCAACATGTTGTTACTGAGAAGATAACTCTGCCTCATGTCTCTTCGTTTAACCAGTTGGCGGATATCTTCACTAAAGCTCTTCCCAAACCGCGTCATCATGATCTAACTAGCAAATTGATGTTTTCAGCCTTACCACATCAATTTGAGGGGGAGTGTAGAAGATAATAGGCCTTAAACAGGCTGGGCTTGGCCCATGTATAAATCCCACGTATGGGATATTGTCTAAAGATTGTGTAGCTGTATAGTCTCCTTTTATTTTCCTTGTTTAGACTAGGTTACATTCTTTCTATTCTTTCTTTCTTCTAATTGTATTCTTAACATACTTAGGGCCTTGATTGAGGCATAACGATATTATAAAATGGACTGTCGATACTCTAAGGAGATACGACCTTCTCCCATTCTTCTTCTTTGATTATTCCTCTCTTTCTCACATTATTACACCTCCAAACTCCTTTATGATACATACCCACTCTGAAACATTCCAAACAATTGATTGACTGATCTCCTCAATAGATTTACTGACATTTCTGAACACCCTTTGATCTCTTTCCAACCAAATTTTCCAAACTGTAGCATACAAAACTCATTTCCATAGAATTTTACCCCTCCGATCCTTACTTCCCAAACGCCAATGAAGAAAAAGATCTTCGATTGAAACTGGTATAACCCATTTCATATCAAAGCAATTAAGCACAATGTTCCAAATTTTATAAGCAAACTGGCAATTGATTAGCAAATGATGCGCTGCTTCCTCATCTTGTAAGCACATAGGACAAGTATTAACTATCACATGATTTCTTTTTCTCAACTTATCAATCGTCAAAATTTTATGCTACCTTGCTACCCAACAAAAAGTTAACACTCTAGGCGGGACAGAAGGGTCCCAAAAAGAGCTCCAACCATCCATTGATTCATTTCTATCATCCAGGACTTTATAAGAAGACCTAACTAAAAACTTCCCTTTAACATCTGGTTTCCAAATTCTTGCATCAGATTTATCCACCGATAAATACACCTTATTAAGCATATACCCAACAAGTTAGCAAAGTCGGAGATTTCAATATCTGTCAGATTTCTTCGAAAAGAAAAGTCCCAAACAACCTGACCAGTCTCCTTAGAAAAGTTGTCAGCAACAATACCTTGTCTTCTTTGATCCAACAGAAAAAGATTTGGGAATTGATTAGCTAACACCAGCTGCCCGCACACCATTCATCATGCCAAAATTTGACCCAAAGACCATCGTGGACCCTATACCGAATCTAATGTGCAAACTCCACCTGAACACATAAAACAGACTTCCATATACCAGAGACCCAATTAGCTTGTACAGGAACACACCAACCACCATTACCCAACTTATATTTACAAATAATAATTTGTTATGTTAGCATAGGTACTTGCATGTGGAAGGTAATCCAAAACCTAGGCTTCATATGACTTGTAAATTGACATATGATTCGCAATTAATCTTGACATTGTTTAGTTTATCTAGTTGATCTCTAATCTCTTGTCTACATGTATTGATTTGCATGTATCATATCATGTCTGTTATTTTCGTGAAGTTTTGCTTAAAACCTAGAATGGACTTAAGAAAACCCTAGTTTTTTATGTAGGATTGCCATTCCATACATAATTATGGATTAGATGAGATAGTTCAATGTTGCTAAGGGGTAAAACGGCAATTTTCAGAAAAAGGCAACAAGCATTCAGCCCAATTTTCTAAGGTCAAATGATGTTAGAATTCAAAGATCTTTGATCCTATGGCTTCATCTTGTCGAGTTTTATGAGATCCATTTATAGATCATCGAATTCGGACATCGTAAGAAAAAGTTACAACAACGCGAGGTTGCCAATAAAATCTGTCCCATTTTGTAAATTTACGTTTTAGTCCCTAACCACTTGCTTAGAAGATGAAAGTGGACAGAATTGATGTAATCTGAAATTATAAATGGAACCTAGTATCCCTTGCTAATTCAAGCCGTGTATGGAGTCACAATAGACTAAATCTAGGTACCCCACTTGTCTTGTTTGGATGGTTATGAGACATAAGAGACTTGAAAGGACTACTCATCTTAGAATGTGAAACTTAATGGAACTAGCTTGTACTTGGAGCAGCGCTCTTAATCAATCTCGCTTATCTAGAAGTATGTCTAGTCGGAACCTTCCCTTGGAATCTCAAGTCGGCACCACTCAATTGTTTAAAATCTAACATTGTTGGGGCACCGCTATGAAAGGATAATTTATCTTATCTGTAGATTATGTCACTTGGTACCATATTTGAAACTTGATGGCCATAATGTAATCTTAGGTACCGTTTTCTCTTGGTCGTGCATCTTCACTGTCACAAGTATGAGAGAGCAGTAATAATATCCCAGGATGAATTAGCCTATGTGGATTGTTAATCTTGCTTAGGTTATTCTTGATGTTTTAGAGTTGCTTTAATAATTTTTTGATGTTCTATCTCTACTCTTGCATAAATTTGCCTACTTGTACTTATCATTGGACTCTACAAATTTACCCTGTCTATATTCAATTTGAGATTATATGAATGTAACTATGGAATGCCTACTTGTTGGAGTTTTATAAGCCTAGCAGACTACAATTGGCACTTGTAGATGAAGAGATAGAACCCGTTACTCAGGATGATAATGCGGTAGAAGAGATTTACCCTGTCTATATTCAATTTGATATTATATGAATGTAATTATGGAATGCTTACTAGCTGAAGTTCTAGCAAATTGTCAGCGTACTTTCTCTGATGCATACAAATACCCACATTGATACAAGAGATTTCAGGCTAGAAAGTCCAATGTTATGAGTGCAAAGGATATGAAATGTGGCCTACAATTGCAAGATTTTTTTTATTTTATTTTTTGGCAACCACTGCAAGAGGAGAGGGCGTATCATCTTTCAGTGTACAAGGCGGCCTCCTCACAAGAATGATTAATCATAGGGACAGAATGTCTGCCATCAGACTGGCATTCAGGCTAAAACCCATTCTACCAAGTACCAACAATGCATCTTCTTCATCGTCCTTGAGCACCGTGGTGCCAACTTCAAAACAGATACGGGATATGATCAATGCCTTAGTAGCTTCTGGCTTCATATCTATAGGTATTATTTGACGGTACACGCATTCTGCCTTTACTACATCCATTTCTCCTCTTAATGGTTTATAGACTCTAGAGCTTCAAACCATATAACTTGTGTGGAAAAGGGGTGAGGCAAGGTGGGAAGAGTTTTCACTTCAAGATAGAACATTCTGGCCCAGGTAGAACTGAATTCACGACTCTGATTATGAATATATGATCTGTTGTAAGCCAATGACAATTGAAACACCACTCCTCACCTTCCATGGAGAATATCATTTTTATCAGCCTTCATGGAGAATTCTTGACTTAGAAATTTCTTTGACTTCTTGAATGAATTCCAAGCTGTAGTTTTTTTTTTTTTTTTTTTTCAATGGTTACTTTCATTAACAAAAGCAAGAAGTACAAGAGATGTATACTGACAAGCCAAAACAGGAAATTGGGAAACCAGGAAAGAAAAAGGAAAAGGGCCCTCATACAAAACTACTATGGCGCTGCAAAAGAAAATGGCAGCTCCTTCCAAAGTAACATTATCTGTTATGTGGAGTATCCTTTAAAAGACAGACTTATGGACACCAGAGAGCAAATAAAAACTTAGTTTTCTCTACCAAGTAGCTATCACTGGTTTCAAGCTGTAGTTATTGTTCTTTTCTTTCCTTTTTCTTTTTTTCAGTAAGTAGTTGCAGTTCTTGTCATCCAATTGGACTGTCAAATGGGCTTTAAAGAGATGAAGGGGGTTGAAAGTAAGAGTAGGATGATTTTTTTATTTTTTTGAATGGTGAAATGTACTAATCAAAGCAAAGCAGTACAAAAGGCATATACTGGAATGCAAAGAAAAACACAAGGAAGGCAAAAACACCATCCAAAAAGAACAACAAAGGAGACACAAAACCTCCTGAGCAGGCCAAGGGCCCCAAAAAAGAACATAAAAAGCTAAGGGGATACCACTTCCCTCCATTTAAACAAAATGACCTCCATTGGCACACCCCAAAAATCTGGCAAAATAGAAACCCACGAAGCAACAAGGAATCTGGCTTTCACAACAACTAAAGAAGGGGACGAACAACCTTCAAAGCATCGCTTATTTCTTTCCTTCCGGATTGCCCAAATGTTAGCAACAAAGGAAGACTTCCAAAAAAAATTTCCTCTCTTGGACTGAAACCCAAACTTCGAGGCATCAAAAAGCTCTGAAATGGACTGAGGGAGAACCCAGCTGCAACCAAAACACTCAAGGGTGGAGGTCCAAAGAGCTTGAGCCAACTTGCAATTAAGCAAAAGGTGATCCACTGATTCCTCTGCTAACAAGCATACAGGGCAGGCATTGATTAGAACCACCCAGCGGCGACAGAGATTATCCATAGCGACGATGCTGCCTCGAAGAGTTAACCAACCAAATGCAAGATCTCTAGGAGGAGCCTTGGTCTTCCAAAGGAAATCAAACCAACTCTGGGAATTGTGACTGTTTGAAAGCACCAAGAAAGAGGATCCCGAAAACACACCGTCCTTTGAGGCAGCCCACAATCTATTATCTTCCCCTTCGGCAAGAACGAAAACTCAGCTAAGCTTGTCAAGGAGGCTCATCAAATTATCTTCTTCCAACTCAATCAAATCTCTTCTGAAGATGGGAGTTGGACCCCATAGAATCCAGTCCGCATCCCTCTCCATATAGTCCTTCGCCTTTGCTCGTCGGTACCTAGCGCACCTGTAAAGATCCAGGAATTGCACTGCTAATGGTGTGTCCCCCACGCAAACATCATGCCAAAAAAAGATGTCTTCACTTGATCCAACATGGTATCTAATCTGCGAAGCGAAAGTATCCTTGATACCGTCAATATTTTTCCACAAGCATGAGCATCTATGGGACGACCTCGAAACATCACAGCCATGCCTTCTCACCCCATACTTGGACTGAATGATGTCTCCATAAACTATCTGACTGATCTCTAATTCTCCACAGCCATTTCCCCACACAGGGCTTGATTCATAGTCTTTAATGATCTAAAACCAAGCCCGCTCTCCCTTTTAGGTCTACAAACTGAAATCCACTCAACCAAATGATACTTTTTCTTGGTGCCTTTACCCTGCCATAGAAAGTCCCGCTGAAGCTTCTAAATTCGATTGACGATCGATGCCAGGCATTTGAACATGGACATGAAGTAGGTTGTAAGGTTAGAGAGTGCCAACTGAATCAAGGTAATTCTTCCCCCGAAAGATAAGTATTTTTCTTTCCACGTAGCCAGCTTCTGTTCTACTCTCTCCACCACCAGATTCCAACCTTGTTTGGAAGGCCTCTCAAGGCAAAGGGGCAACTCGAGACGTGATCGGAAATGACATGACATTGCAAATATTCAAAAAAAAAAAAAACATGTTGCACCCCATTATGGTAGCTAGGATCTCCAAAATCTGCACCTCAATTCCTATAAAAGCACTTTTAGAGAAATTAACTTTGAGGGCCGAGATCGCTAACTGCACCTCAATTCCTATAAAAGCACTTTTAGAGTAATTAACTTTGAGAGTCAAGACCGCTTCAAAACACCTAAGGACTGCTACTACATTCTTGATATGCTCTTAATCAGCATACTGCAAATGAGTGACCGTTGGACCATTAATCGTCAACCTGAATCCAGTAATCATATATGCCTCGCATGCGACTGATATCATTCGACTGGGTGCCTCCGCGACCATGGCAAAAAGGAACGGAGAAAGAGGATCACCCTGACGAAGGCCTCTCTGAGCAGAAAAATAGTCATTGGGAGAACCACTAACCAAAATAGAGAATCCAGCAGAGGACACACACTCCAAAATCCAACCCGGCCACTTAGGCCCAAATCCCATTCTACACATCAAATACGAGAGGAAACCCCGGTCAACTCTATCGTAAGCCTTTTCCAAGTCTAGCTTACATAACACCCCTAGCAACTTGTCCTTATGCCTCAAGTGCAGACATTCGTTGGCAATAAGCACCCCATCAAGGATTTGTCTCCCATACACGATAGCTCCTCGGGATTGAGAAATGATGGTTGGCATGATTTTGATCAGTCTCACTGCCAAGACCTTAGCCAAGATCTTATAGATACTGCCAAGAAGACTTATTGGTCTAAAGTCCTTCAGTCGGTCAGCGCCATGTTTCTTTGGAATAGGAGTAATGAAGGAAGCGCCAATGTTATTAAGGAGCTTACCCCTCAAATGAAAATCCATCAAGAAGGCCATGATATCCTCTTTTGTGATATCCCAGAACTGTTGAAAAAAGGCTATCGGAAACCCATCCGGACCAGGAGCTTTGTCCCCTCTTAGAGCAAACACGGCCGCCCTCACTTCCTCTTCCTCAAACTCTCTCTCCATATAAGCAACATTCACTTCCCCAATGGTGTCAAAATGCAGATTATCCAGAGCTGGTATGTCCCACTCTTCCTTAGCATACAAGGTAGCAAAGAAATCCTTGATGTGATTAACAATATCCTCCAGATCAGATAACCTCAAATCCCCATCCACCAAAGGGCTAATCCTGTTATTTCTCAATCTTGCCGACGCCATCCCATGGAAGAATTTGGTGTTCTTATCCCCTTCTTTGAGACATCAACATCTCGATCGTTGCCTCCAATTGATTTCTTCCTCTTTCAATCTTCTTTCAAATTCAATTTTCAAAGATGCCCTTCTTGTCATTTGTCAATTCTTCCTCAGTCAGACAATGAGATTCCTCTCGGATATCCAAACTCTTGATTTCTTCAAGAAAGCCAGTTTTGGAACACCTAACATCCCCAAAGTGTATTTTAGTCCACTCCTTGATTTTTTTCTTTCAACTTTATAAGCTTAAGCAGCAAAATATTAGCCCAGCGCATCCATCAACCTTGATATTCTCCCACCACACTTTACTACGCTCGACAAACTACTTCTCCTCCAACTACATTAGTTCAAAGCAGAAAGGCACGGGACTCCATCTTGCACATTTAGGGCACGTTTGGCAAACGTAGAAGAAGAATCCTTTGTTTAGAGGATTCTCTCCATCTCCAAAGAACCAACACCTCCTCAAGTAGAATTCCCAATGAGAGTTTCATGTTTGGATGGAGGAAGGATTCCTACAAATTGTAGAATGTATGATCCAATGGTAATAAACATTTTTATAAAAAAAATTCCAAAATCCATGAAAAATTAAGACCTCAACTTTCACCACGAAGTTGTTTGTGGTCATCTAGAGAATCTGAACGGTTCAGATCGTGCAAAGGGGGCCCACAGGAATAAGAAATTAATATTTTAGTACATGGACTTTTTTGCAAATATCTCAAGATATGGTAAGGATCAACGGTTGAAATTTGATCAACTAGCCGTGTTTGACCTTCCAGAAATAACTACGGGTTCAGATCATGATCTTGGGGCACACAGGAAACAGAAAATTGGAAAGAATGGGCTGGTTTTAATCCCGTTTTTGGCCCATAGAATCTCAAAGATTGCAATCTAACGGTTTGGACGTTTTTGCAAATATCTCAAGATCTAAGAGGAATCAACGGCTGAAATTTGGTGAGATGGCCGTTTTGGATTGTTTAAACATTTTAACGGTTTGGATCTTGATTATGGGACCCAAAAGGTACATTCCCAAAGCAAAAACCTAGTGATCCATATTACCGTCTCACAACACAGTGTAAACACTGTAGCTCTGCTTTTCCGCCATTGCGTGGATTCTCTCGATCGGAAAGAAGAGGGGGGGCGGGGGGGGGGGGGGGGGGGGGGGGGGCGATTTTGCAAATAATATCATTAGAGGATATCTCATGTCATTCCTCTCAAAATCCTTGCCCAGCCAAACATGGGAAATCCTCGAACGCGCGGAAAATGGCGAGGATTCCCTGGTGATGCCTGCATAGATTCGGGCAATGATCTGAAGTTGATTTAGGAAGAGCAATTTGGCAAACTTCTGGAAATAAATCAAGCAGATCAATTGATATTAAGAACATGTCAAGGCGAGACAATGACGGAGGGGACTGATGGTTGGACCAAGTAAACCTAGCACTACCCAATGGTAAAATCATGAGAGAATGCTTGTTAACACAAGCCGAGAAGCTCACAGACGAGGTTCTATTGCAGCCCAACTTCTCTGAAGGAAGGGAAATTCTAAACGCACCCACGTCATTTGCTGAGCACAACCACATTTTAAAAAAAAAATTATTACCAAATACCCATATGTGAAATTCCGACTGTACCCTTGACTTCATTTATGCATGGATATGCAGATCCGTGCATATTAGATGTGCACGGTTTTCATATGCCGAGCAAAAAAATTATGCAAGGATACGCAGATCTGTGCATAACGCGAACCATGTTTTTTTTTTTTTGCCGCAAGCCATAAGCCTTCTCCTCTCTCCCATCTCTTCCATTCAACTATGTTTCCCTCCCAATTGCAACCCACACTCCATTCCATTTGCATAGATTACATGTTTATTTAATTGGAAAAAAAATTAACAAAGAGGAAAACAAAATGGAAGAAGTTGAAGATGAAGAGGAACGGGGAGATGACGAACTTCGATTTATATACCGAAGAAGAGCCGACGATGAAGAAGAAAAGAAGATGAGTTGACAACGAAGCTCGGAGGAGATGCTCGGGCGAACGGAAATGACGTCGCACGTTTTCTCAATGAACGGACGGAAATGAGGAAGAAGGGAAGAAGGAGAAGGAGAAGGGACACGTTGGTTATTTTCCGTGGTTGGGCTCAGCAAAAAAGGGGAGTTTACATTTTATTTGTAAGTGAGCTCAGCATGTGGGTTGGCTCAGCAAATGGGGTGGGTGTGTTTAGAATTTCCCTTGAAGGAAATCTAATGATGTTCCAATCTCCCCCAATCCACCAAGGCCCATTCCATCTACGAATATCGTCCAATTCGCTCCACATTAGATACCTCTGCCCACTATCATTAAGACCATAGACAGAAGAAGACACTACAAAATGGTGTTGCTGAGTAGCATAAATTGTATCTAGTATTTTAGAGCAAGACGTGATGAATAAATATACTATCAATAAATGGTCTTAAGATTTAACACTAGGAATATTCCAAAACATAGGAACGGTAACGTGGACATCCACAGAGTGTGTCGCAACTCACAAGCCTCTTACTTCCACCACATTAATAAATAAAAAACTCACATCATATATTTGCTAACTATGAACAGTTGCATTTTGATGAGTGAAGTTAATTTAAAGACAAATGCAACACACGCAAGCAAAAAAAGTAAGATGGAAACTCATATAAAGCAGCCAACGGAATTGCCCACAATGTGCCAAGCATATCGGTGCATTCTTCCAATACCATAGCTCATTATTGTTGAATACATTTAAAGACTGAGACTACAGAAGAGTGCTCAGCTTTAAAAACAAATTGGAGGTTTGTTTTCTTCCAAGAAGTAACATTGACATTTTCTTTTCTTTTTTCCCTTTTTGAGAGCTAACAATGAAGTTTATTAAAAAAAAAAAAAAAGAGGAAACACAAAACTGAACAAAAAGGTGATCAAGGAGATTGAGCATCAATAGAAAAGAAAAATTACAAAGCAAGAGAGTTTCATATAATAACCTGCAATTTGGAAACTCCTGCCTTCACCAAGGAATCAGCCTCTCCATTCAAATCCTATGGAATATGTGCAAATTAAATTTTAAAGGATGAAATTTTATCTTTTACAACTGGTTCAGTTCTCCAAGGTGAAACCTTTTTATCACATTGATTGAATCTTGCCTCAAATTGAACGTCTCAAAAAAACATCTCTTGAATAATTAATTTCAGCCTTGTTTGAATCACAAATTCCACATGTTTCCAAGAAATCCACAACCAACTCTTGATAAGGCCATGTAAGACCCCGTCCCGAGTTAATCTAGATTAACTCTAGTTAAAATGAATTTAGCTAATTAACCATGTTTGATGAAGCTAATGAAAGAAATTGATCAAATGCAATGGAATTAGCCTTAAATGAAGATTTAGGCTTAATGACGTGACATTAAAGGAGATTGAATGAACTTAAATGATTTGAATGAGTTTTTGAACTCAAACAAGGAAATGAGGGACTTTTATGTAAATACGAATTTGCACGTATTTCGTCGAATACGGAAACTCTGGATACTAACATGCGTATCTTGACGAGTACGTTAACTTTCATAAAAGACTTGAACCCTTCCGACGAGAAACTAGTCAAATGACCCGTCATTTCACTTAATTTGAAATGAATTAAAGAGGTGGAGGGCTTAAATGCAATTCCATAGCTTATATAAGCTAAGAGAGTTCAATTAAACTCTTTTTCCCAATTCAACAAACCCTAGCCTCCCTTTTCTCCTATTTTCTCTTCTTTCTTTCAATTTCTCTCTATCAAACATCAAGGCAAGGACTTTAGAAGTTGTTTTGAAGAGGTTTCACTCCCTTCATCATCTTCTTCATCTTCCACAAAGTTAATCTTCGTTTGTGAAGTTGTGAAGCTTGGATTAGAGTGGTTTTGATCTCATGCTCAAGCTAGACAAAGGGATTTTCATCAATTCTTCCTCAAACAAGGCATGTGTATACTCTTCTTATGATTTATAATGTTTTAGGAGTGTTTAAACTCAAAGAAAACAAAAATTCAGATTTTAGCTTCAGAAAATCCGAGCTCAGAAATGAGTTCTGGGTGCAAGTCGGTTAACCGATACCGAACCGACAACCTGACCGACATGGTCTGGGTTTATTTTTCAGATTGGTTCAGCCTCTGAAAAGCTGACCGACAGCTAATCGAGATCGAACCGACATCACCAGATGGAAAAGGGGCAGAAAATTCAGCTTCTGGAAAGCTGACCGAACTGAGTTCAGTTAGCCGAAATGGGGACTTCGGTCAACCGAGACCCAACCGACGAGCTGAGCGACATCCCTGAATGTATCAGAAATTCTGAGATTTCTGAAGTGTGGACCACGGTTGTCCGAGATGGTGACCGAGGTGCTGACCGAGTGAGTTCGGCTGACCGAGGGTCGACCGATATGGTGACCGAACTCAATTGTCAGGATTTTAGAGAAAATACAATGTTCTGGAATGCTAACCGAACTGAGTTCAGTCAGCCGAGATGAGGGCTTCGGTCAGCCGACAATCTAACCGACAAGCTGACCGAACGTGTAAGGAAATTCAGAATTGAGTTATGATTTTTCTGAATTGAAGCCTAATCCGTACAGGCTGACTTTGTTAATGTCTAAACCTTCATAGGTGTAAACTAAGTTCTCCGAATGCACAAATAATATCTATTAAGTGAAGTGTATAAAAAATAACACGTGTATTGGATAACGAGGGTTTTACTCAATTGGTTGGTTTAGAAGTCTGAATAGGATTCGATTGATTTCCGCATAGAAATGAATTTGTAGTTCATGAGCTTATTATTGAGCTACACTTGTATAATGCTTCACTAAGCTCATTGTTGAGCTAAACTGAATTAAGGAACGAAATGAATTAATGAATTGACTGAATAGTTACTAAAGGTAACAATGAACTGAATAAATTCTTGCTGCAGTAGATGTATGGGGCGTTCCGGAGCCTCGTGGGATGCTAGTGATCTCTGATCAAGTTCACTGGTAAATTCCACTCATTTGACAAATCATACAAGCCATGTAATAGAAAGTGAATAACCACTGAATAATGAATGTCATAGTAGATATCAATCTAATGATATTACTTGACCATATTGCTTCCGTTGGAAGAACTCAATTGAAATGAAATGGATGTCATAGTAGATATCACCATTATGATATTACTTGGCTCATTATATTGAATTGTATAGACCTGTTTAATCGATAAATTGTCAGGTTCTTATATACTCGAATTATATAGGATTGATTATCTAATTGATAGCTTGTACTATCATAGAAATGTATATACATTGTTGAACCGTCGTGTTCACGGTGTTATTGATGACATCGCAGGCCCAGTTGCCCGTGTCGGTCTTGCAAAGGCCGCGCCGCCAGCGGAAGAGGCCCATCCGATACCTCCAGGAGGTCTAATCGAATGGACCTAATCGGAGCACAAAATTATTAGTATTTTGGAAATGTATTATAAGGATTTTGTTTAGTAGTTTTGAGATGTAAATATGTCCCCTGCATTGTATTTAATTGTGCAGTGGTTGACTTGATTAGAATAGTAAATGTATAAACTGAACTTTACTATAGGTAAAGAACTCTTGTTATACGAATATTTCGTCAATGTATATTTCCGCAAATTTTATACTATTGACAGGTTTATGTGATTGATATCCCTTGTAGATTTCGTTTTAACTTTATGTTAATTCGGAGTTTATGGGAGTAAGTATGAGTTTACAACTCGGGGTTCGTCCGTCCGAAATAATCAGATCTTGGGACCGGGTCGTGACAGGCCAAGACCAAATTTGTCTGATTTCTAGATCAACAATTCAAGGAAGAAATAATATGATATATTCGAATGTGTTGCAAAGAGGTGGTGTTCTTGAAAGACATCTGGATATAACTGATAGTTATTACTTTGGTTATTCTACTCAGGATTTTCCACATTCTATGTAACACTGGTCTATTGATCAGGAAACTGAGTAACTTCCAGCCTACAGTCGAATAATCTGAGTCTTTGTTTTCTTTTCTTTTTTTCTTTTTTTTCTCGAGAAAAAACTAGAAGTGCTAGCACGCAATTAATGCACCTCAATCAGCATTTGAAAGATAATCATTCAGCTTCCCAAGCATGAATAAATGCATGATCGAGTGAGGGATTCATCAAACATGTCACATGTATCAATATTGGAAAGCACAACCTCCGAATTGAGACAAAATATTCCATTATTCGAACCAATAAATGAAACAAAACTCAAGTTTAAGGTTTTATCTTCAACTTTTACAGGGAAATCAAAGGAATTCATATCTAGCTTCATTTTAAGTGAGTTCAAGCTCCAGCCTACAAATCACAAATTTACAATATTTAACTCACCATAACACCAAAAACATAGAAAGAAACAAAATTTTGGGAAGCAAGCAAAAGATTCAGCTGTAATACAGAGATGTGCTACAAAGGAAGTGCTAAATGGAAAAATGCCACATGACCAACCTTCAGGAACACCTTGTCCAATTAGCCTAGCTTTTCGACCGGTCTGCTCCAAAGCATCAACCATCGTCTTCACAGGCAAAGAACCAAGCACCCGTACTACTTGATTACTCAAGTCCACATCAACTCCTTTAATGCCTAAAGACAGCATTTTTTTCGATCTTAGACGTAAAGATCTACACCAAAACCCAATGAAATGCAGGAAACTCAAGTTTGAACAAAGCGAACATTGCAAGAACATGGACCGAGCATACCATCAAGTGTCTGCAATTTGTTCTTGACAGCTGAAACACAACCATCACATGTCATATCCACCATGAATTCAGTCTGCAGTCAAACAACAAAGAACGCAACTTTAGAAAAAATCCAGCAAATCTAGGGCAAATGCATGATATTCGGATATAATCCGCTTACCAGAAGCTCAGGAAGAACTCCATCTTTCTGCGCAAGAATCGAAGAAGAAACAGAATCAGGAAGAAAGAAAAACATGTTAGCAGGCAGATTTGACGAAGTATTTCAAGATTGGAAAGAGGAAATCATCGAAGAAGGAAGAAAGACGAGAGATTTGAAGTTGCAGAGGAATCAGGATTTGCCGTGCTAACCTGCGCCGGGGGTTTCTGGTCCATGTGAAGGGCGGGGGCGGGTTGCAGAGAGGCGAAGGCGGAGGAGAAAGAGCGTTTGGGTTTTGAAGAGAGAGAGGGAAAAGGAAGAGATGGAAGGAGAGGGTTTGGGGAAGAGGAAGAGAGAGTGGCGACTGCAATAGCGGTGGGGAGAATAGAAGCGGTCGCGGCACTAGTCAGGGACCGAAGAAAAGCCATATCGGTGTCTAGTGTCTAGTGTCTACGCTGACAAAAGCTCGAGAAGGCTTCTTGTTCTCTTGGGTTCGGTTCGTATGGCGGTGAAAAGGTTTGGACTTGGTTGGTGCACGTTGGTTCTGATTCAGTATATGGTGGGGCATTATTATTATTATTATTATTATTTTTCTCCAAAGGTTTCAAACCCTAAGAGCTAGGCTAATTCCTCCGGACCATAGAAAAGCAGGATAAACTCCATGTGGTATTAATGGACTCAAAATCAGCAAAAATACAATATGACATATGGGGATATAAATTTTAGAGATTTTTACAAAAAATAAAAAAAAACAACTTTCAAATATCTTTATACCTCCAAAAGAATTCTTCAAATACATATAATATCCCAAAACATCTTATATGGTATATTTCATTTATTTTTTGACCAAATTACCATTCACTTTATATCTCTCGACATCGAGACTCCACAAGATCCCTCATTGGAGTATTTCGCGACTTATTATTTTGGGGATTTTAGCAAAAAAAAAAAAAACAGCTTAGATGTCCAGTGGGCTCAAAAGGTAATTTTAACCTCCATTGCACCAGATCAGTCATTTTTCACGAAATAGTATTTTTTTTAGCACTTTCAACTAGCGTCCCTAGCGACTCTAGTTTTATAACGTTAAGGGTCGCTAGGGACCCTGCGGTGTATACGAAAAGTAGAACAAAAGAGGGTTTTTTCTCTCTTTCTCTATCCAAGTCTTCTTCGCCAATCCAATCTCGATCTCGCCTTCCAATTCCAGTAGCAGGAAGCCATAGCAGCATCTCTCCTCCACCAGCAACCACCATCCTCCTCCTCCTCTCTTCTCCTCCATTCATGGCTGCCAAAACCCTATAATTCGATCTTGATCTCGTGTTCCAATTTCATTTGTCATTTTCGAGAAAGAAACAGGTTTGGTGGAAGGGCATCTGTCCAAGGTTGACAATCTTATAGTGGGCAGAAGAAGAAATAGGAGTTGTTAGCACTTAGTATGCCTTTGTTTGCAGAATCTGGATAATAAAAAATATTTGGAAGCCAACCCACTCTTGCTCCTTTCCTTTCATCTCGTGAATGAGTGAAAATGGAGAGTTTGAAATGTAGTTTTTTTCTAACTTCTGTATCAAATATGAGCAAAGACCCCATCCTAAGAAACTATTTTATAATGAAACTGGGAAAAAAATTAGATTGGGTCCAGTCATAGGATATTTCCCTTAATTGTGAGCATAACTTGAAACTTACTTTTTTTTAAATGATTATGCCTTGGGCTTCCTATAACTATATTGATTTCGATGGTTTTGGTGATGTGGAATGAAATGAGATTGTTTGAGAGATCTTGTCATTTAGGTTTACATTTTTGGTTAGCAATGGTCTGATTTTGGGCTTTTTCCTAGTTCTAAAGACAAGACTGTCTTGCTTTTATGTTATCTTTTTTACTGATTTTAAGGTGATTTTCTTAATTCTGAATATAGATTACTCTGTATTCTGAACAAATGAGATGAGAGGTAGCAGAGAAAGGACGGTCGGTTGGTTCTGCGGGTGAGGTAGAGGCCCCAGTTTGGTTAGGGGGATCGAGCAGAGGTAGATTAGTTTGGAGGATGGTGATGAAAGGTGAAGATGTTGAAGGTGTTTTGCATGAATCATGAAATGCACTCATCAGAGCCGTCACCTTCTCATTAGAAGGGAACCTTCCCCTCCTCATACCCATCCCCAAGAAAGAAACAAGATAATTTGATCTGACCTCTAAATCCTAAAACAATTAAAGAAGACAAAGGAAGAATCAAGAGGTTAACTATATCTTCAACATGGGTAATTTCGATTAAAAAAAATAAACGAACAACACTGCAACTGGAATTGGAAGGCCTGACGGCTGAGAAATGGGGAAGAGATCGATTGTTCTAATTTGTGTACACCCTAAGGTCCCTAAGGACCCTTAACGTCATAAAACCAAGGTCGCTAGGGACGCTAATTGAAAGTGTTAAACGAAACATGAGGAAACACGCCCATTTTGTTCTACTCTGTGTACACCGCAGGGTCCCTAGCGACCCTTAACGTTATAAAACTAGGGACGCTAGTTGAAAGTGCCAAAAAAATACTATTTCGTGAAAAATGACTGATTTTGTGCAATGAATGTTACAATTACCTTTTGAGCCCACTGAACATCTAAGCTGTTTTTTTTTTTTTTTGTAAAATCCTCTATTATTTTTGTTTCGATTCTCGGATTTACTAGTTTATTGTGGACATCGTGAGTAGTTAATGAGCATTTTAAATTTATATTCTAAAGCGAAAAAATATGAAAAAAAAAATCAACTTTGTAGTTAATGCTCCATAGACTATGTAGTAAAAGTAAGGTTACAAATATGGAATGGATAGGAGCAAATTTTTTTGTATTTTTTCTAAAAATGAAATTATTGATTTTTTTAAGGGAGCATAATATCCACGGATTGTACTAAAATAAAGGCCGCAGTGAGTACAATTATTATTGAATAAACTCATAATAGAATTTGATGAGTCAGGTCCAAATGACCCAGTCTTTAATGAGCCAGGGCCTAAATCTGTGAAGATCCGAGTCAGTTGAGATCCGGACTCAAACCTACGAAGCCTGACCACGTCAAGGCAACGCTTGTCGCTTCGGAAATAGTCAACCCTTAACCTGCTTTTACCAAGTCCTGTGGAGAATATCCCAACTGCCTCGTCCATCGAGGACAGTTCGAAGGCTCCATCGAAGTAGAGTGAACGTTGCTGTAAAGTCGTCCCCATCTGTTAGGGGAAGACTATAAATAGAAGAGCCCCACCAGCACTTGAGGGGCAGGCAAGAGATATTTCCCTTCTACACACTTTCTTTCTCTTACATTGTAATCTCTGCACATTCGAGATATAATCCATCCGGCAACCTCTGCCCTTAGGAAGTGGATGTAGGTCATACTGACCAAACCACTATAATCTCTCTCTTCTTTAATTATTGCATTTATTATCCATTACTCGACCGGTGTTGTCTGAATCTCTTTTAGGCTTCATCAGTTTGGCGCCATCTGTGGGGAATGAAAACAAAGCTAAAGTTCTCACTTCACACATCTTCTTCAGAAATTATGGTGGTCACCACAAGATCAGCAAGACGACCGGAGGATAACCCCCAGCGAGAGGGTGAGGGTAACCCTCCACCGATCAATCCTACCCCGAATGCCTCCCACTCCTCAACAGACGTTGGAGACCATGCAGCAATTGATAACCCAAAACCAACAAATCATACAACTCATGCTGGCAGGGCAAGGAGGAGCACAATTTGGAGGAGTGCCACAAGGAGCATCGCGCCAGGGACTTCCAAGAGCTCCACGCCGGGGAGCTCCCCAACTGGGCCCCCATCCTCAGGGCGGCGCCCAGGGAGTTCCCTAGGGCGCCCATCCTCAGGGCGGCGCCCAGGGAGTTCCCCAGGGCGCCCATTCTCTGGGTAGTGCCCAAGGAGTTCCCCAAGGTGCCCCTCATGGAGTTTCCGGTGGAGCCCAACTTGGAGGACCCCTACCTCCTAGGGGAGTAAATCATGGAGGACTTCCACCTCCTCCCTCTTCTTCTAATGGAGAGGATCCTCATTTCCAAGAAGGGGAGAGTGAAAACCAGAGCATGGATGACGGGAGTTATTTCCTTGATCCGTCTAGGGAAGCCCCCAATCGCTGGGAGGAGAAGATCAGGGAAATGCAAAATCATCTAGGTGATGTCTTCAACGCCATGAGGACGCAAGCGCCAGAGACAGTAGATTACCTAGTCAGGCGAACGGACACACCGTTCAAGCCCGACGTGATGAACTACCCACTCCCTCGGAAATTCAAAATGCCGTCCATGGAGACCTTTGACGGAACGAAGGATCTATTGGACCACCTGGAAACTTACAAAACTATAATGCAGCTGCATAATATCCCTGACGAGATTATGTTCAGGGCATTCCCAACCACACTGAAGGGTTCTGCCCAACAGTGGTTTGCCAATCTCCCCTCAGCCTCTATCCCCACATTTGGGGAATTGAGCAAGTCCTCTGTGTCACACTTCATTGGAGGACACCGCCACCAGAAGCCTGCCACACACCTGCTCAGCATAAAGCAGGACAAGAACGAGAGCCTCAGGAGCTACCTCACTCGTTTTAACGAGGAGGTACTTCAGGTCGAAGAACCCGACGACAAAGTGTCCATGACAGCCTTCTTAGGAGGCCTCCGCTCATCGAGCTTCCTCTTCTCAGTAATGAAGCGCCCGCCAAAGAGCATGACGGAGTTACTGGCAAAGGCCCTGAAGTACATGAATGCTGAAGATATCACAAGGGCTAGGTGAGGGGAATCCTCCAGAACAAAGGACAAGGGGAAGGATCGGGACAGAGACGAAAAGAAGGATATAAGCAACAAACGAAGCAGGACAGAGATGGTACATGTCAGAGACCGACTCAGTCCTGTTCCGTAGAAAGACTGACAAATATTCACTCCTCTCAATGCCGCTGTTGGACACATTTTTGCTCCAGATACAAGATGACCCCGCCATAATAAAGGCATCAGCGAGGCCATTCGTTAAGTCCCTCTCAGCCAGAGCAGCCCTCTCCTCAGCTTGAGAAGCTCTCTCATGTGCCGACCTCATCTCTGACTCCACAACAGTCTCTCTGAACCTCACCCTCTCACGGGTCTGTGCAAGCTCAGCCTCACTGAGCGAAGCCCTCTCGCGGACCTTCACAAGCTCAACCTCACGGAGCGAAGCCCTCCCGCGGGCCTTCACAAGCTCAGCCTCAATGAGCGAAGCCCTCCCGCGGGCCTTCACAAGCTCAGCCTCAATGAGTGAAGCCCTCTCGCGGGCCTTCACAAGCTCAGCCTCTTCCTTGGCCGCCCTCTCGTGGGTGACTGAGAGCTCAGTCTCAAGCCTGGTCGTCCTCTCACGGGCCACCGTAAGATCAACCTCGGAAGCCCTTCTAGCAGCTTCAAGAGCAGTAATCTTTCCTTGAGCAGCAGAAAGCTCCTTTTGCACGGTCTCATTATCCTATTTCAGCTGACTATGAGATAGGGCCTTGACAACAAACAGACGGATGCAGTGGAGGCCTGAAAAAGAGGAACAAAGGAAATGAGATAGCACATATAAAATGAAAGTCTGGAGAAAAGGGGAACAGTAAACCTTTACCTGAGCCAGACCTTCCAGAAATATGTTTATAAACCCCTCGGAGCCCAAAACAGTAATCTGTGTAACCTCGGGCGAAAACACAACACCGGGGCTTCGGCGCCCACAGCAGGGCCCCCCACTCCCGCGGCCTCGCCGCCGGGCGTCGCATTGCTGCCTCCACGCCCGCGGCCGCGACCTCGGTGCCCGTCGCCGGACGCCGCGCCCTTGCTCGTTGCCTCAGCAGCGCTCGTCGTGGCCTCCGCGCCAACTTGGGCAGCGTTTGCCGCCGGGCGTTGCGCCTCAACTCCCGCGTCCTCGCCCGCTGCTGCAGTGGCGCCCGCCGCCGGGCGTCGCGCCTCAGCTCCCGCGCCCTTGCCCGCTACCGCAGCGGCGCCCGTCGCTGTCCCCATGCCAGCCTGGGCGTCGAGCCTCTGTCCCAGCACTCTCGCCCGCTGCCGCAGAGGCGCCCGCCGCCGGGCGTCCCGCGACTGCTAGGGCGACACCTTTTGTCCCTTTTCCTGCTGCTTTCTCTTCTCCCACACTGGCGACCAGGGGGATCTTCTCCACTGCACGATTCGCACCGGAAGCCTGGTCCCTGACAACGCCTGGGGCATTTTTTCTTGCAAGTTGCAAGTTCATCTTCTTCTTCTGGGATGACCCTTCTATTTTGAAATGCCCCCCTTTCAAAGCTTCTTTGGGCGCGGGGCATTGAGGGGCAAATGATGAGTCAGGTCCAAATGACCCAGTCTTTAATGAGCCAGGGCCTAAATCTGTGAAGATCCGAGTCAGTTGAGATCCAGACTCAAACCTACGAAGCCTGACCACGTCAAGGCAACGCTTGTCGCTTCGGAAATAGTCAACCCTTAACCTACTTTTACCAAGTCCAGCGGAGAATATCCCAACTGCCTCGTCCATCGAGGACAATTCGAAGGCTCCATCGAAGTAGAGTGAACGTTGCTGTAAAGTCGTCCCCATCTGTTAGGGGAAGACTATAAATAGAAGAGCCCCACCAATACTTGAGGGGCAGGCAAGAGATATTTCCCTTCTACACACTTTCTTTCTCTTACATTGTAATCTCTGCACATTCGAGATATAAACCATCCGGTAACCTCTGCCCTTAGGAAGTGGACGTAGGTCATACTGATCGAACCACTATAATCTCTCTCTTCTTTAATTATTGCATTTATTATCCATTACTCGATCGGTGTTGTCCGAATCTCTTTTAGGCTTCATCAGAATTGTTCAACTCATACATTCACAAAGATCGTTGCTTCGTCTTCGGAATTATTAGTCAAACCCAATGCGGGTGTATGTATCTTATTTGGAAAAAAATTAACTATTGAACCCACAAGTCTTTTCTCGACATCACCAGTTGAAACTTGACATTGCAAGTTGATTATTGACATCGTAACTTCATGTTAGTGCTCAATTCATACTTGGAAGTGGGGAAGAAAATTATAGACTTTAGAGCAAATTCTCTACATATTGTACTAAAAGTAGGGTCAGAATAAGTACATTAACGGTTGAACAAAGTCACAGTGGAATTATTCATCCCTAACTTCACTAATTCTTGAGCTTGGCATAAAAGTCGAGTCCCTTGAAAAGTTTCAGGTAGGCTATGTTGGATTCCTATAGGTTTGAGCTAATTTTCTACTAATTGTAGTAAGAGTATATTCATAATAAAGACATTATTAGAGCTTATAAAAAATAGAAATTAATATAACATGGTAGAGAAGCTTAATGAATGCTGGGGGTTGTTGGTGAATGGAATTGAACAGAAGAATAAAACTCAAGCTCACAAATAATGCCGGGCACATATATGGACACTAAATCCTAAGCTCGTAAGTATTATGTCTCAAACTCGGGAGTGATGTCTTGAGATCACGAGTGTCGTGTTTCTAACTAGCGAGAGATAAAGTGAAGCAGAATTTGGTCTTAAAAAATGAAGTCTATAATATAAATCGAGGCTTCTTTTGGTAAAAACCCCTAATTTTTATCTGAGATTTCTAATAGAATTTATGAATATATATACACGTGCACACACACATATATATTTAGTAAGTATGAATAGAAATACATATGGAAAAACTTGTTAATTCATATAAACAATCAAAACTAATCCCTTGAGAAATGTAAGACATCCCGGTGGCAAGGGTGTTTCGTCTCACACAGCTACCTAGAGATTGATCCTTAAACAATAGGTCATCTTACAAGATTGGTACCACTCACCCATCTAGAAAATAAATAAATAAATAAACAACCCCGAACTGTAGCGTTGATGAAAAGGGACTTCGGTAGGAGTGTATATGTGGGTGTTGTGGCTATTTACCACAAAGAAAAAAAAGGCTAAAAAGACATGTTCAAATAGAAGTATGTGTATAGTATAATTTTCTTTGAAAAGTCTAGTGCTTAAAGATTTTGTTGCTAAGTTGGACTAGTGGCCAGGTGCGATACTACAAAACTTGAGAAACTAGGGATCGATCCGTGGGCATATGTGTGATACGAAGTTGCAGACACCATTCAACCATGAATGTGTTGGCCTAGTACTAAAAAATTTGCATATATGTATTTGTCTATGGTCCTAAAGTCTTTTGGTGAATGGTGCGTTATACTCCATTTTAGATGTAATTTTTTTAATTAACATTCTTTATATAATTTATGTATGTGGATTCTTTTTCTTGTACATTGGAGGAATGGTAAACTATCCTACTCCTAGGCTATTCTAATCTATCATCTAAGGCTCATGGGTGCTCCAAGCTATTGTTGTTACTGCATATTTTCCTATGTGTGTTTCACCAATATAAGGAGTTGATCCCTAGCATTTTCAACGATGTGTTTGCTCCCCCTCGTGGCAACCCCAATTTTACTAGGTGTACGTTCGTCATGGCGTCATTTGCGAGCAACCCCAATTTTACTAGGTGTACGTTCGTCATGGCGTCATTTGCGTGTTCTAATTAAGGATTAGTTTTGCTGGATCAAATGCGATGAAAATTCCTTCATCAGAAAAAAAATCAAATAAATAAAATAAGAAATGCCCTTGCCAATGGACTGCCTTGTAATGCTCACATGTGAGGATGTTCCTATCTTGGAGTTTATTATGTAAAGAGTGCGTTAAATTATTTTATAGGATATTTTAAATTAAGCAAACTTTAACACGGTGATCATATGAAAAGTTTACTAGAAGTTATATGAAAAATAGCCATATAATATGCTTTTCATTATTTATACCTTTACCATTCTATGCATTGTAATTTCACTCAGAAATTTAAGTTTTAATTTGTATCTTTGAAAGATAGTTATAGGGTAATAGTTCTTAATCAATTTTTCTATTAAGATTCTTAATCATTGGAATCCTTATATAATGTAAATATACACACTTATATGGAAATGACTTTAAGTTTATATATTTATAGGATATCATATAAGAAATTATATGATTGAAGATATGTGCATATTTCTTGCAACAACCATGCCCACCCGTATAGAATTTCATAGAAATCACTTCTTTCCCATAATTTCACCATAACTTTCATTAAATGAAAATACCTACATTTATAAGTAAATATTAACTAATCTTATCATGAGGATAAGGATAACCTACTAATATCACTAACATCCTAACAAACTCTGCAAAAGTGATAATCTCCAACAACCCGTCTCGCTTGTAACTATTTCTTGATATTTTTTTAGTGAGTTATTATATAAATTTTTTTTGTGATGCAGTAGATATATAGAGTATCTTTTAAAAAACTTTAAAGAAGTGAGAGTTTTTGAGTTTTATCTCCATGCACCTAAGGTTGGCTGCCCTCTCTATGACTACTTGTGACAGTTTTTCAATGAATTTTAATATAAAGTGTTTCTTTGTTTTAATGGTCTATAGTAGGGATGGCAATGGCTTAGGTTGGGTTCGGATTTAGGCCGACCCAGTGCATGTTTATTGTTTATAATACCAAACCCGACCCATGAAATGCACGAGTTATGTCGGGTTTGATGATATATTTTTATTTTAAAAATAGATAATAATATTATGTACAATGTTGCTCGAACCCATGACCCATGACCTTTGACCTTATTATTTAAATAAAGTACCTGCTACCTCTTTCTAATATGACAGTGTTGCCTAAGATATAGAATGCATAAAGCATCTCTTACCAATAGGCCAAGTGCACATAAAATCCAAATCCACCCCTAACTTGACTCGGTTTAAAAAATTCATACAAACTACGAACTCAATGGATTCGCTACTAAATCTACCTCTAATGGGAGCAAGGTAGGACAGGGTTGCCTATTTTAACCGGACCCTTTGCCATCCCTGGTCTAGAACAGACCTTAAGTTAATTAAAGAAGTGATAGGTTATGAGTTTAAATCCTAATATAAACATTAGTATCGATATAATATAATTTTCATTATTACATTGTTTTAGAGGATTTTACGGAAAAAACCCTAAGATGCCCCATGAACGAAAAAGGGCCCAATGGTTCTCTATGTACACTAGTGGTTCCCTTTCTCTCTTTTTGGGTTTTTTTATACATGAGCGGCGATATCAACACTCATTTTTTGTTCTTCTTCCTTAGCGTCGGACAATATCTCAGATGAATGAGTAGTTGTTGTTATCTCAGATGAATGAGTAGTTGTTGTGCTTCATACATGTTTGGTTAAGAGGACAAGAACTGTAAGTGGAAGAGGAGAATGATGGACGGGTGAGATAAAAGTTAAGAGAAATAGATAGAGGTGAGTTGCTTCTTTGGTTGGTGAGTGGTAGGATGTTTGGGAATGGGTTCAAATGGAGAAGATGGGTGTTGCACAATCTTATGCATTCACTAACTTTTTTTTTTTTTTTCAATCAAATAGTCAATCTTTACGGTAAAATTTTGGGGACGCCTCATACATTTTGGTGAGTGTAACTCTCTAGTGGCCCCCCTTTTGAAGATTTGATTCACTCAAAATAAATTCTATTCCAATGTATGGTGTATCCCTAAATTTTACCTTAATAGGAGTTGATTTCATTACAATATTAACTATTTGATAAAATATATAATTAATGAATATGCATAAAATTGTGTTAGACATTTTTAACCAAGGGACACACTCATATTGAAGTAAAATGCAAAGATACCACACACGAGGAGAAGCAATCCTAATTTTCAATAGGTGGATCCTACTATGGAGTTCGAATAGTTCATGACTTCTTTGAACGTTTGGCATTTTACTTTTAAAATAAAGTGAAGTAAAGTGAAATAAAAAGTATGAATAAAATATGCAATGAGTTATGATGGTATTTTATTTTTTGTTATTTGGGATGTAATATTGTTGACTTTTGGTATGAGAAATGAAGTTTTTTTGTCTTTTAATTAATAAATGTAGTTGCTTTTTGACTTTTTGTTAGAAAAGTTGGAGAAAATTTTAGTAAAAAATGCTTTTAATTTCATGTGTAAGATGACTTAACTTTACTCGTAAAATTACGGATCGTGCCTTCATCACGGTATCAAAGCTAAAAGTCTCCAAAAAGGAGTTAGTCTTCGGATGACTATGACTGGATTGCTTTGATGTAGACAAATAGGCTCTGATGGAAATGTTGATCATGACTCGATGGAAATAAATTAAATATAAAAATATTAGATCATGGAAAGTGAAATTCCATCAACGTCAGGCAAACGCAGAAGAGGATGAGCTACCAAACCTATCTCATCCTCTTTCTGGAATTTACAGAATTCTTGTACAGAATTCTTGTTTATTTTTTTTTTTAAATCTCAGACACTGTGGAATCTCAAATGCTCCCTTGGCATATTTTTTTATTAAAATTTCTAATAAGAATTTATTATATTAAATTTTTTTAATATGATGTGACATTTTGTCCCCTAGCTTTCAAATATCATGTTTCTTTATAAGAATTTGCTTACTAATGGTTAAGTATAAAAGAGCATGTGGGGTACTGTTGTTGAGAATTTCAAAATTCTTGAAATAGAAATTTCATGAATTCCAAAAGTCATTTGAGACATTTTAAATTGTTGAAATTTTAAAATGCTTGTGAAGAAACACGACATTTATAAATGTCACGAGAGAAGATGTTATCATGTTAAAAAATAACCAACATAACAACTTCCTGTCAGAGAATTTAATAAAGAAAAATGCTTAACTAAAGGAGCCTGCATAAATCAAAATTGCCCAAAAGCGAGCTGCCTATAATAGATTTGTTTGGTTGGAATTGGGCTTCAATCAATCAGAAGTCACATGTAAAGACATGATGAACATTCAAGAATAAAAATTACATGTTATATATGTGATTAATGAGTCCAATTGTGGACCTAGTTATAATTGAAGATAGATCTAGCCTAAACTTTGATACACAAAAAAGGGTTGGTAGGGGAGAACCACAAGACAAACCAATGGTAACATCGTCTCATTCTCACCTCAAGTCCTAGGGATCGATCTCAGCGCTTTTGTTGCACAAATGTGAGAAGGTACTGTGGCAGAGCATAGGCGAGAGCACACTATTGTTGCAACACAACTAGGATAATTGTTCGGGAGAAAACTAATGGTGATCTTTTTTATATTGATATGTTGGGTGATTGGTCATATTTCACGAGTGATACTATCATCTCGAAGACCCAATGATCGATCCATGAGCATGAGTGTGAAACGAAGTACCAACAACACTCAACCATAATCTTGTAGCTGTTGGCAAAACTGGTGGAGATATTAATGTCGACAGTTCATCGAACTTCATTTTCTCTACTTTTCTCCTCTCATATTGAAGCTTTTGAGATGTTTACATTATATATACCAATACTCTATACGGCCCTCTTCTGTTGAAAATTTGAACCATTCATGATGAACGCCTCCTAGTGTATCATATGTCCCCTCTTCCGTTGAAAATTTGAACCGTTCATAATGAACGCCTCCTAGTGTATGATATGTCCCCAAATTTATTCCAACAAAAATTGGTCCTACCATAAGATTACTATTTGGTTAAAATTGTAATCAATGGGGTATAATAAATAGGGGAATGATATTGGCACTCCTTTTGCCCCCCTTTTGATGCAGGCAAAACCAAAAAGCAAAGGGGGGGGGGAATCCCCTAATAAATAATGTATAATATTATGTTAATGGTGTTTTTAATTATTCGGTGGATCAACACAATTGCTGTAAAGTTTGGGTATATCTCATTGACTTAGAGGGAGTTCATCAACCCAAGGAGTAGCTTGTTTTAGGACCACGTTTTGTATTTGAAAGTTATAGGTTCATCGTATTTATAATAAGGGACCCACTGTGGAGTTTCACTAGTGAGGATTAGAGGATCCAAACTCACGTAAAGGCGGGCTATGCTGTTGCCCTTCATACAGGAAATCAACAACAATGGGAAAATGGCCAGGCTACATGGAAAAGCAGAACAACACTAACGGCCTGCATCAACAGTCAAATGCCCTTCAAAAACGAGCCAAAACCAAAAGGCACTGACGCCGAAGCGCGATTCCGCTAACGGTAAGCACGCAGACAAATTTCTTCGTTATCTACGTCCCAAACTGTCTCAGCTCGGCTTTTCGTCGAACACCTCTCTCCTTCTCTTCAGAAGCCCTTGCTTCCGCTTTTGAACATGCAAACAAACGTGTATACCACGGCTTGACTTGTCAATTCCCTCTCACCTTCACCAACCTTACAAAGCTGCTCCTTTTGAATCTACTGTTCTTTGAAAGAACAACTCCATGAAGTCATTTTCCCTTATTCACATGATACTTGCTTTGGATCTCTCTGCTCAGCCGTCCACATCGTATTTCTCAGTATACATGGAAAACTACCATCACTACCCCCAGCTCCCGCATCATTTTCTATCTAATTCTGCATCTGTGCACGTTCTCCCACCCCAAATTCACCTCTCCATTTATAATAATTTCCTTATCTATCCTTCTGCACAAGACCTATATCAAGTCTTCATTGTACCCATTTTGAATCATCTTCATTTCATCACCAACACCGCCTCCATCTTCATCAATACCACTCAAAAATTGAATCTTTGCAATTTTTTTCACATATCTTCTATACCCTTTTTGTGGGATTGCGCAGTAGGTCTTCTTTTGCAACATCTTTATCATAATCTCATTGGTTTTGAGTGCTTGAATCTGGGGTGTCATCACAATGTCTGGATTTCTCAATCGATCTTTGAATTCTGCCCGTTCTATGTCCCTGGGTGGCTCGCAGAAAGGACAGTGTGTGACCCGGAAAGAGTCTTTGAAGGTGCTTCTGTTACATGGAAGTCTGGATGTTTGGATTTTTGAAGCAAAGAACCTTCCAAACATGGATGGCTTCTCTAACAGATTTAATGGTATGTTTGGGAAAGTTCTCCCTTCAGGTATGAGCAGCAAGGTTGAAGATACCAGTGACCCATATGTCTCGATTTCTGTATCCAGTGCTGTGTTGTGCAGAACATATGTGATAATCAACAGTGAGAACCCTGTTTGGATGCAGCATTTTAATGTGCCTGTTGCACACCACGCCGTGGAAGTTCGGTTTATTGTCAAGGATGATGATGTGGTGGGTTCCCAGGTTATAGGGTCTGTTGCGATACCAGCGGACCAAATCTACTCTGGAGAAAAAGTTGAGGGTTGTTTCCCTATACTGAACTGAACTCATATGGAAAACCATGTAAGGAAGGAGCTACTTTGAGGCTTTCTATTCAATTCATCCCAATTGAGAAGCAGACCATGTATCAGAATGGAGTTGGGGCTGGTCCCCAATATGATGGGGTGCCTGGCACTTATTTCCCCCTTAGAAGAGGTGGAGAAGTAACACTTTATCAGGATGCACACATTCCAGAAGGTTCCCTTCCAGATTTGAAGATTGATCATGGAATGCCTTATGAGCATGGGAAGTGTTGGCATAGCATCTTTGAGGCTATAAGTCAGGCCCGTCGCTTGATTTACATAACCGGGTGGTCCGTGTACCACAAGGTTAGACTTGTCCGCGATGCGGGTCATGCATCAGATTGTACTCTAGGGGATCTTCTCAAGGCCAAGTCACAAGAAGGTGTAAGAGTTTTGCTTCTTGTATGGGATGATCCTACTTCAAGGAAATTGTGGCTTCTTCAAACGGTAAGGTCTCGGACCTGGTTTGGATATAGAATTTTGCTGGTTTGATTTTCCTACATGTTTCAGGCAATGGTGGCATGCTATATCCATTTGTTTTGTCGGAGCTCTGAGCATCAGGTTACATTTGGATGTATAATAAAGTACAATACAATTGAATATCTTGGCACTTGTTTGAATGGGCATGGAAATGAGGAATTGTTATAAGTATGGTAATTGTTTTCCACTTTTCCACATTTTCAGCCCCAATTGAATATCGGGATCAGTGTTGATAATGGTAGGAGCCTAACAATTGAATAAAAAAAGGAAAAAGAATTGGGTGAAAAGCAAACCAGTGTTTTTCCAAACATGATTCTTGACATCTACGCTGCATCAAGTTAGGAGAATGAAATGGTAGATGGTTAATTGTTTAAATATGCAAATGTTCTATACTGTGGATTTTATATTTTTGTATCTTATTTTTATGTTAGGACTTAGGATTTTATTTTTTTTTCATGTAACTTTTCCAGTATTTGAATTATGTGGTTCTCATCTTCCAGTGTCATTTCTAACAACTTGCTTTAGTTTATGGAAATGCTCCTATGAGAGATATCTCTCACCATATATAAGAGATAGGGGTGGGGACCCTCGGACCCTCACATTTAAGTTGTTGGCATTGGATATGAATGTGAGGGCCCCCACCTTATCTCTCATAGTAAGGTGAGAGCATTTCTATATAAGCAGTGAAAGATAGCAGTCCTATTCCACTACTGTTAAAATGAAAGCTCTATTCTATTAATGTTTCTCTTAGAATCTGAAACAGAACCAGTTAGGGATTGTGGTTGGTATATGCTTAGTGCATAATGGAATGCACTAGGTGGAGTAATGTGGGTATTATTAGGTAGCAAAAAATAGAATATTACCATATATAGAGCAGTGCTACATTATGGATTAAAAATCTGCAACTTCTGAAAGCTTGTGTTTAGTTTTCAATCACTGGGGAAAGTTTGTATCTCTCTATTGTTGGAAATAGGGTGGGCCTCTAGGATAGGTTTCAAAAACTTTTGACCCACTTGATGCAGAGATCAATTATCCAGAAGGCTCTAAAACCCAATCTAGGATATAAACCCTCAATCTCAGCCATCATGATCTGTAAAAACGATAGAAGATAGAAATAGCAATTAATAAGCATCCATAATAATCTACTACATGCAAGGAAGTGGATTATACCTTTGGAGCTCGGTTGTGCTCTAATGGAGAAGTTGCATCTTTCTTTGATGATGAAATGCTTTCACTAATCAAATAGGGATCTCCAAGACCTCTTGATCTTCCACGCTATAACCCGTATCAGATTCTCCTTTTTTCAAGAAGATGGTGGGATCTTCAAGAGAAAGCTACTAGGAACTCAAAGGAGGAACTATAAGAGAATTAGAAGAGGGAGGAGGAGAAGGGCATGTACAACTCTTGCACATAAAGGTGTTGGGCGTGAATCCCAATGCTAGGATAATGCTTGGACGTCCATCCCTTAGGTTCTCCTCTATTTATAGCTTCTCAAGCCAACCTCTTCTTTTACTAATTGAAATAGAAGTCTTACTTCAATTAAGAATTAGTAACTTTCTCTTTTCTAATTTAAATAGCACTTCTATTATAATTAGTAACTTACCATATCATAATTAGAAGTCTCACTTCAAATATGAATAGTAACTTTCTAATTCCTTTCTAATTAAAATAGAAGTCCCACTTCTACTAAAATTAGTAAGTTTACTATTACCACTATTAGAAGTCTCACTTCAAATAGAAATAAAAATTTTCCTTTTAGAGTTCAACTAGAATTAGATACTTTCTAATAATTGGGCTAGCATGGGGATCACTAGGGATTCCTTAGAAAGCTGGCTCCAACTGGGAACACGCGACCCCACATCTCATGTGTAATCCGGGCCCACAGTTAATTGCAAATAACTCCACTATATAAATGCAATTGAACTCCAGTCTTAGGAATATTACATAGAAGACCCTAAACTTCCACATTACCACAAGTGGGCCCCTCCATCAATATCCATGGATCAATTGGACCTGTCTTCCAAACTAGATCCATATCTTATTATCCTTGAGCCCCAATTAATTATAATGATCATAGGTACCTTTCCAATTAACTCTTAATCGGAATGGGTGCGCACTTACCAATGATAAATCCATTAATTGGCACAAGGGTGTAGAAATAATGTGACTTAGGCCCACTTGGCCCAGCCCAAGGCCCGTCAGAGCTTGTATATATCTGTATCTCTTATTTATTTATTTCCTTGTATAGATTTATAGATTGATTTGATTATCCTTGATGAAGGTTGTAAATTGATTTGATTACTCTTAATTAGGGATTGTATATTGATTAGATTACCCTTGATTTGGGTATTGTGTATGATAAAATCTCATACGAGCCTCCCATTGAGGTATTGAGTTTCTCTCCAACTTTTGTCTCTTCCTCTTTCTCTCATTACATATCATTTCATGGTATCAGAGCTACAGTTACCTTCTCAAATTGATTCAGTCATTTTCCCTGGCTTGGATCTTCTTCCCGATTGTGTCTGATCATCCCTGATCAAGACGTGGCCCACTTCAGATCATCTTCAACATCTCTCAAAAACACCTCCATCCTGGTCGACCAACATTGCTGGGATTTATGAGCATTTTTCTGGATTTTTTATCCCATCAGAGGTGAGGTTTCCAGCAACATTTGTGATATTTCTATTTCTTGCCTCTGTTTTCATCAAAACCGTTCAAATTTGTGGATTTTAATCCGATTTGAGTGAAACTTTGGCCTGGAGTTGCGAAAATAGCGTGTCCTTCCATCCCCCACCTCTGATCTGCTCACTGATCCTCCAATCAATTCTGTGTTCAAATCGACCCACTGACGAGATGGACGTGTCGTGCGTGTTTTCACTGGGCTTCACTGCTGCTTACATTCAATGATCAAGAACCTACAAACTGTCCACCCTGGGTTGGTCGGCTGATTATTCTGAGAATTATAGTGATTTTTATGGAATTTTTCTTCTTCATTTGAGGTATTTTTAATCCCTTCTTCCTCTGTCGGTTTTGATATTCTTTCTAGAAGATTGTTTTTATCACAACCGTCCAATATTGTGGATCTGTGTCCGATCTTCATCAAACTTGGACTGGAGGTAGGACTTTTGGCATTCTTCCAGCCTTTTCCATCTGATCTGTGCATAGATCAGATTGTGGGGTCCACGTACCTCATCTGCCATCAGCACCTAGGTCGTCTGGGGCTGTCTTGGGCTGGAATTTTGAGCATTTTATACTGCGAGCTTGCTGTCTGTGTTGGATTCTTCTGTGCTGTCGCTCTTTTGTACTGGATTTTGTGCATCTTGCTATTCTGTAGTGTTTTCTATCCTTGGTTGGTTGCTGCTGTTTCATTTTGCTGCCGCTTCTTCAATATGGACAAGTATGATGTTATTCCCATTAAATTCAATGGAAATAATTACATGGCTTGGTCATTTCATCTGAAGAATTTCGTTGAAGGCCAAGGATTGTTTGGTTATCTTGACGGCTCGATAACTAAACCTACTACTGACACCAAAGCTTTAGCTACCTGGTCTAAAGAAAATGCTAAGGTTATCACTTGGATTCTTAACTCCATTGATCCTTCTCTTGCCATTGCTCTTCAAGCATATGCTGCTGCCTCTGATATGTGGGGTCATCTAAAGAATGTTTATCATCAAACCAATAAAGCTCGCAAATTTCAACTCGATAGTGAAATTGCGAAATTCAGTCAAGGTGATAAAACTGTGCAAGAATACTACAATGGATTTCTCACATTATGGACTGAGAGGGATGCTATGATAATCCAGTCCGTATCTGTTGGGTTTCTGACGGAGGCGCTTAAATTACAAGAAGAAACTCACATTAGTCAGTTTCTTATGAATCTCAGACCAGAATTCGAATCAGTCCGTTCTGCTCTTATGAATAGAGAAGTCACAGCCAATCTGGACACATGCTTCCAAGAAGTCCTTAGAGAAGAACTTCGCCTTAACTCTCAGCGCGTTATCTTTGAAGACCCAAAGGCTCCTCTTCAGGCTGAGACTGCTCTTCTAGCAGCCCCCAATCAGAAGCCTACTCAATGCTATGAATGCAAAGGCTTTGGTCATCTAGCCAAGAACTGTCGAAAGAAATTGATTTGCAGATATTGCAAACGCACTAGTCATCTCATTGATGATTGTCGTAGTTTACAAAGGAAGAATGGACCCCAGCAAAAGCAACATCCTCCCACTGCATCCAGACAACATACTCCTGCTGCTTTCCAAGCTCAAGCACCTCTCCCTGACACAGGCAACACTTCTTCCGGGACTGTATCCATGACTCCAGCCCAGATTCAAGACCTGATTCAGAGCACGGTGACTTCTGCATATGCATTCATGGGTTTTTCTGGTGGTCGGTACCAAACTCATTCTCTTCTTGCATTTCCTGCTTTCCATTCTTCAATCTCTAGGTCATCCTACATTACCCCATCCACCTGGTTTCTAGATTCAGGGGCCTCAAACCACATGACCTCTGTGGAACATAGTTTTACATCTTCTCACCCTTATACTGGCAAAGACAAAATAACTACTGCTAATGGCGACCAATTACTCATTTCGGGAATTGGTACCATTACTTTATCTAGTATCTCTGGCCAATCCCTCCACCTTTCCAATGTTTACTTTGTTCCCAAGTTATCAGCAAATTTACTTTCTGTAGGCCAACTGATTGATGATGGTTACCATATTAACTTTTCTTCCACTGGTTGTGTCATACAGGAGAGACAAACTGGGAAGGTGATCGTGACGGGGAGTAAACATGGTCGACTGTTTCTGCTGGACATTGGACATCATTCCCTCTTTTCTTCTTCTTCTTCTCATTTTAATAACTTGTGGACTATCTGGCATAGTCGTCTTGGTCATGTGAATAATGCTTATTTATTTTCTTTGTTCAAAATTGGCTGTTTAGATTCCACTGTTGATAATAAAATGATGTCCTCTTTTCTTCAATCTAAGTGTGCTACATGTTGTTTAAGTAAAAGTCATATTTTACCTTTTCCCATTCGTCATTCTCGTGCGTCATCTTCTTTTGATATCATTCACACTGATGTGTGGGGCATTGCACCCACATTAAGTAGGACAGGTTTTAAGTATTATGTGACTTTTATTGATGATCATTCTCGATTCACATGGATTTATTTCATGCGCTTCAAATTTGAGGTCTTTTCTCTTTTCCAAAAGTTTTATAATATGGTTCACACACAATTTCAAAAGGATATCAAAATTCTCAGGTCTGACTCCGGCGGAGAATACATGTCCCATGAATTTTCTACCTTCCTTTCTACTAAAGGCATTATTCACCAAAAATCATGCCCACATACTCCACAACAAAATGGTGTTGCTGAGAGAAAGAACAGGCATATTCTTGCAACTGTTCGTACTCTCCTTCTTGAATCCTTAGTTCCTCCCACATTTTGGTGTGATGCTGCTCATACCGCTGTGTATCTCATCAATCGTCATCCTAGCTCCGTTCTAGGAAAGATTACTCCATATGAAGCTCTTTTTAGCCATAAACCTTCATATTCTCACTTGCGTGTTTTTGGTTGTTTATGCTTTGTCCATCTTCCACCTACAGAGCGCACTAAGTTGTCACCCCAGGCTGCCAAATGTCTCTTCCTAGGTTACAGTTCTGAACACAAGGGATTTCTATGTTATGATCCATCTGAGAAACGCATGCGGATATCTCGTAATGTGATCTTTTTAGAACACATTCCCTTCTTTTCTTTGCGTCTCCAAACTCATCCTGTTGCTGTCTCTTATTTGCCACACTTCCCTGTGACAACTTCTTCCAAACCACCAATTACCAATGTCTATGTCCGGCGAAACAAGACTCCTCCTGTGGGGCCTCCTTCTCCCGATCCTATTCCCATGCTGCCTCCTGTACCCTCAGGTATTAATACTTCCTCTACTAATATCCAACCCCTGCGACGATCTAGTCGTCCTTCGGTTGCTCCTGACAGATATGGCTTCCCTGCTCTTTTCACTTCTTTGGATAGTGCTCCTATACCCACCTCTTATACACAGGCTTCGAAGATTGCATACTGGCAGGATGCTATGAATGAGGAATTGTTGGCTCTTGAGGCAAACCATACATGGGACTTGGTACCGACACCTGACAAAGCCTCTGTCATTGGCAGTAAGTGGATCTACTCTGTCAAGGTTAACTCTGATGGGAGTTTGGATCGCTACAAAGCACGATTGGTTGCACAGGGTTACAAGCAGGAGTATGGCATTGATTATGAGGAAACATTTGCTCCAGTGGCTAAAATGACCACAGTTCGTACTCTACTTTGTATAGCTGCAGCTCGCAATTGGCCTCTGTGGCAGATGGATGTCAAAAATGCTTTTCTTCATGGCGACTTGAAAGAGACTGTCTATTTAAAACCTCCTCCTGGCTATGCTTGTCCTCCTCGGCATGTTTGCAAATTGCGCAAATCTCTTTATGGACTTAAGCAGGCTCCCAGGGCTTGGTTTGATAAATTCCGGGCCGCTATTCTTCAAGCTGGGTTTCGTCAGAGTCATTCTGATAGTTCTCTCTTTCTTAGATGGACACCAAAGGGTTACACATTCCTTTTAGTCTATGTTGATGATATGATTATCAGTGGCAATGATATTTCTGGTATTACAGATCTCAAGCATCATCTCACTCGCCACTTTAAAATGAAGGATCTCGGTCCTTTCACATATTTTCTCGGGCTTGAGTTTTCGCGTACTAAGTCGGGCATTCGGATACATCAGCGTAAATATGCTTCTGATTTGATCACCTCTGCCAGACTTGATGATGCTCATACTGTTGATACGCCAATGGAATTAAATAGTAAACTCAGTGCAGAGGATGGTCCCCTCATGGATGATCAATCTATTTTCCGTCGGATCGTTGGTAGTTTACTCTCCTTAACGATGACTCGCCCTGATATTTCTCATGCGGTGCATACGGTTAGCCAATTTGTGAGCAATCCTCATAAACCTCACCTTGCTGCTGCTTTGCGCATTCTCCGCTATGTTAAAGGCACTCCCAGTCATGGTCTCTTCTATCCGTCTAATACTTCTCTACGCTTATCCGCGTATGCCGATGCTGACTGGGCTGGTTGCCCTGATTCCCGGCGTTCTACCACTGGCTGGTGCATGTTTCTTGGCGACTCTATGATTTCATGGAAGTCCAAGAAACAAACCACTGTATCCAAATCTTCTGCTGAGGCTGAATATCGGGCAATGTCATCTGCAAGTGCAGAAATCATCTGGCTCCGCCGTCTTCTTTGTGAATTTGGTATTATTGTTAATATGCCTACACCTCTTCATGGAGATAATACCAGTGCTACTAGAATTGCTAATAATCCAGTCTTTCATGAACGGACGAAGCACATTGAAATTGATTGTCACTTCATCCGTCAGCATGTTGTAACTGAGAAGATCACCTTGCCTCATGTTTCTACTCATGACCAGTTGGCAGATATCTTCACAAAAGCTCTTCCTAAGCCACGCCATCATGAACTTAATAGCAAATTGTTGTTTTCTGCATTACCACATCAATTTGAGGGGGAGTGTAGAAATAATGTGACTTAGGCCCACTTGGCCCAGCCCAAGGCCCGTCAGAGCTTGTATATATCTGTATCTCTTATTTATTTATTTCCTTGTATAGATTTATAGATTGATTTGATTATCCTTGATGAAGGTTGTAAATTGATTTGATTACTCTTAATTAGGGATTGTATATTGATTAGATTACCCTTGATTTGGGTATTGTGTATTATAAAATCTCATACGAGCCTCCCATTGAGGTATTGAGTTTCTCTCCAACTTTTGTCTCTTCCTCTTTCTCTCATTACATATCATTTCAAAGGGGATATTAGAGATAGATTCCATCTTGACCATTGAATGTTTCCACAACTATACTACCACGTAGTGTTGACCTACAGTTGGCCTCACTCATTGGTCACTCAAAGCAAATCAATAGATAGAAACTTGAGTTCATTAATGTCTCAAGATTGAGAGTCTATTGCTAGGGAATTATGAGAGTAGACCTTAAGTTAAAGACAGTGTCCATAAGGTACTTCTCATGGTCCTTCAATACATCCAATGTACCAGCACTATGATCCAGAATTTTTCTTTTTGATGATCGAGACAAATCATATTATCTCATAGTGATCAAAGTGCTGCAACCTTGTCAGCATGAGATGTCCAGTCTCATCACTGGTTGTGAAGATATTTAAGTATAAGATTTGTCACACATGTCTCTCGTATGTGGATCTCATCCATATACATGTGTTACATCTAATATACTTGTGGACTCCGGTTCATCTCATGAACCATTATGCCATTCGTATTGGTTATGTGCAAGTATATAATAAATCACCATTCATCTCATGAAAGGAAAGCATGAATATACTGATAAATAAAGAAATTAATCAATTTATTATATCATCTACTGGATTGAGTCCATAAAACTAACATATTGGTCCGCATCTGAGAGAAACTGATAGCAAGGCTTTTGTAATGCATGGAAACTTGTGATTTTTAGGTGGCAAGCATTTATTTGCTCAGAAGTTATGCCACTGTACTAAGGAAAGGAAATTTAAGAAAGCATGCTTTTAGTAATGACAAACTACATAGACATAGAAGCAATTGTCATTGTACTTTGTAGGGTGTCCACGCTGGATGTTTGAGGTTTGTCTGAAAATGCAGTTCATTTTCAGGCAAATTAAAGAAGAATGGGCTGAAAATATGATAATATTATCATTCCTCCTTTGGTGCTGTTTCCTTGGGTTATTCCTAATTTTGGTTGTTATATGCCTCAAGTTCCTTTTTCCCTCATTGGTTTTGGTTGTTATACTCTTGGAATTCTTTTTCTGAATCTAGTGTTTTTATATGTTTAGCTAAGTAGCTAACTGATTAAAGATGCTTTTAGAGGGATTGTATATGTGTTTTCATTATTTTTCTCATATATTCTACAACATGCAGGATGGAGTCATGGAAACCCATGATGAGGAGACTCGTCATTTTTTCAAGCGCTCTTCAGTTCAAGTTTTGCTCTGTCCTCGATCAGCTGGAAAAAAACATAGCTTGGCAAAACAACAGGTATTTTTCATTTCCTTTTCTCAAATGAACGTTCTCTTGTATTTTGCTTGTTGCTCTTATTTGATGCTGCTCCTTTGAAAATTTTAGATGCTTATAGAGTCAAATAGTATTAAACAGCTTGATTAGGAATTCAATAGCTGCTAACAAAAACCTTAGGTTTTCAGACTGATGGCAGCTTTTCTCTTACTGAGCCATTCCCTCAAGAGAATTGTTGCAATAAGGAATTGCAATTGATTTTATAACTAGTGTGCAAATGTCAGCAATGGCCTTCCAGGTTCTTATGCTGATTTAACAGCATAGAGATTTTATTCTTTGGTTCTTGACTTCTTGCAGAATTTTTCGTTAATAATGGAACATTACTTGCAATTGGTCTGTTTGTTATACCAAGTGTTGTTATTATCTGTTTGGTCGTCACGCCTTCTTTATACTTGGGGATCAAAGTTGTGCATATATCTAACATAGGGTTAGTGACGTACGAGGGGGTGAATTTGTAATAAATCATATACCAACCCAAAAGCTTAAGCTCATAGGTGAAAGGCCCAAACAAGTATTATATGAAGCCTTGTCAAAGGCATTACTTTGGCGATGTGGGATGTGGGGCTTTACTTTACCAAGATCCCCTCACGTGCAGGCCCAATAGATTTCATGGATGGGCCTGCCACGTGGGCTACACAAGAATGACGGGATCGGAACCCGCTCTAATACCTTGTAAGAAACCACATACTAACCCAAAAGCTTAAGCTCATAGGTGGAAGGCCCAAACAGCTATTATACGAATCCTTATCAAAGGCATTACTTAGGCGATGTGGGATGTGGGGCTTTACTTTACCAACAACCCCAAGTTGGCTCCATGTGTGGGCATTTTGTAGGTGATCACTAGTTCATTACATATGTTAATTATTGTGCATTGAATTCTTAAATTTTTGTTTTCTATGGCTAAAATTGTTTGTTTTATTCATATGGGAGTTACTTTTACTTGTTATGTTACATTCTTGGTTGAAACCAGGAAGTTGGAGCTATCTATACTCATCATCAGAAAACTGTGATTGTGGATGCTGATGCCGGTAATGATAAGAGAAAAATTATAGCTTTTGTTGGAGGACTTGATTTATGTGATGGGCGATATGACACTCCGGAGCATCCTATATTTAGGACATTACAAACAGTGCATAAAGATGATTTTCACAACCCTACTTTTACGGTACCATTTCAGCCTTTCCTCTAAATGTTGTTTTATCCTAGTTTTAAGCTTATTGTGCTAATATCCCGATATTTTTGTTACTCCAACTTGATTTCTACAAGGTTTATGTTGTGTAATGCTTATGCCAAAATTTAAAATCAACTAGGATATGCCCATGATTCAACTAGATCAGAGTGGTGTCAGTATCTAGAAACACCAAAAGCTCGAACTGTTAGATAATGACACAGCAATGTATATCGAAGGGTCCCGACAACCCCCCTTATCTGTGGGTCTCTGCATGTGGACAAAAACACACTAAACAACCATACATGGATATAGAAACTCGTACCTAGGTATCGAACACATGACCCCGGCTCTACTACCATGTTAGTAATCAGAAAGGCCAAAGGTTTGAGCTGTTAGAGAATGACACAACAATGCATATCAATGGGTCCTGCCAAGTGGAGCAACTATGGACCCAAGTTATGGCACGTAGGTGCGGTCGCACCCGTGCAATTTGAAAGAGGCCCATGATGGGCTATTGGCCGTAAGGCCCATGCCCCGCCTTCAACAAAATCAATCCTGCCCCACCCATGAAGATGAAATGTCAAAAACCTAATACCCAAATCGGCAAAACCCCTCCATCGAAAAGGTAAGATTATATTTTTATGATTGGTGAAAAGTTGGTTTTCTTCATTCTTTTGAGTGTTTTGATTTTTCCTGCAATTGCTACAAGAAAGCTTGGTTTTTAAACCTTTTTTTTTCTTATACGCGATATTTTTCTACTATTTTTGCGGATCGGTCTCTTCTCTTTTTCTCCAGGGTTCTCCGAAGAACTTGAAAACATATGAACACTATAAAATTTAATTTGACCTTTTCAATTGACCATGGTCCGCCCCACTCAAACAAAGATCCCGGGTCTGCCACTGAAGTGGAGACTCCCAAGTCCCAATCTGCTGCTAAATCAGAGCTACTACTAGATCAGGTCAGACCTGAGTCCTGACTGGTCCCAACCCAAAAAACAAATAGGAAGGTCTAAGTTAGATCCGATGAGTTAGTTCCGAGTCCATGTTCAGGGCTCAAAACCTGATATGATGGATCCAACACATTAACCCTTATCATTTAGGTTATAACACCTGTACCCAACCAAGACTTGATTGGATCAAATATCCAAGTACGGATCCTAGGGCTAGGATTGAGACCATCCTGAACCAAGGCCCAACTCAACATAGTCAGGTCTCTGTGTGGCTGGACCTGATCCTAACCTGGCCTGTCTACAGCCCTACCAATGCTTTCCAACACATGATGAAATTCAATAAGTTTTGCTGACAGTTTTCTAGAATGGATATAAGTTTTTAGTAAATATTACCTGCTCCAGAAAATCTGTACTTTGGGGGGCTCACTTCCCATCAAGGCAAACAGTCGGTCAAACCCTCAGTGAATTGGATTCTGTCCAAAAGTTACTCAGATCTGATTGAGATTCTTGGTTTGGTTGAGGCGATCTCTGTTTTCCCAAGCTTGGATGTGATGTCACCACTTATAAAGATCAGTTCAATCCAAAAGTGAAATTCACTTAAAATTTAGTATTTAGTCATTGTCTAAAATTGGAGGGAAAAAGAAGATAATCAGAAATAACCCTTTTCTCCTATTATATGGACCCTTGAGTGACTGGATGGGGACCTCTAAAATTCTCATGAAAACTCACCCCTATCTGCCTGCTTGTGCCTTCTTTGGTTAGTTGATCTTGTTTTCAAACTCAAAATTCGACTCAATCAATTCTTTCAGTAGTGGACTGGCTTTCTCTTATCCACTTGTGCTATTTTAAAATAGGGACCGGATCTTGGTTGTCCAAGAGAACCATGGCATGATTTACATTGTAAGATTGATGGCCCGGCTGCATATGATGTTCTGACTAACTTTGAGGAGCGCTGGTTGAAGGCTTCAAAGCCTCATGGTGTTGAAAAACTGAAAAGATCATCATACGATGATGCTTTGCTCAAAATTGAAAGAATTCCTGACATCATTGGCCCTAATGCTCCATCCTCAAATGAGAATCGTCCAGAGACTTGGCACGTGCAGGTAACATGTCTTTTAAAATCTGGTGCCAGTTTTCACATGGTTCTATCATATTTCCTTTTTCTCACTGCCCTACAACTGCAGGTTTTCCGTTCAATTGATTCTAATTCTGTAAAAGGATTTCCAAAGGATCCGAAAGAAGCTACAAGCAGGGTATGGAAGATTTATGATTTTTCTCCATTTATTTCTCTTTAGGTGTTACCAAATTCCTTGGCATAGATTACTGAATTATTTCTTTTATATGACAGAACCTGGTGTGTGGGAAGAACGTATTGATTGATATGAGCATACATACAGCTTATGTAAAGGCTATCCGAGCTGCTCAGCATTTCATTTATATTGAGAATCAATACTTCCTGGGGTCATCATATAATTGGTCTTCACACAATGACTTGGGTATGTATTATAACTTAATTGTTGTTCAGTCTTTGGAGTTTCATTTATAGTTAGCACTTACTCTGAAAATCTAGATATCAATGAATAATATAAAAGAATCGAGTGTCCCTCGGGCTCAGGGCCAAAGGCTCCTGGGCTGGGAGGGAGATACCCTGTGTTATAAAAAAAAAAAAAAACAAAAACAAATGAATACTATAGAAGAACTCAACAATATAGACCTTACTTCTTAGAAGTTGTTCCCAATGAATTCAGAATCAATATGGAATTTGGAATTCGTCTGTATAACATTAGAAATATGTCTATGTAGTACACAGCATAACACTAGGTACCCCCAAGTAAGAGGAGACAGAAACAGTAGTTCATTGGTCACTAAATAATAATCTTGAAATGTCAGTGAAGCAATCTTTCATTCCAGCTATGTGTATGTGAGAATTTTGCAGAGGATTGTCCTTCATGTCCTATATGCACAATATGTATATTATCTTACTGCTGTTAATGAATTTATTATATTCATAGGGTGAAAATTGACGTATGCCATGTTGCATGATGGATGTATCCTAACACTCCAAGTGCTGGTTTCATGTTCTAATATGTTTTTTTTTCTCCTTTTCGATCATTTCCCAATTGCTTAGCCTGTAGTTTATAGATGTGGAAAATTAGACTAAAAGTAGCTATAAAGCTAAAACTTGTAAATCTTACTTTGAGGCCACTTCAATCATGTCCAGCACGGGAGTAAGTTGGAATTGGAATGTTTTAGTGGGCATTGGAGGTCAGCCAAAGTGTCTATATGATATGAGTTGGAACCCTAGATTGGATTAGGTTCTAACGTATTGTCTCTTAGAAAACAAAGAAGGAGAGAGAGAGAGAGAGAGAGAGAGAGAGAGAGAGAGAGAGAGAGAGAGAGAGAGAGAGAGAGAGAGAGAGAGAGAGAGAGAGAGAGAGGAATTAAAGAGGGAATCAGAAGAATGATTGTATCCGCTTGGGCAGGCGACCATTCCTATATTATTACATCATAGCTTCTGCAAATTACAAAAAAGCCCCGTAAGTTTTTGATATTTACACCAAGGTCACCAGCATATTGTAAATTTTAAGCAAGTCATATTCTCTAACTTACAATGAATCCAGGGAGGGAGGTGATAGAGGAAATGGTATTGTTGGATCTGTTCAGGTTCAACAGGGGAGGTCACAACATTTGGCCTAAGTGGTTTCATGGGGTGGGGTGATTGTTTATGTTTTTTCATGATAGTAGTGAGTTGGAATGTCAAAGGGCTGGGAGAATTGGCTAAAAGGGCTGCAATTAGAAGATTGGTCAGAATTCACAAGGTGGATCTACTTCTTAAAGAGACAAAAATTTATAGAGATGTTGAAAATATTATTTTTAGTGTAGTGGGTGCCTCGGGAGGCCTCATCTCTATTTGGAATGAGGACTCTTTGGGGAAGGAGGATGTTTCTTCTTCTCAAAGGGTATTGACAATTAAATTTATTTCAGCGGGTGATAACTTCAGGCGGGCAGCTGCCAATGTCTATGGTCCGAATGAGGATTCGGCGAGAGGTTAGTTTTGTGATAATATTTCTTATATTTGTTCGCTTTGGCCAGTTCCATGATGTGTTGGTGAGGATTTTAATATGGTTAGGTTCCCTTATGAGAAAAAGGGTGTAGTATTCTTGTCAAGGAGTATGAATAGGATTTCAGATTTTATCGAGGGAATTAGTTTATTGACTTGCCTCTTTCAGGTTCCTAGTATCACGTGGTCAAATAATCAGGTCACAGCGGCTATGAGCAGGATTGATCGTTTTCTCATCTCTAAGGAGTCGGAGGACCACTTTCTTGAGGCAATCCAGTCAGCTTTACCTAGAGGTGTTTCAGATCATTGGCCTATCAAGCTTAATACGACTAAGATAAATTGGGGGCCGATACCATTTAGATTTGAGAATTTTTGGCTATTGCAGAAGAATTTCCTTTCGTTGGAAAGTTAAGATTAGGGAATGGAACGGAGAAGTTTTTGGGAGGATTGAGGCTTCTAGGTCTTCCATTTCTAAGGAGCTTGAGAAGTGGGATTTGACTGAGGGGGACAGAGGTTTGAATCTATATGAGAAAAAGGCTAATGGCTTCGTTCTTAGTAAATTATGCGACCTAAACCATATGGAGGAAGTCTTGTGGAGGCCGAATTCTAGAGCTTTGTAGTTGAAAGAGGCTGACAAGAACACCACGTTTTTCCAATGCATGGCAAACGTTGGAAAAAGGATTAACTTCATAAGTAAAATTCACAGGGGTAGTGGCTTTACTAGTGTGCCAGAGGAAGTTAAAGAAGAGATTGCTTGTTACTTTGAGAAGTTATATGCGAGTGATGCTTTCTCGAGGCCTACCTTAGAGGGGTTATCTTTCCCTTCCATTTCTGATGGTGACAGATTATGGCTAGAAAGGGAGTTTGAGGAAGCGGAGGTTAGAGTGGCGTTGTCTGAATGTAGAGGGTCGGATGGTTTTAGTTTCTCTTTCCTTAAGGCAGCTTGGGGTTTTTTGAGTGGTGATTTTTGTGAAATGTTGACAAAATTCCATAGGAGGGGCAGGTTGAGTAAGGAGATCAATGCTACTTTTTTTACTCTTATTCCTTAAGTCCCTAACGCGGTGGATCTTAAAGAGTATAGACCTATAAGTTTGGTGGGTTGTGTCTATAAGTTGCTGTCGAACATACTTGCCAATAGGTTAAAGAAGATGTTGTTGTCTATTATAGGTCCTTGCCAAGGGGCTTTTGTTCACAACAACCAAATTATGGATGGAATTCTCATTGCTAATGAGCTCATCAATGCTAGGAAACGGTCAAAGAAAGTGGGAGTTAGCTTCAAAATAGATTTGGAAAAGGCGTATGACCATGTAGAATGGAGTTTTGTGGATTATATGTTGTGGGGACTTGGCTTTGGGGAGAAGTGGTGCTCTTGGATTCGAGAATGCATTTCATCGACGTCCTTTTTGGTCTTAGTGAATGGAAATCCTTCACAGTTTTTCAAAGCATCTAGGGGCCTTAGATAAGGGGATCCTCTTTCTCCATTCCTTTTTACAATTGTGGTTGAGGCTCTAAGCGCTTTACTTTCTAAGGCTAAAGATTGCTTGGTAGAGGGGCAGAAGTTATCACCCACCTTCAGTTTGCAGATGATACCTTTATCTTTAGTTCCTCGAGATTGGAGGAGGTTGTCGTCTTGAAGAGGATTCTAAGGTGTTTTGAACTTTTGTTAGGGCTAAGGTTTAATTTATCCAAGAGCTTGTTAGTGGGGGTTGGAACTTCAGATGATGAAGTTCAAATGCTAGCTTCAAAGATTCATTGTAAGTCTGGTAATTTGCCGATGTTGTACCTGGATTTGCCTATAAAGCGAAATCTAAAGAGGTGTGGAATCCTGTGGTGGAGAACTTCAAAAGGAAGTTGTCCATGTGGAAGAGGAGTTATCTTTCATTGGTCCGTAGAATTACCTTGATAAAGGTTTCCTTGTCCAATTTGCCAGTTTACTGTATGTCCTTATTGAGGATGCCGGTGGAGGTTAGGGAGAAGTTGGATCGCTTAAGGAGGGAGTTTTTGTGGGGAAGGAGGAATACCAAAGGAAAATTGCATCTAGTCAGATGGGAAGATGTTATCAAGCCTAAAGCCATGGGGGGCTTAGGGTTGGGAAACTTGGAATTTAAAAATTGGGCTCTTTTGGTTAAATGGTGGTGGAGATTTGGGGAGGAGAGGGAAGCTTTATGGAGGAGAGTTATTGTTGCAAAATACGGTGAGGATAAATGGGGTTGGGACCCTACTAAAGTTCATAGGTCTCGTGTGTCAAGTGTGTGGGGTAATATTTTGAGGGTAGGGGATTTGTCTTCTATGGGAGGGTGGGAGATGTTTAGGAGGGGGGTGTGATTCAAAGTGGGGGAGGGAAGTCGAGTTCATTTTTGGGTTGATGATTGGGTGGGAGTGTGTCCATTGTGTTTGTTGTTTCCTAGGTTGTTTAGAGTGGTGGTCAATAAGTGGGCGTCAGTTAAAGATTGTTGTGTGGGTGAGCTGGGGGTTTGGATCATGGAATGTGTCTTTTAGAAGAGCCTTGCGTTTGTCTGAGGAGCCTGAGTTTGAGTCTTTGGTCAGTCTTTTTTCTAATGTTTTCATTTGCAGGGATGTAGTGGATTCTCGTATCTAGAAGCCTACTCCTTCTGGTGTTTTTTTTTTTTTTTTTTTTTTTTTTTTTTTTTTTTTTTTTTTTTCTTACAAGTCTTTTTTACAAGGTGTTGGAAGGCTTGCCAGAAGTCAATGTTCCTTCCAAACTAGTTTGATAGGGTTCCTCCTAGGGTGAAGGCTTTTGCATGGGTCGCAGTCTTGGGGAAGGTATCTACGGTGGATAATCTAAGGAGAGGCTTCGCTTCTGAAGCTATTTCAGACTTATGTGTGATGTGTAGGAAGGAAAGGGAGACGGTGGACCATTTGTTTGTGCATTGTGAGTTTGCTCTTTCTTTATGGTGTAGGCTTCTTGTGAAATGTGGCATTTTTTGGTGTAGCCGGGGTCTTTGGCAGGGATGATTGATGCATGGAGGTGTTCTAGTTTTTTTGGGTGTGGGTTGGTTCTCTGGAGACTCATTCCTTTTGCTATCTTACGGTCGGTGGGAAAGAGAGAAATGACATAGTGTTTACGGGGCCTTCGTCTTTAGTGGAGGAGTTATCGCTTTTGGTGGTGGCGCGAATTGCCAACTGAGCCGCTTTCAAGAGTGAATTTGATAGTTTAAAGTTAGATGGTGTGTTGCATAATTGGGAGGCTTCTTTACTTTGTGTTGTCAAGAAGACGAAAAAGGCGATTTTTTGGGCTCCCCCTATTAGAGGTGTGCTCAAATTTAATGTAGATGGGGCGGTAAGGGGAAAGCCTGGGCCGACAAGCATATGTGGAGTGCTTTGCAATAGTGAAGGTATTGTGTTGGCTTTGTTCTCGAAGCATGTGGGTTGTATGGAGTCTAACGAGGTGGAGGTTCTAGCTATCTTGGAAGCTATCCGGATCTTCTCTTCCACTTCTTTTCACTCAAGTTTGATGGTAGAAAGTGATTCCCTTAATGCTATCTCGTGGGTGTCATCTTCGACCATGTTTCCTTCGAAGTTTCAATTTTACATGAATGAGATTAGAGCTTTGTCATCTATGATTCAAGTTGTCTTTAAGCAAGTGGGTAGGTCTGCCAATGGTTTTGCCAATTTGTTAGCTAAGCAAGGGGTGGATAGGTCTTTTGATTTCGTTGCTTTCACTTTGTGATTTTGTTTGTTGGTAAAAATACCTTTTCTGTCCCTCTTTCCCTTTTGAGAGAGGGGTCTTTGTAATCTCCTTTTTTTTTTTTAATAGACTTCATCGTTACCATTTCAAATATATATATATATATATATATGACGGTAACCATTTACTTAGGAGTCCTTGAGTTGAATGGATGTATATGCACTTAGAAAACACTTTTAAATTTCTTTCATTAGAGAGATGGCTCCGGTCATCAGATTTTACTGATATATGTCCCATTTATATCTTTATTGCTTTGAATGATAAATATTTTTCCCATGCACAATCCACATTAAGACCTTCCAATCCCACTTTACCTCTGTGACTTGCATGCATAGGAGTGGCTTGTGGTTCAGGCATTTGATAAATATAGATATTTCTTATCTAGGGATGTCAAGGGACCTCCGATTTCTGAGATACCTGAAGGACCAAACTTGAAAAATCCAGGTATGGTTTTGGAGCCCAGTTGATGATCCGATTTGGGTCTTGGTCTACTTGGGTCCATACCTGTATAATGATGTACCCAATTAATATTTATAAAATATTATATATAGGCAAATTTTGTATATATATATATATATTAATAAATAACATATTATATTAAATGTATAAATGAAGCCCATGACAGCTTACAATGTAGCGGGTAGTAGTTTCTACTTTCAAACTTGAGGTCCTTGGTTCAGTCCCTGCTGAAAGAAGGCTATTATAATGCTAATGTTTTAGTGTTTTCAGTAGTTGAGTTGGACTTGGACTCTGGTCCATTTCCATTTGGGATCTGGGCTCACCAGATATATGAAATAAATTGGGTAGCGGTCCGCCGAACCCAACCAGTTTACATCTCTATTTGCGGCCAAACTTCCCTCTTTATATGTTTTGTCAGCCTCATTAATATATTTATTTTCATGTTAGAAGACTATCGATGCTTATCCTTGGGCCAGAAAGGGTAGCTTAACTCCTGGATTACACTGCTTTAGGTGTGTGCTGCAATTTTTTTAGCTACTCTAATTTTTATCCATTTGGATAATTAGACGAGGAATTGCTACTTGTTTGTTAGATATTAATATGTAGTTGTGTTTTCACTTTTGACTGTTTTGAGAGTGGGATTTTAAGGCCTTTTATTTTCTTTCTTTTTGGCAGGTGCTAACAATTTAATACCAATGGAAATTGCTCTTAAAATTGCAAACAAAATCAAAGCGAATGAGAGATTTTCAGCCTATATAGTTCTTCCCATGTGGCCAGAGGGAATTCCAACAAAGGCTCCAACTCAAAGGATTCTTTACTGGCAGGTGACCTCTAACATTAATCTATAAAGTTTATCTTATGATCAGGAAGAAAGGATTATTTTAAATGTTTGTGATACAATACCTTACACAACTTTTCTACTTTTCACTGCTGGTCCAACCCTGGATAAAGGAGGGTTGCAGTAAGTAGGTTGACAGCCAGCGTAAAACTTTTATCACAACCCAAACATGAATTCTGAGAAGACAACATTCTGTGATCAGATAGATGATAGATCGGAATAGAGAAACAGAAATCATATAGCCGACCCTAACACTGTTGGAACAAGGCTTTGATGATGATACCTTGCACATCAGCTGATCCAGTACACTTCAGGCTTTGGGATGGTTTATGGTGATAGTCATCATCCTAATACTGTGATCTAATTTGTAGTAAGAATATGTTGATTGTGGCAAGTGCCGTCTGATAATGACTGGTATTTGCCAATAGAAGGTCTGTTGAGGGTAGGAAGAAGTGCAAACAGGGAACCATTCCCTCTGAGAACTTTTGAAGCATCATTTTTCTTGAGTACGGGAACGACTAGTAAGCCTTACAAAACACATTATCAATCCAGATTGCAACTAAAAATTATGAGAAAATTTCAGGCTAAGAGATCAACTCGATTTGGGACATCACAACAAGGTGGTAAGAAGCTGATGAACCATCCTTGGTGGAGACTTGGTGAGACATAAGAATGGAAGAAATAACCTGTTAAGCCATGGTTAATAGACTTAAGCAACATAAGAAACAGAAGAAAGTGGAAAAAAATCGCTACATGCAATGAATATATCAGCAAACAACTTTTTCTTCCCTATTCATTTATTATAGGATGAACTTCGTTTCTTTAAAATCAAATAAAGAAATTCAATTTTTTTATTTGTATTTTTCCACCTTGTACAATAAATGGGAATGGCTCTTTGAAAGTTAAAGGGATGTTATTAAAGAATGGGATCTGTAACTACATAACCACATTACTAATAAAAATAAGGGTAAAACCTATATAACCACATGATTTCTTGTCATATGTGGCCAATGGTTCTGATTCTCTGTTTTAAAGCATGCTTTCATATCTGTTTAATTTCCAGATGACCATTTGCAACACGTAATTATCAATGCAGTAGATCATGCAGCGTAGGGCTGCACAAAAAATCCAGTATCACCGCAAAACCGAACCGAACCGGACGGCTCGGATTGGTTTTATGTAGATCGGTTCGGTCAATGGTTTGAAAATCATTGAAACCGCCTTACATCGGTCAGTTATCGGTTTGAACCCACGGTTAACTGCCTAAACCGAACCGACTGTATGTATTAACTTGAGTAATATTCTATTTGCATGTTACATGTTTGATGAAAGTTCTACAAGAAGTGTGCATTATTGGGTTTTTAGCGTTGCTGAGGGGTTTGGTCTGACCTAAGAGAAAGTGAACTATGAAGAGGCTCATCTCAATTAGTTCAAAATTGGGGCTACATTCCACTCGAGCCCATGTTGCTGGCAAAAAAAAATTAGTTCCTTTTGTGTTGAATTCATTGGTCTGGATGAAGCAATGTAGTCTAGTCCAGGTTTTTTGTAGAGAAATAAGTACGTGCCTGACCATTTTGTTGGTGTATTTTACCAGAAGATTTGAATTGCTTCAGCTCATTGGCCTGAAAAGTTGGCCGAACCTGGCATGGGCCATTCAATCACACGACCAAATGATGGATGGAAAGAGTACATCCATCGTTTGATGTATGCTTCCTTGGTTGAAATGAATTATGAAATATATTTTAATAGCTTCTCATCATTTCATTTGATGGACCAAGTTTGAACTGCAATTTTTTTTTTTTTTGTGAAAAAATTAATAAAATAAAATAAAAACAAAAAAACCGTAACCAAACTGAACCGAACCGGTTCGGTTTGAGCACATGGGCGGCTCAGTTCGGTTTGGGAAAGTAGAAAACCGATGGGTTTGGTTTGGTTGATGGTTTCCCCTCTAAACCGATCCGAACCGCCTATGTGCACCCTTAATGCAGCGTATGTCAGATGATGCTTGGATTTTAGTTTTACTTGACAAGCATGGAAAGCCTATTTGTGTTGTATATGAAATTTTAGACCTGGCTTTTTTGTATTCTTTTCCCGAATATAACATTGGTTGGTCACTAACATATCCCCTTGTGTTTAGCATGTCAATTTTGTGTACTTCTGGACGTCTTTTGTATGGTGCATATTGCAAATTTTATTTCCCATATCTTGTTATTAGCCTAATTTCTAGCTGTCATTTTTTCAGTCTCATTTCTTAATCATATCTGTATTTATTTTTTTAATACTCTATTGAGATGAAGTGTTGCCTTCTGTAACAATGTTTTATATTAGAGGAAATGGTGAAATGGAAGTATGCTTTACAGTTCATATGGATCAGTATAAAGTAGCTGCTTATATGGAGCTCTGTTGATCACTGCAGAATAAAACAATGCAAATGATGTATGAGGTAGTTTATAAGGCTTTAGAAGAAGAAGGGCTTCAGAACACATATGAGCCGCAGGATTATCTGAATTTCTTCTGTCTCGGCAATCGTGAGGTCACAGAGGGAAATGGTGCTTCAAATGGTAATCCTGCAGCAGACACTCCCCATGTAAACTCTCCTCTCCCCACTAGACATTTCTTCATCGATTTTTATATCTTGTTACTTTATTTCTTTGGGGAAAAGCAGTATAAATTGTCACATGAATGTTACAGTACTTTTTGTAACTTCAAGGTTGGCTCGCTAGTGTGCTTAACTGACAGAAACACATATCTATCTCATCCATTGAGAGCATGCATGCCAGCATGTCACATGTATGAGAGATCAAATCTGTTCATCAGGTGCTCCCCCAACATTTGCATGCCCTGGCCCAAAGATTTAGCGAGTCCACTTGTCATGTGGGCTTCATACATACTAAAATTTAATGAGTGGTTAAAAAATAATTCTCCTACAATCTACATTTATTTCATGTATTGGTCCCACTCGAGGAGTAGACTAACCTGATTTCTGGGCCAGGTATTTAGTAATTTATGTGGTCCACACCTCCCACAGTTTAGATCTTGTATGGAGGGACACGAGTTACAAATCGGCTTACCATCCTCATTCAATTATCCTAACCATTTCATCTACGCCTGCTAGTTTATATTAATTGCTAGAGCTATTTCTCTCAGTATATATTGTCTCAATTATCCCAACTTGATGCATTGCCTTGGAAACCTCTAGGGGCTTGCTCGGAAGAATCGACGCTTCATGATTTATGTTCATTCCAAAGGTATGATTGTGGATGATGAGTATGTTATATTGGGATCTGCAAACATCAATCAGCGATCCTTGGAAGGTACCAGAGATACCGAGATTGCAATGGGCGCATACCAGCCCCAGCATACACGGGCAAGAAAACAATCCAATCCACATGGGCAGGTATGTGTTAAAAACTAAACTTTTATTCCTCTGGTACAGTAAGCTTAACATTAATATAGATAATAGACAATACGAAAATGTCAGGTTCATGCCATTTCCAAAGTTAACAGAATGTCATGGAATCTACGAGGATTGAAGCCTTTTTTTACTGGAAATGTGGCATGCTATTATTGTAATGCTGATTCCTATGTAACAATAAAACTCATCATCATCATTAGATTCATCCCATCTATTTGATCGGCTTGCGACTTTGTCTCTCCACTCATCTCTATTTATGGCTGTCCCCCATCCATATTGGAAGATGCCACTTCTAATTGCTGCATTGCTCATCTTTATTGGCCTCCACATTCTTCTATATTCTTATGCTTGCAACACTTAAGTTCTTCTTAGTTACAAGGGTTTTTTTAAGCCTCATAAGTACTTGGCGAAACAATCTCAAACTGCAGACTTGGTTTTCTCTTATATTTGGGCTACCTATTTAGTTCCTTTGTGATGCAGACCCTAGGGTTAGGGCTTGTGTGGAAAGTGCTGAAGCACAATAGGGTGCCGAAGCACGTGTCCGCAGATACTTCAACAAGTCTCCACAGAGATGATAACAAGGACGCACCTCAATGGGAAAACTCAATTTATATTAATCAACTCTGAAAAATAAACCTCTTACAATGCATATAAATAAGAAAAAGAAAACTTGGTAGCTAAGAAAACCTAATAATCTAACTTAGGAAATAAAATAATAATCCTAATGAAATTGGAAACATAAACCTAATTACAACTCATTAAACAAAGTTAGAAATCTAACAACAAATAATTAGAGAAATAATTCCTAAACTATCTTGGGCCTTACACATGTGGCCTGAGGTCTATCTTGCATCAATTTGATTCACTCATATTTCATTCTATTTTCTTTTTCTTTCCTAACATTACTATTTAGCTCATCTTAGCTACATGTATTTTGTATTCTTGTTTCTTTATCACCCAACATTCGATTTCCATATAAGAATGTGGGTCTAACTGCTATCTTTTAAAAAATGCACCTCAAATTGAAGTGGAACTTAATGATCATGTGCGATCCGATGGCCTAGGCCAAGGTGGCAGATCCAATTGAAATCCGGTATGCTCATCACCCACCAAAGAACACGTAGGATACAAGGGACTCCATTTGTCCTGCATCGGAAACATCCAATTTCTAACGCTAGGCATATATGTGCAAGCTGGCCGTAACTCCACATGATGCATTTTAAAGCCGCTGGACTTTGTTCAAAGTGGACAATATCATGTGGATAGTGGGCTTAGGTTGTCACATAATAGCATCAAGGCTGAGGACGACTTTGTTCCTGATGGGGGATAGTGTGAGATCAGGCAGTGCTGGTCCAAGGTGGCAGATCCGGTTGAAATCTGGTGTGCCCATCACCTACCAAAGAACACCCAGGACACAAGGTACTCCATTTGTCCCACATCGGAAACATCCAATTCCTGACCTTGGGCACATATGTGCGGCCTGGCCTTAACCCCACATGATATGTTTTAAAGCTGTAAGATTTCGGTCAAAGCGGACAATATCATGTGGATAGTGGGCCAGGTCATCACAGAATATATAACACTCTACTAGCTTACCTCCATTTTACCTCCCTGAATTAATCCTACTTATGATATCTGCTTTAAGCGCTACTTTTTCTTGTATAGTTGCTCTTGGATATTACCATAGTAGGACTAGGCGTTTTCAATTTTGACAAGATCATCCCCCCTATTTCTAGACCCACTAAACTCATAATCTATATATTCTATTTTTTATTACAATAATATATATATTTTTTGAAGATAAAGCCAACAATCAAGAAAGCAACACATGGAATAAGAGGCTTATACCAAAGTAAACAAAACAACAACAACCAAGATTACAACAAGGGCTCAAAAGATTTGGCCCTTGAAAAACCACTTGAATAGAAGATGGTAAATGAGTGATCTCCTTTAAGAACGTACTAGCACTTCTAAGGACCCTTAGTCGGGTTAAAAATCCAAGAAATAGCATTAAAAGAGTCACTTTCCACCATGAGCACTTCACAAAAAGAGGGGACTAATCCTCAGCCTCCAAACTAGCAAGAATCTCGGCCTCATATATTCTCTCTCTATTACGTTATATTTTGAACCATTTGACATAAAAGCCTTATCCCCAGATAGATGGGATTAGGCTTGATATTTTCCGTAGGTGGAACAAGAGTATCACCAAAGTCAGGAACAATATCATGATCTAGATGATGTTGGAAGAAATATTGATTTAAAAAAAACACAACATTACTAGAAATCCTAATACGTTTTACCATTGGAGGATCATAAAATAAAATCCATTTTGGGCATTCGCACAACCTAAACAAGCACATTTAGAGGATTGGGCGGATAGTTCTGTTCATTCAGCTGGGGGAAGAAGAACAAAACATACACACCCAAAGGTATGGAGATGATAATAAGTAGGAAGGTTATGAAATAAAAGAAAATAAGGTGTTTCATTCTGAATACGAGGTGAAGGTAGCCTATTCATAACATGAGCTGCTGTAGATAGTGCCTCGGGCCAAAATTTCGGAGGAACAAAGGATTCTAAGAGGAGTGACTGAATAATGTCCAAGAGATGTCTATTTTTTCTCTCGGATTCTCCATTTTGTTGGGGGTATAAGGACATGATTTTTGAGAAACTATCCCCTTTTGTTGCAAAAAAATTATGAAAATCATTAGGAACATATTCACCATCGGAATCAGTGCAAAGTGTTTAATGGATGTGGAGAAGTGATTTTCAACATAAGCTAAGAAACCTTTAAAGGTATCAAACACCTCAGATTTTTAATGTAAGAAATAGATCCATGTGAAGCAATTATAATCATCAATAAATTTAATAAAATACTTAAAATTGTAATGTGATATCACAGGTGCTATACCCCATGCGTCGCTGTGAACAAGATCAAAACATTTCAATGATAAAGAGGTACTTATGGGAAGAGGAAGAGTCTTGCTCTTGCTCATTTTACAACTAGAACAATTAAAAGAAACATCTTTAAGAGAAACCTTATGATCATGTAGCAAACCAGAATTAAATAAAGACAACAAAGTTCGAGAATGAGGATGCCTAATCTATTATGCCACCATTGGCACTTATTTTTGAACTAGAAGCAGAAAAAAATGCACAATGCAGAAGCAACCAAATTCCTATCTTGTGTAGACAGTTGCAGCGGAAAAAGACGTCCACACTTAGGCCCCTTCGCTATCACCTTCCCCGAAGCAACCAAATTCCTATCTTGTATAGACAGTTGCAGCGGGAAAAGACGTCCACACTTAGGCCCCTTCGCTATCACCTAACCCGATGCTTGATCTTGTACGACCAAACCACAACGAGAAAAAGAGACAGAACAATGATTATCAACGAGTTGTCAACAAATAATAAATTGGTAGCTAACAGTGGAGAAAGAAATACATGACTCAAAGGTAAGGGATGTGAGATCTCACCAATGGCATCAATGAGTATACTGCCACCATCTCCTGTATTGATTCGGAGATTTCCATCATAAGGCTTTAACTGAGATAAATTATCAGAAAAGTGTGTCATATGATTAGAAGCCCCTGAATCCAAATACCAGGTGGAGGTTGAATTTTACCTGAGAGATCAACTGCAGAAAAGGCATTTACTATCAGCTGTTGAACCATTTCAGGGGTAAGAGGCCTTTTGAGTGTCAAATACAAGGTGGCTCAGGCCCACTTGGGCCCAATATGGTGACATCCAATCTCGTTGGATTTAGTCAAATATTGCACAGATTTCTTTCCTTCCTTAACTTGATTAGATTGTAATTAGAGCACAGATTTCTTTCCTTCATTAATTTGATTGTAATTAGATTTAATTTGATTAGTTGATTTGTAGCCTGATTTGTAGCCTTTGATAAGGCATCTGTATTCTATAAAATGGGAGAGAATCTCCAATGAAAGACACAAAAAATTATAGATCAAAATCTCTGTTACATGCTACGATTGTTATGGTATCAGAGCTAGTCTTGTAAAGGCTACCAGTGTTCATCTTTTGAAGAGCCACAAGGACTCTATCAGAGAGAAATCCTTCTCTCTGTCGTGCAGCAAACAGATCAAGGATCTGTCCTTAGAAATCTGGTTCCAGGAAAGCCAGATCTACAATCTGATCATTGTGGCCCACTTGTGATCAGCCCTACTACTCTTGGGAGACACAATCTTGTGTTTCAGAAGTACACAGATCAAGGATCTGTATCAACCAGATCTGGGATCTGTGAATTTTTTCAGCAGCAGGACTTCTGACACGATAGGATCAACAGTGGCCCACCTGTGATCATCATGGGATTTTCAGAAAACTCTACAGCAATGGTCGACCATCTCTTCTAAGATTTTTGGTGATTTTTTCAGCATTTTTTCAGGATCAGAGGTAGGCTTTTGGACCCCACTTGTGATTTTCCAGTTTTATCAGATTGTTTTGATCACAGTCGTTCAAAATCTTGGATAATGGATGGATTTTAGTGAAACTTGTTTTGCTGGAAACACATTTTGATACTGCTTGCATCTCATTGATCTGATTCTCCATCTGATCAAACAGTGGGCCCCACACTAGGAATCTTCAGTCACTTTTAAGGTCGCCTGGACCATTTTTTTGTGATTTTTTCTGCCTGCTGTTGTGAACTATTGGATTAACCTCATATCTTGGCTCGTGGTTGGATTTGTGTGAAACTTATGTTGCTGGAAAGACATTTTGATATTGCTTACATATAGTTGATTAGATTCTCCTTCTGATCAAACAGTGGGCCCCACGCAGGGATTAAAACAGCAAGTTGTCTGGTCGTCTGGACCATTTTTCTGTGAATTTTTTTCACAGACTCCTGTCTGTTGGTCTGATCTCTTGGATTTTGATTCTTGTTACTACTTCTCTTTGTTTTAGTTCTAAATGGAGAAATCTGAGGTAAAATTGATTCGATTTGATGGTAAAAACTATCCAGCATGGGCTTTTCAATTTCAATTATATATTGAGGCCAAAGAATTATGGGGATTCATTTCTGGTTCTGATCCTAAGCCAACAGAAGATGATAAAAAGATTTCTACTTGGAATACAAAAGATGCAAAAATTAAAACATGGATTCTTGGGGCTGTGGAACCTCATCTGATTCTAAATCTCAAACCCTACGCAACCTCCAGGGAGATGTGGGGTTACTTGCGGACAGTTTATCATCAAGATAATTCTGCACGACAATTTCAGCTTGAGTGTGAAATTGCAGAATACAGTCAAGGTACCTTGACCATTCAGGACTACTATTCTGGTTTTCGTAATCTGTGGGGTGAATATGATGGGATTAAATATGCTTCTGTGCCAAACAACATTCTTAAAACTATACAAGAACTTCAAGCCTCCAGTCACAGGGATCAGTTTTTGATGAAATTACGTCCCGAGTATGAGACTGTAACCTCATCTTTGCTGAGCCGAAGCCCATTACCATCCTTGGATGTTTGTTTGAATGAGTTGTTGCGAGAAGAACAACGCATTCGCACCAAAGGCCATCTAGAACAAAAGCACACAGAAACCTATCCTGTTGCATACTCTGCTAAAGGAAACACTCAGTCTCATCAGATCTCTCAGTCTTCTCCGACTCCTCAGAATCGTGATATGAGCAAAGTCCAATGCTACTCTTGCAAAAAATATGGACACCTTGCAACTCAATGCAATCAGAAGTTCTGTAATTACTGCAAGAAAAAGGGACATATCATTACTGAATGTCGCCGCCGTCCACAAACTCGGGCTCCCAATGCTTATACTGCCCAGGTAGACCATTTTCCTGCTGACGCTGCATCCACATCTGTGCCTGCACAGCCTGGTTCGTCTTCCCCTGCTCTAACTCCCGAATTGGTCCAACAAATGATCGTCAATGCTTTTTCTGCACTTGGACTCACAGGTAAATCAAAAACTCCTTCTTCCATGTGGTATCTTGATTCCGGAGCGTCAAATCACTTGACTCATTCCAGTGCACAACTCTCTAATTTGACAAAATATACTGGCAATGCTCATGTTCAAACAGCCGATGGCGGACATCTTCCTATCACTGCCATTGGAAATATTTCCAGTATCTTGCCCTTAAAGAATGTTTATCATTGTCCCAATTTAATTTCGAACCTTCTTTCCGTTGGACAACTTGTTGAAAACAACTATAATGTTTCCTTTTCTTCCTCTGGTTGTGTTGTGCAGGACCAGATGTCAGGGAGGGAGATTGCGAGGGGGCCTAAAAATGGACGCTTATTTTCTCTTGATCTATCTACTCCGATTGGGAATAATTCAGCAAATGATTTTTGTTTTTCAGCTCAAAATAATTGTCAATTGTGGCATAGTAGGCTTGGACATCCTAATTTTAAAACCATGTCTCACATGGTTAATTCTGGATTGTTAAACTCCATAGGATTTTCTAAGTTTGTTTCTTTTGATTGTGCTACATGTAAGATTGGAAAAAGTAAAACTCTTCCATTTTCTGTCTCCACTTCTACTAGCATTCATTGTTTTGATTTAGTTCATAGTGATGTTTGGGGTATTGCTCCTCATTTGTCTCATGCTCATTATAAATATTTTGTGACATTCATTGATGATTATAGTAGATTTACATGGGTCTATTTTTTGCATTCTAAATCTGAGGTCTTTAATGTTTTCAAAATGTTTTTAGCATATGTTGAGAATCAATTTTCTACTTGCATTAAAATTTTACGTTCTGATTCGGGAGGTGAATATGTGTCTACCGAGTTTCAAACTTTTTTACAACAAAAAGGAATACTTTCTCAAAAATCTTGTCCTTATACTCCTCAGCAAAATGGGGTCGCTGAAAGGAAGAATAGACATCTCCTTGATATTACTCGCTCTCTTCTCATTGAATCCTCTGTTCCTCCACGATTTTGGACAGAAGCTCTTAGCACTGCTGTCCACCTGATAAATCGATTACCTTCTTTTTCTTTAGAAAAAGAGACTCCTTTTTCTCGATTATACAAAACTACACCGTCTTATGATGATCTACATGTTTTTGGATCAGTGTGTTTTGTACATTTACCTCCTTCTGAGCGTACCAAACTTACGGCACAATCTGCTAAATGCGCATTTCTAGGATATGCTAGTCACCAAAAGGGGTTTCTGTGTTATGATCCTCAAATAAGGCGCATTCGTACATCCCGTAATGTCGTTTTTTTTGAAAATCAATATTTTTTCCAACAATATCTTGAGTCTGTTGAATCCCCATCTGTTGTTTCCTTACCTGGTTTTTCGGACAAAACTCCATTTGTGAAATTTGATCCTCAATTTGTGTATCATAGGCGGAGTAATGCAGCAAACACAAATAGTCCCCCTAACGATCGCTCATCTACATCTGGTCCAACTGGAGATCCTCCCTTGCGTCGATCATCTCGGATTTCAGTACCTCCAACTCGTTATGGGTTTACCCATACTTCCTTGATGGCCACCATGACTTCTACATCTATTCCGAACTCTTACTCTCAGGCTATGCAGCATGAGTGTTGGAATAAAGCTATGCAGGATGAATTGGATGCTCTTGCGCAAAATCATACATGGGATGTGGTTCCGTGTCCTCCTTCAGTTAAGCCAATTGGTTGCAAATGGATATATTCTATCAAGCTTAAACCTGATGGAACTCTGGATAGGTACAAGGCCCGTCTTGTCGCTATGGGTAATCTGCAGAAATATGGTATTGATTATGAGGAGACTTTTGCTCCTGTCGCTAAGATGACCACTGTTCGGACTATTCTTGCCATCGCAGCATCCCAATCCTGGCCTCTCTACCAGATGGATGTCAAGAACGCTTTTCTTCATGGCGATCTTAAAGAAGATGTCTATATGCGCATTCCTCAGGGAGTATCCTCTATCATCACTGGTGCAGTTGCCAAACTACGGCGTTCTCTTTATGGCCTCAAACAAGCCCCCAGGGCTTGGTTTGAAAAATTCCACAATGCTCTTCAGCACTTGGGGTTTCATCCTAGTCCATATGATCCATCCATGTTTCTTCATCATACTTCTACGGGGATTACTATTCTTCTTGTTTATGTGGATGACATCATTATTACAGGTACTGATCCCGATATGATTCAACAACTTCAGGCCTCTCTTCATGAATCTTTCCACATGAAAGATCTTGGTCCTCTGCACTATTTTCTAGGTCTTGAAGTTCATCAATCTGCAAAAAGGCATCGTACTTCATCAACATAAATATGCTCTTGAATTAATTGAAATAGCTGGACTTCAAGGATCTGCTCCCGTCGATACTCCAGTTGAAGTCAATGTGAAACTTCAACAAGACAGTGGGGATCCTCTCTCTGATCCTACACTTTATCGTCGCCTTGTTGGCAGCTTGATCTACTTGACGATCACTCGTCCTGACATCTCTTATGCAGTCAATTTAGTCAGTCAGTTCATGACTGATCCTCGACATCTTCATTTGGCTGCAGTCCGCCGTATTATTAAATACATAATTCGGACACCAACCCGTGGATTATTCTATCCGGCCAACAATTCCCTGACACTCAAAGCCTACTCAGATGCTGATTGGGCCGGTTGTCCGGATACTCGTCGCTCTACCACAGGATGGTGCATGTATCTGGGAGATAGCTTGATTTCGTGGAAATGTAAGAAACAAGATAAGGTCTCCAAATCTTCCACTGAAGCTGAGTATCGTGCCATGTCTGCTGCTTGTTCAGAAATTCTATGGCTTCGCGGGTTGCTTTCTGATCTCGGATTTCCTGCTGATAGTGCCACTCCTCTATATGCAGACAATACTAGTGCAATTCGTATTACTGCCAATCCAGTTTTCCATGAACGCACTAAACATATCGAGATTGATTGCCATTTTATCCGCGATGAATACAAGCGTGATGTCCTTAGCCTCCCTCACATCTCTTCTGAACTTCAAATTGCTGATATCCTCACTAAGGGACTTCCGCGACCTCGCCACCAGTTCTTGGTTAGCAAATTGATGCTAGTGGATTCCCCAGCATCACTTTGAGGGGGGGTGTCAAATACAAGGTGGCTCAGGCCCACTTGGGCCCAATATGGTGACATCCAATCTCGTTGGATTTAGTCAAATATTGCACAGATTTCTTTCCTTCCTTAACTTGATTAGATTGTAATTAGAGCACAGATTTCTTTCCTTCATTAATTTGATTGTAATTAGATTTAATTTGATTAGTTGATTTGTAGCCTGATTTGTAGCCTTTGATAAGGCATCTGTATTCTATAAAATGGGAGAGAATCTCCAATGAAAGACACAAAAAATTATAGATCAAAATCTCTGTTACATGCTACGATTGTTATTGAGATGATGCCTGATGATGATGCCGACATTCAGGAAGAACATGGCCCTTGCATTTGAAGTAAGTGCAAAACTTTTGATTGCATTGAGTGGAAACATGTCCATACCTCTGGCAGCAATAACATTGGACTTTGGTCATATCTCATGTCTGCGGTTTGTCTCATGCAACATATGCAGCAGTTATTGGACCGCCGGTAGTAGCCCACTGAATAGCAACCTGGGTTCCGAGACCCTGTTCTTCAGGGAGAAGTTCACTTAAACATGTATCAATGGAAGGGGAAGGCACCTGGCTCATCATATTAGAACTGACTTGTTCAAATTCAGATTGTAGATTCATTAAAAATTGATCCCTTCGACTAGTGGAATGAATGTCTTGAACAACAGTGATGGAAGCATCAGGTAGACTAGAGTAAATAATCTCAGCATAATCAGTCCATAAACGAACAAAATGAGAATAATACTGGTGAATGGACATAGTCCCCTGAACAAATTGAGAAAGTTCATGTTCTTTGTGAAATCTGCGAGCCGAGTTATCCTGTTGATAAATCTATCTCAGGTAGTCTCACATTCCTTTTGCAGTTTTATAGGGTCTGAGATTAAGAATGTATTGTGGATCAACTGACTCCAGGAGCCAAGTCATAATCTGGGCATCTTTGACTTCCCATTTGGTTACTGCTTTAGTATCAGTCGTGTCATTGTTGGGTTTGGGATCAGACCCATCCACAAGTCCCCATAATTCTTTACCTTTAAGGTAAATTTGAAATTGGAAAGTCCACGATGAGTAATTCCCATTAAATTTAACTAGGGAGATTTCACTCTTTTCCATGACAGCAATGTATAAATAAATCTATAAAGGAGACCTTGATGCAAAAGTAGCTACTTCAAGAAAAAACAGCAGAAACAATGTTTTGCATCACTCAAATATAATCCAAAAGCTTGAGGCTTGATGAAATCCAGAGAATATGACAGAACACTAGATCTTGCTTAAGAAATTATGGTTGATGTTGAACATCAAGATTTGTTACTGATATGGAATCAGATTGCAGACAAATGCCCAGACGACCTTGAAAATGGGGCTAAGACTGCCACGTAGGAACCACTTTCTGATCATAGTCTAGATCAGAATTTTGGATGAGATGAAGGCTCAAAATATCTTCCTACTAGAACAGGAGATTCTCAAAAACAGACTGTATCCACAGTTTTGTACGGTTTTGATGAAAATTGTTCGAAACAATTGGAGGAACACATAAATGATCAGAAGACCCACCATTGATCCAGCAAAAAATTCTGAAAAAATATCCAAAATATTGAGGAAAACCAGGCGACCAGATCTGGGTAGATATCTGATGATGAGTTTGTTGGGGATGTGCAACCAAAGTCCCACATCGGCTAGAATTGGGAAAGATCATGGGCATATAAGTTGGACTGAGTACTCCATTGATATGAGGCCTTTTGGGTAGAACCCAAGAACAAATCCATGAGGGCTTAGGCCCAAAGTGGACAATATCATATCAATGTGGAGTTTGTGGTGGTCCACTGTCCCAACAAGTGGTGTTAACAGAGTTGATGATCCCAAGTGGGCTACGATTGATCACAACAGCCTATACCGAGAGACTAAGATCTTCTAGTGATGCGAAGATGAAGATTTCTGGAATCCACAAACCTGAGATCTTCTGATGATAAAAAAATAGAGAAGTGAACTTTGCTTTTGAACACAACAGAGATATTGCCTAGCTCTGATACCATGACATTTGATAGAACTTAGAATAGGAGAAGAAAACTTTGGAAAACTGGATGATCCCTTTGATCAATCCCTTGCTCCATTTATAATCAATCTCTTCTCAGCCTTAATCAAGGCAATTACAACCTATTACAATCTAATTACATGGAAAGAATATATATTACACTGCTGTAACATAGCAAGAGAATATTTTACATTGATACTAGTCAACTATAGTATCCCATGTGACGGGTTAGTGTATTGATGGACTGGGCCTATCATTCATGGGCCCTGTAGGCCCACTTGTGTTAACAGGGATGAGGCTATGAATGATGATTTGACTTAAAAGCCTTTCTTACACCATTCTCTGCAAAGAATGTACACCATGGGACTTTATCCTATTTTCCTTCAACCTTTTTGTTTTCCTTTTTTTTGGATAGTTAACACACGTCAAACCTACAACGACATAGTTTTGATGATGCGTATCTTCTAATTGTGTGTTTTTTTTTTTTTATAACGGAGGGTGTCCCAGCCCTTTGGGCCAGACAAATCCCTACGGGCCGGGAGCCGGGTAAATCCCTTGTGGCCCCAGTGTGGTAGCACATCTTCTAATTGTGTGCTCATCATTTTCAATCATCTTGTTTATTACTTGGGCAAATGAGTATGGGCTTAAAGCAAACCCTTTGTACAGTCCAACTGTAATTGGGAACTAAGCTGTCGCTCAAAATACAATTCCTATTGCCCCTCCTTACATGTCTTGTATGATCCTAATATCCATGAGGGATGCTTTTTAATGTTTGCCCTTTTTCTGATGTGGTGAGGTTAGCCAATGGTTTGGCGGACATGTTAGCAAAACAGAGGTTTGGTAGGTCTGCTCCTTGGGAGGTTTCTTTCTTGTAGTGGTTTGTAGGATATAAGTATCTTATACCCAGTTTCCGTTTGGGTGTATGGTATTTCTTATTTATTAAAATTACTTTTTACTGTTTTTTTTTAAAAAAAAACCCGTGTCAATGCCTCATCACAGGGCTTCTCTAAATCAATAATAGACCACATGTATTCAGTTTTTCCTTACTTTTCCGAAGTCTTACTAGGAAAATTGCTTGTGGTATCAGTTATGAATCTTCCTCGCATAAATCCAAACTTGCTGTAAAAAATATAAGATTTCTGTCTTAGGAATTGTCATATTACTTTGTCCTAAAGTATTATACATTGATACTTCAAAATAGGCAACATATCCATATTGTTTTGTATTTGATACTTCAATATTATACTTAAAGTCCATGGTATTTTTCCATTTTAAAATAACTGTGGTAATTTTACTTTCTCCCTTCCTTATATGGCCATCAAGGGTCTCCTCTGAATACCTCTTTATTAGTTCATGTCAGTGCATATTGTTATACCAGCACCTCACGAGTGACCACCCACATTTAAGTGCAATGCATACACATACTCTGTCTAAATAATTTCATGATACTAAAGTTGGATGATTTTCTCCTGCGATCCTGTGCGCTGCTGTCCATTTGAATTGGTACCGGTCATCACGGAGGGTCCTGCTGCCTTTGGGAATGTCCAGATGAGCGCTCCGCGGAGCTTTGAGCACATGAGAAAATTTTCCTACTAAAATTATCTTAATTTATCTTCTTCAATTCTTTCTTGATTCTATGATACTAGCTACTAATTGCCTGTCATCATCATTAACCTGGGGTCGAGGAACCCTGAGGTGATTGATTCACCTAAACTTTAGGAAATTGCTGTGGTTTGGAAGTTGGAAGAATATGGGGAAAATGCTTTATCCGAAAGTGGTATCTGAATATAACTGGTTCATTGCTTGTAGATCTATGGCTATAGGATGTCACTATGGGCAGAGCATATTGGAACTATTGAAGAATGTTTTAATCATCCTGAGAGCCTTGAATGTGTCAGACGTGTTAGAGCACTTGGGGAGTTGAATTGGAAGCAGTTTGCTGCTGACGAGATCACAGAAATGAAAGGACACCTCTTTAAATACCCTGTTGTTGTTGATACAAAAGGCAAGGTGGGGCCTATTGCTGGGTGTGAGAAGTTTCCTGATGTTGGAGGCAATATAGTGGGGTCATTTATTGCTGTCCAGGAAAATCTTACCATATGATCTTTGCCATCCCAATATGTTGGGAAAGAGTCACATTGCAAGAGAGCTCCATCCAGTTTCCAGTATGATTATTACATTAATGTCTCCCATCTTATGTTTTTGTGTACTTTAGTTAAGTTTCATTCCTTTTTTTTTTTTGGTAACAATAAATTTTATTAAAGTGATAGAAATTTTGGTATTATTATTATTTGTCTCTGTCCCTAATGGCGTGGAACCCTAGACTTTCAATTATTGGCTGATATTCACCAATATCTAATACTCATGCCTTGATAAATATTGAATATCTCCATTAGCAATACATGAGGTCTATTTGGATGATGAGAAATGGTAGAGGAAACCATCTATTGTTGAAATCTGTATTGGGGACAGTTTCTTCTTTGTTTTCCCCACCTGTTTTCCTGTTTGTTCACCGGGAAGGAGAGTAAAAATGTGATTGATGTAGCATAAAGTTTTCCTTCATGGGTGCTAGGATAGAAGAAGTAAAACGAGAGTAAAACAGGTAATGTGACTGTTTTACTTCATGAGTGTTTTGATGAAAAAAGAAGAGGGGAGAGTAAGCTCTCTACATGGCATAAACTAGGGGACTTACCCCACTTTGTCCAACTTTATTTTACTCCCCCAAGGGTAATAACTTGGGGGAGAAGTAAGATTTTGTCATGTAGTACCTTTTACTTTAACCCCCTCCTCTTTAACTTTATTCATAATGTGACCCCTACTCCTCCCCCTGTTTGATATAAACAAGCAGGAATTATGGTCTGTTCGGATGAGGGGAAACGGTGGAGAAAATGAAACAACCAAATGGCCCTTAAGATGATTTGGACGAAAAAAAAAAAAAAAATGTAGAGAAATCAGAGGTGGAGAAATTCATATACAGTTCAAATTTGTATTGTTGACTGTTCTCATCCTACACCAGAGAACTGGCATCACCGATAGGGGGAATTGAATGAACTGTGAATTGTGATCCAGCAATCTAGGTAAAAGTGTTACTGTTCTGATGCAGATTATCAAATACATGTGAGGATCAAGATTAGGAGTATCTAATCTTTGACCTCAGCTGTAATGATTTTTCAGCAATCTATTTCAAGGATACAGATCAATGCATTTGGATCTGAGTTTGGAAGTTATCAGTGCAATTAGCCAGCCTCAGCTGGGAATGATCAGATCAATGGTTTGGATTAACATGCATGGTAGGTGCTATCATATATGGAGCATGTGCTTTGATGTGCAGTACAATCATGGTTGCATCAGGACCCTATAATCTTTCATTTGTAATATGTAATTGTGATGAAATGTAGACTTGATATGGGTGAATAATAGGATCTGTTGAACAATTACATCTGTTGAACAATTACATCTGAATACATATCCCATTTTAATGTGAACATTGCACATGGTTTGGTGATCTATATCACTGATCTGATGGACCTCACAATGGAATGGGGAAACCATTGGAGGCTCATCTAGAATTTGATCCTTGTCATCAGATCATTGGCCTATATAGATGATTAAGATGTTGAGAGTGCAGCACCTGTCCGGGAGAGAAAGGCCGAAGATTGTGTACGGCTAGGATCATCTAATATGAGATCTTTCTTTTCGACCCCTTAATATTTAAGCCCTATGTGGAACCCAGTTGGATGCATGCCAATCATGGCCCCTTTAATGAATTTTAACGTTAAAACTTTAATGAAACTCAATTCAATTCATTGATGAGTATAGTCCCGATTAATGTCAAAGTAGTATGATGCCAAGTAACTGGGGTTTAGTGAGTGTAAGGGAGTTGGATTGATCGCGAGGGGGCTCACTTGGTGTTAAAAAAGTTACCTCTCATGGAAGCCATGAGAGATGCCTCTTAGCAAAATATAAACCCCATGTGAAAATATCAAAGTGGTGTATTATTGAAGTAAAAACCTCAACTACACTTGAAGTAAAAACCTCAACTACACTTACTTTTACAGTACTGATTCCAGATGAAACAGTGGTTATTATGGTAAGACTCTGTGTGTTTTAAGTAACAATTCAAAATGAAACAGTGGATTTAAGGTAAAACTCTCTCCCACATATCAATTCACTACCCGGCATTTCATCCTTACTTCTCCATCTTTATCATCCTTGACGCCCACCTGCCCAAGTTTCTCCATGGAAGCTGCAAACTCCCGAAAGAAGAGTCCTCCATCCCTCCCAAATGCTTCAACAATCCACCTGGTTCTGCTATCGCCAAACAGCGCTTGGTCTGACCCAAAAATGCCTTTTCCTCCCATCAACTGCTTGTAGTAGTCATTATCAAATGTCGGCGAAGTCGAGTCCAAGAACTCTCCTGCATTGCGGTCCTTGTTGGGTTTTTGGCATTTCATCTTGAGCTTCTCTGCAAACTTATCATCCATGCTTGGATCAACATCTTCATTCAGACTGAAATTGTGAATTCGAGTCTCAAAGGAAGAACAGTGAGAAAATCCCAAGGTGTGGCCACCGGAAAGAGCAACCAAGTCCTTGATCCCCAGTCCTCTCTTGGCAAAGCTTTGGATGAGTTGGGTCACATTGAAAGATGGAGCTGGCAAGTTAATTGTGTCATTGGCCTTTGATACTCGCCCATCTTTCCTTCCTTTCAGCACCTCCCAATGTGGCCCTCCAGTCTTCCACAACATCAACAACAAACTTTGTTAGCTTGAATTGAAGTACATAGCAAGTGTTTTAGCAAGTGTTTTATCATTCTTGTTGATAATGATCAGACAATTGTCCCTTACGGGGACTACTAACTAGTTCAATGAGCCCCACCACTTATCAGGTCTTGATCAATGGTCCCACATATGATAGCATTCATTATCAGATATCAAATTGAATTGAAAGGTTAGCCTAAAATTGAAGACAGATGACTTAAAAGTTATACTGCTTATTCTGTTGGGTCTAGTGGGTTCATGATCATGGGTATTTTGGTAATTATACCGGGACTTTCTTATTGACTAAGATAGGGTTTCTTGTGATAGGGTTTCTTGGGGGTAAGAAAGAGAGCATTATATATTCATGTAATGTGTAACCCATGAGATACACAGACAGAAGAGTGAACCTAAAGGAGGGTCGAGTTTTCTTTCCCGTAGATGTAGGCAAGATTGCCGAACCACGTAATTCTCTTGTGTGTGATTGCTTGTTCTTGTGTGGTTGATTGATTGTTCGATCGCTGATTTACGTTTCCGCATACACGCTCACAGGCCTTTGTTATTGAGAAAAGGGGGAGGAGTAAGAGTAGAGGACCAAAGGGAGGTCGTGGCAAGTCCAGAGGTAGCCAGGAATCACAGATAAGAAAAAGTATGGAAAATGCTTTCATTGTGGCAAGGAGGGACACATTAAAAAGAATTGCTTTGCCTTGAAGGAAAAGAAAGAAACCAACAATGAGCAGAAGAATGACACTGACACTACAACTACTTTGGATAATCAAGTAGTGATTCTGACTAGTGAAGTTGAAGAGTGTTTGAGTGTTGCAGATGATCAGGTTGAGTGAGTTGTTGACATAGCAGCATCCTACCATGCTACTCCTTCTAAGGAGTTGTTCACGACGTACAAAGCAGGGGACTTTGGCACTGTGAAGATGGGCAGCACAAGTCATTCAGATATTGTTGGGATCGGTGATGTCTGCATTCAAACCGATATTGGTTGCACAATGACGCTGAAAGATGTGCGACATATTCCTGATCTACGATTGAATCTGATTTCCGGGACTTCATTGGACCGTGCAGGTTATGAAAGTTACTTCGAAAATGGCAGGTGGAAACTCACTAAAGGGTCTTTTATTTTTGCGAGACGGAAGGCGTGTAATACGCTGTACAAGACACATGTGAAGCTATGCAAAGGTGTGTTGAATGCTGTTGAAGACAGATCATCTCCGAATCTGTGGCACAAGAGACTTGGACATATGAGTGAGAAAGGACTGCAGTTATTGGCAAAGAAAGATCTGATTAATTACTCCAAAGGTACATCCCTTGACCCTTGTGATTATTGTTTGTTTGGTAAACAACATAGGGCTTCTTTCTCTAAAACATCAACGATAAAATCTAATGTGTTGGATTTGGTATATTCTGATGTTTGTGGTCCCATGGAGGTGGAGTCATTGGGTGGCAATAAGTTTTTTGTCACATTTATTGATGATGCATCCAGGAAAGTCTGGGTTTATGCGTTGAAATCGAAGGATCAGGTGTTCCAGGTATTTCAGCAGTTTCATGTCATGGTTGAAAGAGAAACATGAAAGCTCTTGAAATGTCTCCGCACAGATAATGATGTTGAGTACACATACAACCAGTTTAAAGGCTATTGCACGAAGCATGGTATTCGACATAAAAGAACAGTTCCTGTTACTCCATAGCATAATGGTGTAGTAGAGAGAATGAACCGCACTATTCTTGAAAGGATGAGATGCATGATTAGAGTGGCACATCTACCCAGGCCATTTTGGGGTGAAGCTGTACTGACTGCCATTTACCTGATTAACAGGTCTCCCTCAGTTCCTTTGGATTTTGATCTTCCGGAAAGGGTATGGACAGGTAAAGATGTTTCTTATTCTCATTTGAAGGTGTTTGGGTGCAAGGCTTTTGCACATGTACCAAAGGAGCAGTGTTCAAAGCTGGATGATAAGGCAGTATGTTGCATTTTTCTTGGCTATGGTGGAGTCGAGTTTGGCTACAGGTTATAAAATCCAGAGAAAAGAAAAATGATCAGAAGTAGGGATGTGGTGTTTTATGAAGACCAATTCTTTGAAGATATTGAAAAAATCGAAAAGTCTAATGAAGTTGTTGATGGAGTGGTTGATCTCACACCGACTCCTTCTCCAGTGCAGACTACAGGTGGAGAAGGTGGACAAAACGATCTTGATCGTGATGAGGCGCAGGGGTTGCCAGATGAACAGGGTGTTGAGCAGGGGGAGCAGTCTCCTCAGTCAGAAACCACAGAACCTCAGGTTAGGAGGTCTACTCGAGAGCGTCAACCATCAACAAGATATCCTGCAACAGATTATATTTTGCTTACTGATGAGGGGGAGCCAGAGAGCTGCCCAGAAGCAAAAACTCATGCAGATAAAGATGAGTGGATGGAGGCTATGCAGGATGAGATGAGTTCTTTGAAAAAGAACAATACTTATGAGCTGGTGGAACTTCCAAAAGGTAAGAAGGTTCTAAAGAACAAATGGGTGTTCAAACTGAAGAGAGATGAAAGTGGAAAACTGATAAAGCACAAAGCACGGCTAGTGGTTAAAGGCTTTGCGCAGACGAAGGGTATTGACTTCGATGAAATCTTCTCTCCAGTTGTGAAGATGACTTCTATCAGAGTTGTCTTGGGTCTAGTCGCCAGCATGGACCTTGAACTTTAACAGATGGATGTGAAGACTGCATTTCTTCACGGTGATTTGAAAGAAGAGATCTACATGACTCAGCCGGAGGGGTTTGAGGTAAAAGAAAAGAATAGTTGGTTTGCAGGTTGAAAAAGAGTCTCTATGGGCTGAAACAAGCGCCGAGACAATGATACAAAAAGTTTGATTCATTCATGGTGAGTCATGGGTACCGGAGGACAGCTGCAGATCACTGTGTTTAAGTTCGAAAATTTGGTAATGGCAAATTTATCATCCTTCTTTTATATATAAATGATATGTTGATAGTTAGACAGGATAGTAAGATGATTGGCAGATTGAAGAGAGACATGTCAAAGACTTTTGACATGAAAGACTTGGGTCCCGCACGATAGACTTTGGAAATGCAAATACGTCGTGACAGGAATGCTAAGAAGCTGTGGTTGTCACAGGAGAAATATGTTGAACGGGTGTTAGCGAGATTCAACATGATAGATGCTAAGCCAGTTAGCATGCTTTTAGCCAGTCACTTCAAGCTCAGTAAGAGATTATGTCCTACTTCAGATGAAGAAAAGGAACGGATGATGTCTGTTCCATACTTCTCAGCAGTTGGGAGTGTTATGTATGCCATGATGTGTATAAGGCCAGACATTGCTCATACAGTGAGTGTAGTGAGTAGATTTCTTTCTAACCCTGAGAAAGAGCATTGGGAAGCAGTGAAGTGGATCTTCAGATATTTGAGAGGTACATCAGATTTTTGCTTGTGTTTCGGATGCTTAAAACCAGTACTTGAAGGCTTTACAGATGATGATTTTGCAGGCGATCTTGATCGTCGGTTGTCTACTTCTGGGTACTTATTTACTTTTACAGGGGGAGCTATTTCCTGACAATCTAAGTTGCAGAAGTGTACAGCATTGTCTACAACCGAAGCAGAATACATAGCTGCTAATGAAGCAGGGAAGGAGATGATTTGGTTGAGGAATTTCTTTCGAGATTTGTGTTTGAAGTAAGGAGAGTATGTAGTCTATTGTGATAGTCAGAGTGCTATGGATCTTAGCAAGAACGCTACATACCATGCCCGCACGAAGCATGTTGATGTGAGATACCATTGGATTTGTAAGGTCATCGAACAGAATTTCATGAAGCTGAAAAAGATTCACACTGATAAGAATCTCTCCGACATGATGACTAAGGTCGTGTCTAAGGCAAAGCTGGAGCTGTGTTCAGAGTTGGCAGGACTGGACTTCCAGTAAGGGAGTTCAGAGGCGTCTTCCCCATGGTCTGGAGGGGGAGATTGTTGGGCCTAGTGGGTCCAGATCAAGTGGGTTCATGGTCATGGGTATTTTGGTAATTGTACCGGGACTTTCTTATTGACTAAGATAGGGTTTCTTGGGAGGTAAGAAAGAGAGCATTATATATTCATGTAATGTGTAACCCATGAGATACACAGACAGAAGAGTGAACCTAAAGGAGAGTCGAGTTTTCTTTCCCGTGGACGTAGGCAAGATTGCCGAACCACGTAATTCTCTTGTGTGTGATTGCTTGTTCTTGTGTGGTTGATTGATTGTTCGATCGCTGCATGTTTCCGCATACACGCACTCAACATATTCACCATAATGAGAACCATACTAACATGAACTGATGATGAACATAACAAGCGGAAGTGTCTTTATTGTTGATCGTGGTCAAGCAATTGTCCCTTGTTGGGACTACCGACTAGTTTGATAAGGCCCACATCTCATTTGTTATTGGGCAGTGTCCCATTTATGATGGCCATTCATTAATTGATGATGTATAATCATGTATATATAATGGTTGCATTGAAGAACCATTTGATTGGAGAGAATATTAGTTTAAAACTGAGAATAGATGATTTGCGGTGCAAGATAGATGATTACCACAGCTACTACATCTCTAGCTGCAATCGCAAGTATATCAGCACATGACACAGTCTGGGGACAAGCTGATTCGAGCTTCATTTTCGCATCATCAATGACATAAAAAGCCCGAAGAGAAATGTTTGGAGGAGCATCCTTCTCCGCCTGGTTCTTGGGAGTTGAATCCAGCAACACTGATGCATCACACCCCTACCATATAAAAGAGAACATTGTCATCACTCTATCCCATTTTAAACCAATGGCGATGTACAATCCTGATGTAATGATCTAATATAAGCACCATGTTATCTATATCACTTTCAGAGTGTGTTTGTGCAATGAGAGATTTTGTGCTCCAAGGTTTCTATTTCTCCAGGAGAGATGAGTCTTTATTTCTACCTCTCCTATAAGAAATCGAAATCCTCACTACTCATAAAAATCAGTTTTTTTTTTTAACAAGAAAAGCATTACATCAAATGGTGAAAGTGTGGGGCTACATGGAAATATAGAACAAATTTCCTCTTTATAACGAAATTCTCTAGTTGCACAAAAACACTCTTTCATCTAAAGGGAAAATCTCTTTAAATAAAGACAAAATTAGCGAAAGGTCCCTATAAGTCTATGTTTTCAGCCTCCAGTACAAGGAAAAACTTTATAAGGTCTCCGGTCCACTCAGCTAGACTTTTTCCAGCCTTAGGTCCCTCTGCACACATGTTTTCATTTTTCAAGACTAAAATACCCCTGTAACTGACGCATCATGGAATGAAGTGGTCCTCAACCTGCAACGTGTCACGATTATGTAGCCTCGGATTGCTTTTCACGTAAACAGCCTGGATCTAGCGCCACGTGGAGGGTTAGACATTAAAAAAAAAAAGTAGAAGAGAAGGAAGGAAAGGGATGGAGATACCGTGATTCCATAGGAGAGGAGTGAAGCGAGGGAGGAGTTGGTTGAGGACGACCAGGGCGTACGTTAGAGCAGTGCAGGAGTTGGGTGGAATGGAAGGGAGGAGAAAGCTTGAGGCGTGGGACATCGGGGTCTATTGCTAAACTGGGCCAAAATTTTCCTGCTATCCCTACTCTTCTCTCTTCTGTCTCCTCTGTGGTGGTCTTATATATAGAAATAAGAAAATGAAGAGGATTCAATGACCAGAAGAGGGGGTGGTTTGGTTAGGTATAATTGAGATTAGTCATGTTTTGTTTGAAAGGTCAAAGCTTTGGCAGTGGGTATTAGTGCGAGCCACTGTTTTTTGAGTGGGATTCGCATTTGTGATTTTAAGATGTGACTGGAGATTTAGTTGTTCACCTTGCCCTTGAGTTTATAGAAATTAGGAAAAGGCCCTGATTGTTTTATAAACTCAATTCATCACCTATGCTACAGAAGTTGGAGTTTTGTGTCAGTTCGGGTCAGGTCAGGTTGATTTTTTGTCAAATTTATCTGATTTTCTGTGAAATTTATCTGAGTTTCTGTTAAATTTATCTGAGTTTCAGGCAAATTTATCTGAGTTCTGTGAAATTTATCTGAATTTCTGTCAAATTTATCTGAGTTCTGAAATAAATTTATCTGAACAGAACTCAGATAAATTTCACAAAAATTCAGATAAATTTGTCAAAAACTCAGATAAACTATACAAAAACTCAGAATAATTTCATTTTCAGTAAAACCTGATACTAAGCTCTTCTATCTCCTCTCCCTCACCAATCCTTGCTCTCTATTCTACAATCTCTCACTTGGAACGAATGCCACTTGGTATCAGAGCTTGGTACCGTGCGTTTCGACGATTTGGATCACGAAGTCACGATTTAGATCGGAGTAGATCGAAGACTTTTGTAGGGCAGATGGCCCTTCGTTTTTGTTTTCTGCAACTCGTTGGAAGGAAGAGGATGACTGGCGTTTTCTTGTTGGGCACATAAATCGTGAGTACGTCATCAGTAAGGGAGAAGTCTTCCCATTTACTTCTTTGTGTTGCCTCGAGTTCCGCATGCCAGCAGGAAAAGCACCAAAGAGAAACGTCTTGTTTTCTTTTGTATTTTTCTCATCACATGGAGTTCTGCGCGTCATCAGGATAAAGAGGAAGAACTAACCCACGTGCTACTGTTTCCTTCTTCTCTCGGGACGCGTGCCAGAAAGGAACAAACGGCTGACGCAAGTGTGTACGGTTTGGGTTACTTAAAGATAGGGGCAAATTGGTCATTTCAGGTATGAATAAGTGTGAGAGGGACCTTTGGCTGCATGACTTTTTTTGTGGACCTAAGGCAATAAAGTGACATGTTCAGGGACCTGTCGCCGAATGCCCCTTAAATAAATCCCATTATTGGATTCTTCACATCCCAAATCCTAATAAACGGGATTAGAATATCTAATTTTATTTAAACTAATGATAAGATTAATTATATGTTTAACAACACAAACTCTTATAGTTTAGAATTAGATAAGAGTCTGTCTGCATTATTAAGCCACAACTCTAACACCAAATATTTGTGTCTTCTTATAAAAAATAAATATGTGGGTCACCTTTACAAAGGTTCTCCTATGTAACTATTGGAAGACCGTCATCTTATATTCTATCTTTCTAACTATAAGGTGAATTTTTTTTTTCCTCTCTCATGTACATGATATGAGGAAAGACGCAGAAAATTAAGAGTGTCAAATACAAAGAAGCACAGGTAGGTGATGCTACCCACCCTAATGAAGCAATCATGGAAGAACATTCGAAGAATGTGAGCAGGGACTTTCGGGTCATACATTGACGCATTGCGCACAGTCTGTAAGATGATTTTATCTGCCTGTGGACATGTTTGATCATAAAAATGAGCATCGAGCACTGATGAGGACAGAGGAATCTCAGTTAGAAGAAGAAGAAGAAAAAGAGCAGGAACAACAAGGACTCTTGGTACAATGACACCCATCTAATTAGATGTATTGTGCTGTATGAAGAATGTGAAGCAGAAGTGAGAGAGCTTCTCTCAAACTCCTACGTACGTGAAATCTGTGTGTTCCTCACAGAGACCAACAAAGTGTATATATAGTGAGTATATTACATTAAGGGCCCGTTTGTCAATCTCATGCAGAGCAAGTGATGCTTTCAAGTCACTTAAGGGGAACCCGTTTGGAAGTTTCTGCTTTGGGATGAAGGCTATATATCAACCGCCCCACGTACTTGTCTTGCTTGATAAACAAATTAAGCATGAGAAGAAGCAGCATTGAAAAGGGAGAAGTTGTTGGTTAGTAAACTTGGATTTGTGAGTACGGTTGGTAGGAGATGGGAGTACATCCATACCAGTACTGCATTTGCAAATCTTTTGCTTTTAGAAGAGGGAGAAGCTTTACCAGAAAAAAAGAGATGGAGAAGACTTAGTTGACTGCGTGTATGATGGTGAAATGCGCATCGCCAACACTTCATTCAAATAGAATCCAGTTTCTTTTGGGCATTAGCAGCTGCAGCAAACACATGTGATGGGAAGATGAGATTTATATATGTAAGTGCTAGTGTTATATATGCTGATGTTATACATGCCAAATAAAGAACCATGTTTGTTAAAATCACCATTTTTACATGAGTATATGAGTACATCTAATGACTTTATGTTTATTTGGACTTTCTTTCATAAATTTCTCAATGCCTTCGAAGAATTAAGATATACAGTTACGCATCCAGGTACTTCGCATTAATGCAAGACTATTGACTGGTTTAGATCATGAATTGGAAGCCCACAAAAGTATAAAACATTAGATCTATAGATTAGAAATTTTGACAATTACTCATCTATAAAGTTTTAAAGATTTAAGATAATCAACTTCTATATCTTAGGGTTTATTTGTTCAATAAACAAAGTTAATGGTTTGGAAGGTGGTGGATGTGCACCGACGTGAATGCTATCACTAGGGGTGCTCATGGACCGGGCTAGCCCGAGCCCTGCTCGATTTGGGCCAGGCTTGGGCCTTTTATTTTATTACTCAGGCTGGCTCGGATAGTTTATTTTGGCCCGCTTAATAGATGGACCAGGCTTGGACTCAATTGTAGAGAGCCCAAAGCCAGGCCCGATTTAAAAAAAAATGGTGATAGGAAAATGTAGAGAGGAGGATTTGAACAATGGTTTTCTCACACAAGTGGTCAAGAGTACCAAACCAATTGAGCTACACTAAACAGTATAGAATTTAACTCTCATTTAAATCATATCTCAATTTCGGGCTGGGCTCGAGCTTACATATTTCCAAGCGGGCCGGCCGAGCTTGGGCCAACTCCTTCAGGCCTGGGACGGCTTGGACATAGAGTTGAGAAGCCGGGCCGGTCCAGGATATTACTGAGCTCGGCCCATCCCTGGCCATGAACACCCCTAGCTATCGCCATGCAGTAAGTATTCTACTCCTTTTTTTGCAAGAGGGGTGTAAATCACTTTCACACTTTTTGAGTGTGAAACACCATTTTCACACCTCGTCTGCACATCATGTGCATAATTAATTGATCGCAAACAAATGCGATGATGCATAATCCATATGCATGTAAATCATTTACCTATATACATACTACAAACAAATGAGAAATACATTAAAAACTGTTATAAGATATGGATCTTGGGTGGATGCCCACTTGTGATAAGATAGGGTTAGAATTAGGGTTCCTCCTTTTAGTTTACTTTGCCTATAAATAGGCTCTCTCCCTATGTATTTAGACACAGTTAATGAGATATCAGAAAGGCTCTCTCTTCTCCCTCTAATCTTCTTTCTCTTGGTCTCTCTCTTTTATAACACGTTATCAGCACGAAGCTCTAAGAGAAGGAAGAAAACCAGGTCTTCTTGCCCAAAGAGAAGAAATCATTCCCTGCGCGGATTTTCATCGCAAACTCCTTCCCTGCGCGGATTTTCATCGCGGATTCCCTGTGCAGATTCCTTCCTAGCGCGGATTCCCATCCCAGATTCCTTCCCAGTGCGGATTTCCATCGCAGATTCCCTGGGCGGATTCCTTCCCAGTGCGGATTTCCATCGCAGATTCCTTCCCAGCGTGGATTTCAGAAAAGAGTAATATTTTTCTTTAAATACAGTAAGTAGTATCCAAACCATAGTTCAAATCCAACATATTAGAATACATAAAATTAATTTATGATATTTATTTTACTGTCATTATAGTGTTTGGTTACTATTCATTATCTTGCACGATTTTTTATTTAAATTTATTAATGCTATAAATTGATTATAAAAAAAGAAAAAGAAAAAGAAAAAAGAAAGAGAACCAGAAGTTCTAAAAGTGAACCTGAAGTTCACATATTCATGGACCAGTAGAAGTTGGAATAATGATATGAACCTGAAGATTCGTATCAATAAATCAAAACCTGAAGTTTTTGATTCAACAATCCACATAAATTATAAAGCCATGAAATTAAACCTGAAGTTTTTGATAGAACTAGAAGTTCTGATCACTTGTTAGAACCAGACGTTCTACCCCAAACCTGAAGATTTGACAGAACCTGAAGTTCTAATTTCATGTATTATGAACCTGAAGTTCTAAATCAAGCCTGAAGTCTTGACAGAACCAGCAGTTCTGATTCTCAAATATGAGAACATGTTAAATTTTTATTTTTCCATGTTTAAATTCCTTTCTTAATTACTTTTGATGTTAATATTTTTTTTATCATTATATGCACACTGATAACTTCATATATATTTCATATTACAGTTCTTGCAAGATGTCAAATTTGGCTAAAATTGACTTTAAAGCACTTAACATAAATGGGGACAATTATTTATCTTGGCAATTGGATGCTAAAATCCACTTGCAATCCAAGAAACTAGGAGAGACTATAAAGGAAGGTAACAAGATGTCCCCAGAGGAAAAGGCATTAGCCCTCATCTTCCTGCGTCATCACATACATGAAGATCTCAAACATGAATACCTTACTGAAGAAGACCCAGCAGGCCTATGGAAATCCCTGAAGGATAGATATGATCACCAGAAGATGGTCATACTACCAGCTGCCCAGAATGACTGGTTAAATCTGAGGTTGCAGGATTATAAAACCGTATCTGAATACAACTCTCCTCTTTTCAATATTGTTTCCCGATTAAGACTTTGTGGTGAAAAGGTTTCAGAAGAGCAGATGTTGGAGAAAACGTTATCAACTTTTCATGCCTCGAACGTGCTCCTGCAGCAGCAGTATCGAGAAAGACGTTTCTCCAAATATTCAGAACTTATTTCCTGTCTCCTAGTTGCTGAACAAAATTGCATAGTACTGATGAAAAATCATAACTCCAGACCAACTGGATCTTTGGCAGTTCCTGAAGCAAATGCCAGTTTTAGCTCAAACAGAGGCAGAGGAAGGGGGAGAGGAAGGGGGAGAGGAAGACATAACTCCTCCAAACGAGGTGGTTTTAAAGGTCCCCCTCCAAAATTCAAAAATCACCAGAAGTGGTCTGCCCCTCAGCCTAAGAGCAACCAGAATCCACCAGCTAATCCTACCCACCGTCCTGATGACACGTGCCACAGATGTGGAAGAAGTGGGCATTGGTCACGCACTTGCCGTGCACCAAAGGAAGTGGCCGAACAATACAAAGCATACAAGGCCTCTGTTCATTTAGCAGAGACAAATGATCTGGAAGGATGGAATTGGAATGCAATGACACCAGAGATACCTCCAATTGACATTACAAACTTGGAGACTCGAGATTTTTTTGAGGATGAGGATAGCCAACCTTTGAATAATGAGGCTTTTAACACTCACTTGGGATCACCCCCTGGCATGGTCTAGAAGGCCAATAAACTTTACAAACTTAAATTTTTTTTTATTCTTTTGAGATGCATGTTGCTTAAACTTCTTTTTATTTATTTATTTCATGTCCTAATGAATGGTTTAATTATTTCAATTTTATCATATGATTGCATAGTTATATTGTTTTATTATTTTGTTTAAGGTATGGATCATGGAACTGAGGACAATCTTTGTTTGGTAGATAGTGCCACAACACACACCATTCTGAAAAATCAGAAATTTTTCTCAGAATTGACCTTTATTCCACGAAAGGTATCAACCATAGCTGGGCCTGTGCAAATAATTGAAGGCTCCGGAAGAGCCCACATAATGTTACCTAATGGTACCCACTTATTCATTAAAGATGCTTTGTTCTCAAATAGTTCCCGAAGAAACTTGATTAGTTTCAAAGACATCAGAATGAATGGGTACCACATTGAGACTGTAAGTGAAGGTAACAAGGAATTCTTATGCATTGTTACTAGTATTGGAAGCCAGAAGCAAATACTAGAAAAATTAAGTGCACTCTCCTCAGGGTTATATTACATGACAATCTTAAATGTTGAATCACATTCGGTTATGAGCAAAACAACAAAGTTAAGCCCGAAGCTTAAACTAAGCCCGAAGCTTAGTGATCCGAAGACTTTACAGCTCTGGCATGATAGGTTAGGTCACCCTGGGGCTACTATGTTGAGAAAAATTGTAGATAACTCCTTTGGGCATTCTTTAGAGAACCATCAATTGACCCTACCTAGTGGGTACTTATGTACACCGTGTTCACAAGGAAAATTGATCACCCGACCTTCTTTTGCTAAAGTTGCATACGAATCCCCATCCTTTCTGCAAAGGATACAAGGTGACATTTGTGGACCCATAAATCCCCCTAGTGGACCTTTTAGATATTTTATGGTTTTGATTGATGCCTCCACCCGTTGGTCTGATGTTTGCCTACTTTCAACTAGGAACATAGCATTTGCCCGTCTATTAACTCAAATAATCAAACTTAGGGCTCATTTCCCTGATTCTCCCATTAAGTCTATAAGACTTGACAATGCAGGAGAATTTACATCACAGGTTTTTGATGATTTTTGTTCATCTATAGGAATTGTTGTCGAACATCCTGTCCCCCATGTCCACACCCAGAATGGCTTAGCTGAATCCATGATTAAGCGCATCCAACTCATTTCTAGGACTCTGCTGATGCAATCCAAATTGTCAGTTAGTGCATGGGGACATGCTGTGTTGCATGCTTCAATGTTAATTCGACTTCGACCCACAGCCTATCATCAATTTTCTCCTGCACAACTTACATCCGGACATCAACCCAATATCTCTCACTTGCGCAAGTTTGGTTGTGCAGTTCAAGTCCCAATCCCACCTCCTAAGCGTACTAAGATGGGACCACAACGTAGATTGGGAATCTATGTAGGTTATGACTCTCCCTCAATTATTCGATATCTAGAACCAATGACAGGAGATGTCTTCACTGCTCGTTTTCCAGATTGTCAATTCGATGAGACAATATTCCCGCCGTTAGGGGGAGATAACATAGTTCCTGTAGAACGACCTGTTCCTGAAGAACGGCGAGAATTAACATGGAATACTTCCACTCTGTCTCATTTGGATCCACGAACTTCACAATGTGAAAATGAAGTCCGGAGAATTGTGCACTTACAAGAAATTGCAAACAGATTACCTGATGCATTTAACGATGCAGCAAAGGTGACAAAATCACATGTGCCCGCTATGAATACACCTGCCAGGATTAATGTCCCTGTAGGACAAAGTCAAAATACAACCACAAAAGAATCTGCAATACGCCAGAAGCGTGGCAGACCTATAGGTTCAAAGGACTCAGCTCCGCGGAAAAGGAGAAATGAGCAATCATCATCATGTCCTCCCGAAGAGGCACGTAACACTCTTGAAGAGGTTCCTCCCGAAGAGGCACGTAACGCTCCTGAAGAGGTTATGACAAAATCCGTTCTCTCTAGAATAATGGAAGTCCCTGGTGAGACTTTGGAAGCCCCTGAAGAGGCACCGGTACCGGATAATGAAGAGATCTCTATATTTTACAATTATTCAAAAGAGAGATGGAATAGAAATGATATTGTCATCGATGACGCATTTGCATATGCGATAGCTACACAAATATCAAAGGTAAATGATGATGATGATTGGGACACAGAACCACGTTCTATAAATGAATGTCGACAAAGAAATGATTGGCCAAAATGGGAAAGTGCCATCAAAGCAGAGTTAGAGTCTCTCAATAAACGTGGTGTGTTCGGACCTATAGTACAAACCCCAAAAGATGTTAACCATGTAGGTTACAAGTGGGTGTTTGTAAGAAAACGGAATGAAATGAATGAAATTACCAGATATAAGGCACGATTAGTGGCACAAGGTTTCCTGCAGAAACCTGGGATTGATTATGAGGAAACATACTCCCCTGTCATAGATACAACAACTTTCAGATATCTGATAAGTTTAGCAGTTTCTCAAAATCTAGAAATGCGACTCATGGATGTTGTAACTGCTTACTTATATGGGGACTTAGACACTAGAATTCACATGAAAATCCCGGAAGGATTTCCTTTGCCTGAAGCAAAGCCAAGGAGTACATACTCAATCCAATTGAGGCGATCATTGTACGGCCTGAAGCAATCCGGAAGAATGTGGTACAATCATCTTAGTGAATACTTGTCTAAAAAGGGGTATGCAAACGATCCTATTTGCCCGTGTCTATTTATAAAGAAATTCATGAAGGGATTTGCAATATTAGCAGTTTATGTGGATGATATCAATTTGGTAGGGACTCCAGAAGAGCTCGAAGAAACTGCTGATTGTTTAAAGAAAGAATTTGAAATGAAAGACCTTGGAAAAACAAGATTCTGTCTCGGGTTGCAAATCGAGAGAAATTCTAATGGGATGTTGGTCCATCAATCTAATTATACCGAGAAGGTTTTAAAACGATTTGGTATGGACAAAGCACACCCATTAAGCACACCCATGGTCGTCCGGTCTCTTGATACACAGAAAGATCCATACCGTCCTATTGAAAAAAATGAAAAAGTTTTGGGTCAAGAAGTACCATACTTAAGTGCTATTGGAGCCCTGATGTACTTAGCACAATGCACTAGACCGGATATTGCATTTTCTGTGAATCTACTTGCCAGATATAGCTCCGCACCAACTCAAAGGCACTGGGTTGGTATTAAACATATCCTACGATATTTGCGTGGAACAACTGATTTAGGAATATTTTATTCTTATAATCCTATAGATTCCAGTTTTACAGGATATGCAGATTCAGGTTATCTCTCTGATCCTCATAAGGGTCGATCACAGACAGGTTATGTGTTTCTAAATGGTAATGCCGCCATTTCTTGGCGTTCTACTAAACAGACTCTGGTAGCTACCTCCTCTAACCATGCTGAGATTTTGGCTCTTTATGAAGCCAGTAGGGAATGTGTATGGCTAAGATCCTTGATTCAGCATGTTCGTAGTTCTTGTCAATTACCTTCTATTGCAGGTATCCCAAATGTTATCTATGAAGATAATGAAGCATGCATAAAACAAATTCGAGAAGGTTTTATTAAAGGAGACAAGACTAAGCATATAGCACCAAAGTTCTTCTTCACTCATGAACTTCAGAAGAACAATGAAATTGAAGTCAAATAAGTTTGTTCGAGTAACAACCTGGCTGATCTATTTACCAAATCTTTGCCAAAATCAGTATTCCAGAAGTTTGTATATGAGATTGGCATGCGAAGAGTTCATCATCAAACTATGTAAATGGTTGCAATCATCAGGGGGAGCAGTTTATCAAGGAGCATCCTGAAGTATGCTTCCCAGGACATTTGTGCGCTGTACTCTTTTTCCTTTCCTAGGTTTTATCCCACTGGGTTTTCCTAGTTAAGATTTTAACGAGGCAGCATTATGCACGTCCAACACCATTTCAATGATCTTGAAGAATGTTGTACTCTTTTTCCCTTCGCTTTGGTTTTTCCCACTGGGTTTTCCTTAGCAAGGTTTTTAATGAGGCAACTGTCATTAAATGGTGGTCATCCAAGGGGGAGTGTTATAAGATATGGATCTTGGGTGGATGCCCACTTGTGATAAGATAGGGTTAGAATTAGGGTTCCTCCTTTTAGTTTACTTTGCCTATAAATAGGCTCTCTCCCTATGTATTTAGACACAGTTAATGAGATATCAGAAAGGCTCTCTCTTCTCCCTCTAATCTTCTTTCTCTTGGTCTCTCTCTTTTATAACAAAAACTATATAAATTTATATATATGTATATAATCTTCATGTATCTGAAATATCGGTTGATATATACTAGGATCTGATCCCGGATTTGAATGTTCTGAATCCTATATGTATGATTCTGGGTTCGAAATCATATTTCTCTCGAATATTAAAATATATTTCGGACCCGCTTTATTTAGAGCTAAAGATCTCGAATACTCGAATAATTATATACTCATTTGCAAACCTACATCATGATTCATGAGCATTTAAGTGGTGGGATGTATCATAATCGGATGAATATGAAATTGGGTATAATTGGATATCAAGGGAAGGATAAGAGTATGAAAGAGTTGCACTATCTAATGTGAGACCAAGTTGGCCCACCACATCAATTAAATGATTTTTTTAATGTAACATGAGAGAGAGAGAGAGGCCTCAACCCTGCTAGCTATATCGGGGGACCACTGTGGGTCCCACCACATAGATCAAGGGAGAGGAAGATAAGATTTTAATATTAGGTGACCCAAAGTTCAGCTTTGATTCCATTACAGGAAATGTCGACATGGGCTGAAATATGTAACAGAGTTAATTTTTGCTGATTCCATTTGCCAATGAATTTGAAGTTGGACTTTGTTCATGGGCCAGTTGGGCCAGGACATAGCTTTTCTCAACTCTTGTTTAATTCCTGAGTCTAATATTCAGGTTTGATCCCAGCTCATTTGTCAAGATAGTTATGGCTCGGGCTCATTTGCAAGAATATTTATGACATTTTTTTTCTTTTTTTCTTTTTTTTTACTATTGGAAGGTTCCCAATCCTTTGGGCTGGACTAATCCATCCGGGCCCAGAGAAAAGCCGGGTAATCTCCCCAATCTCCCCTGTAGCCCTAGTGTGGTAGTGCAGTTTCGAACTTACAACCTCCGGGTGCAAACCGTGGTCCTAGGCCAAGCGAGCTACCCATTGAAATTATATTTATGCCACTTTGTGCTTAATAGTCTGGCGAGGCTGGGCTTGTAAGCATGTACAATATCCAGGACCAGCCCACAGTGTAAAGGCACAGTCAAAATGGTGCTCACTGCAGCCAGGCATGGGTCCCCCCCCCCCCAACCTTGTTGAATTAACCATGGTCTAAGTTGTAGGTAAGTGCTGTTTGATCCTTGATCGTTAGGTGTTGAAATACATGGATCCATGTCAAGTTGCAGTATGCCCAAGATTTCACTATCAACTGTAGCATAAATTAATTCTAAAAGGAAATCAACTGGCTATTAATTTAGAAATCATCCATAGGCTCATGAAAGAAACCACTTCTTCCCATCCCAAAAGGTCAAACACAAGTGGGCCCCATCTTCCCATTCCTCAAGTCTATAGGCGGATGGATGACCTTCATTTCACTTTCTGTTGGACCAACTTTGATTTGGTCTGGTTCACATCCAAATGGAATTTCATCCAAAACATGTAGGGCCTGTTTGTTTTTTTGGGTACTGAATTAATTAGAAATGGCTTTCTATTAAAAGGATCTAAGTTGAAAATTTCAAGGGGCCAAATTGTCGCATGATGAAGGACTCCAACATTAGACGAACCTGATTCACCCTCCTGTCCATCTTCTTAATAATGGTTGGTGTGGTTCATATGCCTTTTTTTTTTTTCCTTTTGAGCTATATCAATTTATATGGTTGAGTGAATTCAACCCGAAGAGTTATTAAAGAGGTGAGGATTGAAGGACATGACGTAGCTATATAGATGCGACCCTCAATCTAGATTTGAGTTATAGTGGGATGGTTGAGTATTCATTTCATACCTCTTCTTGGGTTTATTTTTCATTGAAGGAAAAACAATTTGATGGCCATTGTCAGAAATACACATTTGTTACTATCATTTTAATTACCATGTTTAGAAATAGAAGTTTTATAATTCCTATGTAGTCACATATAGGCCTTCTATTGTCATTTTATATATAAATGCTTTTCACTAAGAAAAAAGAAAAAGAGAGAAAAAAAGGTAAAGACTTATAACTTATCACTAAACAATCTCCTCTATGATAGGAAGTGACTATCTAGCCACTTAGTAAAAAATCAATTTCTAGGAAAGTAGTATATCACTACGTCTTCACCATATCTTTAGGTTAGCCGACTTTACTATGAATGCCTAGAAAGTCAATACCTAACAAATATATTGAGTCCATTCTTCTTTTAAGTTTATTTTCCGTCCCTAAACAATTGTGCTACAGCCAAAGATGGAGTACATGCTATTTAATCATCATCTCATGGAGGTTACTTTTTTTTTTCTTTTGAATGATATGGGTATTCCCAAGGTCTTTGACCCAATAGGACTAATTCCATGGGTGGTGCACTGGTACGTGCAAAACTCACACAAATACACACTAGGTAAATCTAATGTGGTTTCAAACATAAAATATGGGGAGCAAACCCACACCTCATGCCACTCCACCAACTCTCAAGTGGGTCATCACTACACACACACAAAAAAAAAAAGGAGACTTTTAGTGCCGAAAAAGAAAGGCCTTTAGTGGCAATTTTTTTCCGTCGCTAAAAGTGTTTTTTTCAATGGTTAATGTCTTCTGCCGCTAAAAGACCTTAATAAAAATCTTAGACAATCAATCTCCAAGGAATTATGACGTTTTTTTGCAACGGAAATTTCTTTTGCCACAAAAAGGCGCTAAAGGCGGTTTTGCCCGCCGCTTAAAGTCTAATTTTTGGTAGTTATAGGTAAAACTAAAACATAATTAATCAATAGCTAGGAAAACAACAATTTCTTAAAATTGCAATACCATAAATTGATAAACATATAAGGAGCCAAACTTGAAATAATACAATGAATTAAATTATCATCACCATCTTCTACCATCTCATGAACATCAGAAACTAGCTTGAAGCCCAACACTCACGGTTGAATGGTGATGGCACCTTTCACATACATGTGGCTTGCCAAGGAATTAATCCCCAGATAAGCAGGTACTAATGTTAAATTATCACTCTAAACCATTATCCCAACATAACCAAAACATTTGAAAAAGGAAAAAAAAAAAACCCCTAGCTAGAAACATTTCACTTTCCCAAATCACCCCTACATAAAATTAGAAAGCAGTCATCCCATGGTCCCATCTCTCTCCGTCCACTCCTCTCACCTGGAAAAGGATCCTACAACGCATATTCCTCCCAGCCACCTCACCCCACTCCCACATATCATTCGCATTTTACAGGACTCTCCTCGTGGCCCCATGTTGTGTCTTTTTCCCTCGTGAAATGGGGCCCACCACGACCACCCCTTGATGTAACCGATGCTGATGTGGGGCCCCTCTAGGGCCCACACCTTCCATCATACAGCAGACAGACCCTGGCCCACATTGCACGGCCTGCGAAGTGCCTTAGCTGTTGACCCACTCACCTCCCGACCACTTCTTGGGGCCACATCAAAACCCAACCCGACCCGACTCAGATAAATATTACAAAAATTACATTAGAAGTAGTAGAAGAAGAAATTTATAAAGAAAAACAAAAGAGAAGATCTCAGCCGTTGAATCAAATCAACACCCCACCCCAGATGATCAGTTCTGGGTCAGGGCCTTGACTTACTCTGTTGCAGAGCGGCCCATTAGCTGCAACTCCTGCTTAGAAGAAGATGCAGAAGAGGAAGAAGAAGGTAGAGCTTGGATTTCAACAGCAGAAGCAAGATTCAAACCAGGAACAGCTGAAAACACAGTAGAAATTGGCCGACCAGAGAGATTGAAGAGTGGGGTCGCTTGAGCCGGAAAGGTCCAGACCTGGTTCGATGGCCCACCAATTCCTGAATAAGGAGGGATCATCCAGACCGTCTGTGTTGCCATGATGGGGTTGGTGGGCCCCACACCAACGGGTGCGATGGGAGCTAGCCCAGAAGACATGGAGGCCTTTTCGACTGTCGCTGCTGCTGCTGCAGTCGTTCTCTTTCTCTTGTTCTTTGAAGCTTCTCCTTCTTCGACTGTGAGAGAAGGAGATTGAGTTGGGATCTTGAGCGTGCCGTCGATGGTGGTGGCGATGGCGGGGATGGTGCCGGTTCCGGTGGCGGCGACGATGGACGGCTCTGCGTGTTCCAGCAGCCACCGGATCGTCTCGCCGTCGGATTTGTGGCCGAGTTCTCTAGTCAGCTGGAAAACTCTGGCGGCGCAGGCGGCCGGCATACGAATCCGGCGTCCCCGGCCTTCTACTTTGGTGTGTCTGTCTTTGGAGGATCTTCTTTGGACGAGGGGGTTCTTCATGGGGACGTACTGTAATCGACGGTCGTCGACGGATGTTTCCGTCTTCATGCAGAGAAGTTGCTGGGCCGCCGTCTGTTGGGTCGATATGGATGAAGGTTGAGGAGGAGGAGGAGGCTGGGGCTGTTGGGTAGATGTTGGAAGTGGAGAAGAAGAGAATCCTTCTTCACTGCTACTGCTGCTCTTGCCTTCTTCCTCCATATCTAGAGAGATATGTTTGGTTTTTTTGAAGGTGGAAGGCTATTGAAGAGAGAGGAGAAAAGTTGGTGTTGTGTGAGAAGGAGAGAGAGAGAGAGAGAGAGAGAGAGAGAGAGAGGTTAAATATAAGAGAAAGAAGGCCTACAGGAAGAAGCCTGTCTACTTCGTATGGTCTTGGAGCCTATCCCCACCATGCCAAGCTTCAAACTCTATATATATTTAGAGATTTGGGGTACAGAAGGCTCCTTTTGGAAGTGTAATTTTAGGGATTTTTTGGTTGCATGGAATGCATAATTGATGATAGATATGAATTTATAGTTGATAAATATGAATTTATAGTCAAATAAGTTCCAGCAAAAGGTTATTAAAGAGGTGGGGAAGGTCCTAATTACTAGGATATAAGATAACAATTAATTTAACTTTCCTAAAATTTGAATTACTATGCAAACTGAATGGCTTGCGTGCTATTTATTTTCCATCTTCTCTTATTCAATTTTCATGAATAGAATAGTAGAAGGTTTTTCCAATTGAATTTTGACTTTCATCGGACCTCATGTCAAATGATTATTATATATTATAGTGGATGTTTTTTTTAATCCATTTTGATTGCTACTGTTCAGTTTTATCAAATATAAAGTTTATAAGATAAAAACTAGAAAATACCTGAAAATATAATGGTGTCATTAAATGATTCTTATGATTTCATATAAAAGGATGAAACTTGTATAATTGATTTAAAATAGTTTTTATCTCTTTAATGAAATGCCTGAAGTAAATATCATTTCTAAAGTAACCACTTATATACTTTTCTATCGTGGCCGGGCTTAATTAATTAGCACAACCCTGGTTTACTAGTTTTAGCGAAAGGAAAAGATATTTGATGGTCAATTTCGGTGGTAATATTTGATTTTTTTTAAATTATTTATAGAAATACGTAAATCTTAGTAATCCGATAAACTCAATTAGATGAAATAAACATGTTCTGATCAAGATTTAAACCACTCAATTAAATGTAGCTTTTCATAGTTGCTCAGATAAAAATATCACTTTCAAAGGAGCAGGCTCCATTATCAGTTTATCACAAGTGAAAGCTGAAACAGATGAACATCCCCTCTGTGTAAAATAATTGATCATTTATTTCACATGTGATCAATAGCTAAAAGTTTTACTTGAGTCATGAATGCAAGTGCTGCATTCATTTTTGAATGTTCTTGATTTCACTAACTGGGCCACAATCAAGAGGACTCCAAAGTCCAAACTTCTATAATACAGTACGTGGAGTCGTGGACTGCTCTTTATCAGGGCCGGCTCACCCTATAAGCCAGTAAAGCAACTGGTGGGGGCCTCACCATCAGGGGGGCCTCATAATTTTGAAAATTTTTGTAAATCTGGTTGGATTTTCTTCCCACTTGCCAAAACCCCAATTTCCAATCCCAATTCTTATCAACCAAAACGGTAAACACATTAACTACACCATTAATCAACGCCAAATCCCAAAGAATCTGCAACTGCAAGTCTGCAACTCTTCGTTCTCTACAGCCCTAATATGGCTTTATTTATCTCCAATCTCCTCTACCCAATACCCATCGTTTTATTCTTCATAAATCAGCAAACAACAACCCAAATAGAAATTGCTCCTTTGCTCTCTGCCTCTCTGATATCAATATTCAATAGCTTCTAGTTCCAGGCTCCAGCCCCCACACCCAATCGAGCTCTTCCATGATCCATCCATACCAAAAGGCAAAATAGCAAATCTGAGAAGAAGAGACAAACAAAAAGAAAACAAGCATCGTCTGATCGCCAGCGGCCCATCACCTGATCACCGCCGCCGATTGCCAGCGGCCCATCTTCTCCATCCCCGTCAATCGTCATCGGCTCATCGCATCAGCACAGGGGCACAGGGCCTGAGGGCCATCATCATCTGATCATCATCACGCCTTCAATCAACACCATCTTGCCGATCTCGCGATGATGGCCCACCTCTCTGATTGAATCAAACAGCAAAAAAAAAGAAAAGAGGAAAGATCAAAGAAGTAGAACTGAAGCAGCAGAGTCTCTGGCGATCGGAGGAATTGGAGAAACTGAGAAAGACAGAAAGTACCTGGCACCGTCGGCCGTCGCACCGAAGGGCGAAGACCGCCGTCGCCGGCCTGCCGCTCTTCACTCCCAGACTCCCAGACGCAGACTCGGAGACTCCCAGACTCCCAGTCTCCCAGACTCCCACCAGGCCACCACCATCGTCTGATCGTCCACGGTCCACCAGGGCCATCTCACATCTGCCCAGTGCGGCAGTGCCCATCCACTGACATATGCAATTGCAAAACGCCAAAACTGCAAAATAAAAAATCTTTGAAGGCCTGAAGGGTTTTGTGTTGTGAGTCTTGTGACTTACTCACTTTTGTGCCAACTGCCAAGTTCTGTGGCAGAAGTACAGAACACGTGCCATTCTGTGACTGTGCAAGACAGTGAGAGAGACGGGGGAGACACTGAGACGACAGCATTTTTTGGGCCTAGTTACTAGATCCGAGCCAGAGGCCTGAGGCCCAGAGGCGAGTTTGGGTGGGCAGCTAAGGCAGGCAGTCTCTCTGACTCTCTCCATCTTTTTTTCTCCAAACAGCTAAGTGCCACTGCCATCTTTTTTTTTTTTTATCAAATCTGCATCCAATATACTCTTACAATATATGTGATTTTCATCTATTGGTTATTATTATGAAACGTAAGTTTGAATCTGGTGCTCAAAAACGTCAACGGAAAAAAAAAGAACAAGAGTTGATTCAATCTCAAAAAGATGCAATGTATAAATTTATTAAAAGAAATAAAGAAGATGAGATAGTGAACCCACCTGTAGAGAATGAACAGGTAGAGGGTAATGACAAACATAAATTAGATGATAATGAAACAATTAGACAAAACGATGAAATTGAACATGAACTCGATGATAATGAAACAATTAGACAAAACGATGAAATTGAACATGTTCTTCCTAGCATAGAACCTAATGAAAGTGCTGAACTGAATGAGAATAGTAACATAAACTTAAACTCAACGGAAGTTTCGTCGTTTGAGGAGAACCCCGGTGAACCATCTAACACTCTACTTGCAGATATATACGACCCGGGACAATGGAATAATGTTGACATAAAACTGAGAGATTTATTAGTAGAAAAAGGTCCAGTTAGGGAAATTGGTTTAAAATATCCAGTCGGTGAAAAGTCAAGGAGATTTTCAATTAGACATTATACTCAAATAGCGCCAAATGGAGAAAAGTTTGATAGAAAATGGTTGGTATATTCAAAACATTGTGATAAGGTTTTTTGTTTCTGCTGCAAGTTATTTTCAAAGTCTTTGAAAAGTCAATTGAGTAATGAAGGATGCAAAGATTGGAGAAATATTAGTCTTAAACTAAAACGTCATGAAAACTCAACTGGACATGCTAAAAACATGCTTTTGTGGATTGATTTAAAACAAAGGTTATTAAATAATAAGACAATTGATAAAGATATCCAAGAACAGATTGATAAGGAAAAAAAACATTGGAAAAATGTACTAGTAAGAATTATTGCTGTGATTAAAACTATTTCTAAGAATAACATGGCATTTCGTGGAAGCAATGAGAAGCTTTATGAAGAGAATAATGGGATTTTTTTAAGTATTATTGAAATGATTGCTGAATTCGATCCAGTTATGCAAGAACATGTCCGGCGTATCAAACAAGGTGTAATTAATAATCACTATCTTGGGCACATAATCCAAAATGAATTGATACAATTGTTGGCAAATGAAGTAAGAAATTTCATAATTACAAAACTTCGAGAAGCAAAATACTTTTCTGTTATCCTTGATTGCACTCTGGATATAAGTCATCATGAACAAATGACCCTTGTTTTACGATTTGTAAATGTTTCAATAAGCCCAGTACAAATTGAAGAATATTTTCTGGATTTTATAAAAGTTGATGATACGTCGGGAAAAGGACTTTTTGAGGAACTTATCAAAGTTTTAGAACTATTTAATCTAGATTTTAATGATGTAAGAGGGCAGGGATATGACAATGGATCGAATATGAAAGGTAAGCAACAAGGTGTGCAAAAACGATTGTTAGATTTGAGTCCTAGAGCATTTTATACACCTTGTGGATGTCATAGTCTTAACTTAGTTATTAGTGATATGGCAAACTCTTGTACAAAAGCGGTGTCTTTTTTTGGAGTAGTCCAACGTATCTATTGTTTATTTTCTTCATCAACTAAGCGGTGGAAAATCTTTACAGACAATGTGAAAAAACTTACTGTTAAGACATTATCAATAACACGTTGGGAGGGTCGAGAAGAAAGTGTTAGAGCAATAAGGTATCAAGCTCCAGAAATAAGAGATGCATTACTTGAGTTAGCAAAGAGTAGTGACGATCCAAAAGTAAAAAGTGAAGCTGAAAGTTTAGCTATACATGATATAGGAGATTATGAATTTTTCTTAGGTATGGTTATTTGGTATGAAATATTATCTTCTGTTAATTTGGTTAGTAAAAGTTTACAATCTAAAAAAATGCATATTGATGGTGCCATTAGTGAATTAAAAGGTCTTGTTACATTCTTTGAAAAGTTTAGAGAAAACGGATTTGAGAAATCTATAGATATTGCAAAAAGTATAGCACGTGAAATGAATGTTGAACCAATATTTCGTGAAAGACGTATAATCCGAAGGAAAAAGCAATTTGATGAGAGTGCCGATAACGAGGTGACTCAATCCCCAGAAGAGTCTTTTAGAACTACTTATTTTTTATGTATTGTGGATCAAGCACTTTCATCTATTAGAAATAGGTTTGAACAACTTAAGAGCTACGAAGAAATGTTTGGATTTTTATTTGATATCAAAAGGTTGAAGTTATTAGATGATGATGATTTGAAACATAGTTGTCTTAATCTTGAGCAATTCCTAAAACATGGGGAGCATTCTGACATTGAAGGTATAGACTTGTTTGGAGAACTAAAAGTATTAAGAGAAGCTTTGCCAGCAGGAACTCAAAGTGCACTTCAAGTATTAGATTATTTAAATAAAATTGAGTCTTTTCCAAACTCATATATTGCTTATAGAATACTATTAACAGTACCTGTTACAGTTGCTTCCGCCGAAAGAAGTTTTTCGAAATTAAAGTTAATAAAATCTTATCTACGATCAACTATGTCACAAGAGAGATTAAGCGGGTTAGCCATTTTATCTATTGAGAAGAAAATTTTGGAAAACCTTGAATACAAAAACTTGATCAATAAATTTGCATCACAAAAGGCAAGAAAGGTTAAATTCACTTAAAAAAAATGAATCCCTCAACAAGTTCCCAAAAAACAAAAAAAAAACAATTTTTTTTTTTTTTAAGTCCTCCAATGTACTACTCATTGTGTACATTGCCGGTCCTAAGCCCGGATTAAAGATGAGGGTTTTCTCATGTCACACATAAAAGCTAGAGGCCTCGTTTATACTTTCGCCTGGGGCCACATATTGTCTTGAGACGGCCCTGCTCTTTATGCATGTGTACGATATTAAACTACCATCTTTCAATCAAGGTCCTTCCAATTGTGGACCCCACGAATATACGGTTGATCGTTCTGACCGGTTTGGTTGTCGGGCAATCTAGATCCTGCCTAATACATGGCTCTCACGTTTGATGATTGAACGAGCAAACCATATTTTGCTTCACTATCAATTATCATGATGCCAGTCACACTTTATACTCAATCATCGATTTCATGCACATTTGTGGCCCCTCACCCGAGCATATTAGTGCAAAATCGATCTTATAATTCAGTCCATTCGGATGGATAAAAAAATTCTGAAATCGGTAACTCGGTAGGATGGGGGTTGTTTCCCTATTTTATGGTCTATCCCATTTCAGCCTTGCTACACGGCCCGAAAATTCAGCCCGGGCCGTGGCACGGCCCCCCTGGAGACCGTTGGATCCCAGCGTCAATTAAGATCCAACGGTCCCCATGGGGAACCGTGCCACGGCCCGAGCTGGATTTTGGGCCCTGTGGACTTTCTCATTCCGTTTTATCATATGATAGGCCCTACTAGGTGCTCCTCATGGTGTGCTTATGAGCCCGGGTGAGTGTTTTTCAATTAATTAGATATATGGTGGGCCTAGTGGATCCTCCAAATAGAATTTCAGGCCTTTTGGCACCGTGAGCCACTTTTTAGTATTGCAAGTGTGGGACAGAACTCAGAAAGTGGATTACGGGACTTTATTGATATTTTTCACTCAAGCTAGATTAGGTGTGAACCCAACCTAGCACATTAATTTATAGCTTAGCTAGGTTCCATGAGTTGTGTGTGTTTGCAGGGGCTACACCCAGAAAATTCTCTTTTGGGGGCTCTATGTAAAAAAGAAAAATTAGGAAAAGGAGCAAATGTAAAAAAAAAATTAAAATATATTAATTTTTAAAATTTGCAAGGTAATCTTAAGAATCTTAAACTGTTTTTCAGGTTTGGGTAGGGGCTTTAGCCCGCCAAATCCTACTTGGGTTCGCCCCGGTGTGTATATCATTTTATTCAGTTGCAGATCGATCGATGTCTTACACCGTGTAAGATGAGACCATTGACAAAGATTATGTAAGGCCCACTTTGAATATCAATCAAATCCCAAATCACAGATCCCTTTTCTTTTTGCACCGATTATTATATATAATGCATTCTAAAACTGTTTACAATTTTTTTAATCGGTAACAAAACTTATATTAAAAAAACAAAGGTGAAACAAAAAGAACCCAAAGCAAAAAAGGAACTGTATAAAGGGGTCAGCTCTCCTAAGCTCAAGCTTAGGATAAGGTAAGCTCACGTGTGCGGTGGGGCCCACTTGGGGACCCGCATGGGGATGAAGATGGTGGGGATTTCAAGGACTCCTTGGAATTTTCCTCTCTATAAAAAATCAGCCCCAACCGTGATTTTTATTCTCCAAATGGGCTCAAAAGTTTAATGGTTAATAGTCTATTCGGATCGATACAGAGTCGATCCAACGGTCTAGTAAATTCGGATTTGACCGAAAGTTGGTGGACATGTGTAATTTAGGAGGGGTCATGTGTTTAGATCATTTGGATGAATCAAAGGTGAGCCCCACAAATATATATGAGCTAATAAAATTTTTTCATAAACTTAAGCTTAGATGAGCCTTGCTCTTTATATAAAAGCCTTATACCAAACACACCCTCACCCATAAACAAAGACGGAATTGAAAACATCCAACACCAACAAGAGAAGCAACCCCAATATGATCAAAGTGTTTACAGATTAAAATGGTTTGGATGATTGAACCAATTTAAAATTTTGCATACAATTGGGTAAGATAACTAGATAAGTTCTAGATCTTTAGAACCCCATGAGCTACTTACCATCACAACCCCCTAGGTAGGTACTAGGTTGAGTTTGGTACCGATCACACTAAAGCCAAACCTATCATGGCTCACTTGCCCCATCTCATATTAGACTCAACCTGTGAGAGGTTCATCATTTGCAATACCCAATCTGGCTGTTCTTTTTTTGGTAAATGAACTGAACCTGGCTGTTGAGTTGACAAATATGATTGGGTTCAGTTTGATAATAGTTTTTTTATTTTAAAGTATTATAAAAAAATATAACTTTCTTTTCTCTTACTTAAGATGATTTAAACTCATGACCCACCACTTGAGCTCTCTCATGTGTCCTCTTCTTATATTCTACAGGAAATAGATACAATTGTCATAAAGGTGGCGGCAGTGGGTCAAAACGCCAAAATATGAACCTTCCCAGAACCTGAAAGAAATCAGAAACCCAATTCTAACAGGAGCAGAGCTCCAGCTGGATTAAACTCGTCTGGGCCCCACTTGTTTTGACCTTTACCCATAATTATTAGATTCCAAAAGAACCAATAGAAAGGTCAAAGGAACAATCATGGGCCAGGTTAGGCCAGGTCAGAGCTCATCCTATTTGATAGGTTTACTTAGCTCGACCTTTGCCTGGTCTTTTGCAAATTCTACTTTCCTTTTACTAATCATTTTTTCTTTTTCTTTTTTTTGTTTTTTTTGTGTACCCCAGCTAAGGGGCGGAGACCCGTCCAACCCACGCCAGTAGAAGAGCCGAGGGAAGGAGACCCCGGATAATGTAAGGGGCCCTCGGCCTCGGGTGACAGAAGGTGCTTTACCCAGAAATTCGAACATTAGGCAGCCACGTCGCCAGATTGAGATTTGATAGTCCACTCAATGCCTTATGGCAATTAAAACAAAATCCAGCCAATGGGCCAAAAAAAAGAAGCGCAAGTCTAACCCAATGACCAGCCAGGCCCAGGATGGAGTGGCCATGACTAGAGTTGTTATAGGCCTATTTAGGCTTGTTGTTATAGGCCTATTTAGGCTTGTCCAAAGCTTGCCCAAGCCGATTTAATTTAGTAATCATTCCTAAGGTTTAGTCCCTGATCAGCCCACAAGCTTGAAAGTCAGGCACACGCCCATCCCATTTGTTAAGATGCATATAACTTACAGCACTTTACGTTCATATGCCGAGCCAGGGTGGGTCTTTATGCATTCATAGATGACTGTCCCCTATTTAATAATCGGGTCAGAGAAATTGGCACAGGTTCAAACATGAACCAATAATAGAGCCCAAATCCAGACCCATAAGATGGCCCAGGCCCAGGCCCTAGCAAATGACTACCCTATGGTCTTGGTCAAAATCTCACGAGTCCTCATGTGCATTTCACTCATGCATCCAATGAGTAGGGTAGTTGGTTTTTACTGTTGAGCCCACCTATTAAAAATCTAAATCACTCAAAATGAATGACCTCGATCATCGATCCTCTCGTAAATAAGATGTTTCCAAATTTTACATTTAAGCTAGAAATAGTAAAATTTACGAATAAAATTAATATTGTGAGCAATAATATTATTTTTAATTACATTCTCACCGCATTTCTTAAAATTAAAAATCGATATTTATTTTGAGCAATTCGAAATATGAAAGATTCAAGGACTATGAGAGGGACAATGAGAGGATCTTGGACTCGTCGGGTCCTGTGGATAATAATCTCATGATCCCACAAGGTCCTGCCAAAAACATTACATGCACGTGATTGGGCAGCATACTGGGGCCCACAAAAAGGCTGCCAGCTGTTTGTGGTGGCCTTTTCAGTATGGCCCACTGTACGGCACCAATCAGTTAATTGCGGCCCCCTTGGCTCTTTCCTCTGTTAGCCATTCCCTTCTGCAACTTGTCCCCATTATGCAAGGACGTTTTGGTAATTTAAAGACCAAACTGACTTGAAATCTTGACCGTAAACTCGTCGCCGCCAGGTAGGAATTCCACGTGTCAGTCGATCAGCTCAAGTAAGAGCCAGCATCGTACTTGCCAAGTTACGCTACCGCGGTTCGTCGAATTTTTTTTCTGGGTACTCTGTAGTACGGTACGGGCCAATAGCTGGCGGTGCACTGTAAACGGTGGTCCCCCACTCGTCCAAGCTGGGCTTCTTTGATGGTTGTGGGCCCGACATTTTCAACCGGGTCAAAAAGCCTGCTAGAGGTGGGCCCACCACTGTGCGCCTTCTATCAAAAGGCTGCCAGCTGTCGGTCCCATCGTCCTGGACCACATGTGGCCTCCACCACTACTGCCAACTGGGTCCTTTCCATGACCCGTCTCACTCGTTTGGGAATCCCGGTTAGACTTTGTGCAATTGTAATGACTTCCCTATAAATCAATTGTTGTGGGCCATACATGGGGGACATTGATTCTTTATTATGGCTTGTTTGTTTGAGTTAGATTACTTATAGGAAGTTGAATGCATAGGAACTTAAGATCAAATTAGCTATATCTTTATTAACATAGTTGAGTAAAGTAAAGGTTATTTTGAAAAAATAATAAAATATAAATAAATTATGATTGTATTTTATTTTTAATTATTTGTGATCGAATTTTTTTTACTTTTTTTTATTGAAAAGTGGATTTTTTTTATCTTTTAGTGGTTACTTTTTTACTTTTTTTTTAGAAATACAGTGGAAAATTTGAATTAAAGTGCTTTTGGTGAGATTTTTTTTTAAATGGGGCTTTACCTTACTTTAACTCTACAAGTAGAATTGCCAAACAAGCCGGGGCCCGTTTGGTAATTTTACTTGTAAAGTCAAGTCAGGTGAAGTCAAGTTAAACATCACATCAAAAGCACTTCTTACCAAAATTCTCTCCATCTTTTCCAAAAAAAAAAGTGATAAATGAATTATACAAGCTATGATGCACATGATAAGTATATGCCATAGACATGATAGGGACACATAATTTATACATCAAAAGGAAAGTATCAATATAATGTAAAATGATAAGTTGCCCATTTTGAAATGTCTTTGCATCATAGGACACAGTGGCAAGGGGTGAAGGAAAACATGGTGGAAATGTAGATATATCTTTTGACTTTCTTAGGCATTACGGGGGCATCTAATAGTAATTTTTGTATATTCTTCCTTTTTTTTTTAGGGACAATCTATCGGCACACAAGAAATCTCCCTTCCCACTATGAAATTACATTTTTGCCCACCCTCCTCCTTTCTCTCCCCACACCTTCCCTCTACTTCCGGCGCTGGCCTGGACCGGCGACGGCCAATGGCAAGGCCGGAAGCGGATCCGTCTCCTCCCCTCCCTTCCCTTCCCTTCCCTCCATTCCCTCCCTCACTATTTTCTCTCTCCCTTTTCCCTTTCTTTCCCTCCCCATTTCCACCTCTGGCCTGGACCTACAGCGGCCACTGGCTCCGGCCATGGCAACCAAGGAAAGGAAGGGAGCAAGAGATGAGAGATGGGGCTGCCCGATCTACCACCGGCCAAGGAAAGGAAGGGAGAGGGAGAGAGATTGGGGGGGGGGGGGGGGGGGGAGAGAAGGGGAGGAGAGGGACGTGGCCGCCGCGGGTCCAGGACGGAGCCAGTGGTCGCCGTCAGTCCAGGCAGGAGGCGGAGATGGGGAGGGGGAGGGAGAGAAAGGGAGAAGGGAGAGAGAAAACAATGGGGGAGGTAGAGGGAGGGAGGGAATGGAGGGGAGGAGAGGGATTCGCCGCCGTCCCGGGCCAGAGTCGGTGGCCACCACCGTCTCGGGCTGGAGGTGGAGGGAAGGTGGGGGGAGAGAAAGGAAGAGGGTGGGCAAAAATGTAACTTCATAGGGTTTTGTAATTTTTTTTTAAATGTGTGTGTGGGAAGGGAGATTTCTTGTATGCCGATAGCAACTCTCTTTTTTTTTTTTTTTTTTTTTAAAGAGGGTGTCCCAGCCTTTTGGGCCGGACTAATCCCTTCGGGCTAGGGGAAGCTGTGTAAAATCCCAACATCCCCACAAGTTTCGAACCCTCAACTTTCGAGAACAAACCGTGGTCTTAAGCCAACTTAACTACCCCTCGAGATTTATGTATATTCATCTTTGGTCTTCCATTCTTCATTGTTAACTATTTATGGTATAAATCCGTTTGTATTCAATTTCTAGGAATTCCATACAAACAAAAAGGTCCTAGCCAAATTCAAAAGCTGGCCTCCACTGATGATTTATAGGTGGGCACCAATCAGGGATTTCTCGTGAGCAGACCTTCCAAAAGGTCCCTAGTCAGGTTTATTGATGTTGACATGGCTCTAAACTGGATATATTTTTTTTTTAATCTTTCTCCTGCAATCTTTTTTTATTGTTCCAGACTTCCAGTTGGATGCTAATACTATTCAACAGGGACATGGACATGGACATGGACAGGGGCATGATTGTGGGGCCCACGTGACCCACAAAATTGAGTTTCTTGTGGATTATTATTGCCTATCTACAGTAAAACTAATACAAACAACCGATGGTTAGGTTCGAGCCGGCTACTTGCAAACTGCTAGTTCCTCTTCCCACTGAAACTGGGCCTTTAATCAAAGCCCATTGTGGCACAACCTGATAAATTCCAGATGATCATCATGGGGGCCATGCCAGATAGGAGTTAGGAGTATATCGCGAAATGCGGGCTTACCGCCCAATGGGGTCCTCATGAGCGGGGCAAGGCCGACCCCAACCCACGTCTCGCCTGCATTGGGCTCGACTCGAGCTATGTTTTTAGGCCCGTGGTGTGTGCCTGGGCCTGTTGATTGACTTGATAGTTTAAATGAGCCAAGCATGTACATTTGTGTACTTATAAGAACAGACTAGTTCCAAATTAAACCCATTGGAGCATTTAACATTTCCAATTGGACTTGATATTATCCTAATTTACAGCATGTGGGCTGGATCAGGACTTTAAAATTAGGCCCATAACTATATTGTCTAGATTTAGACAAGCTTTTTCCAGCCCATCTCGGCCAAGCCCAATAGGTTAGTAGTTTCCTTAATACCAAAGTTATCTCTTGATTAGATATATCAATCCAATATGGAAACTTCCTCATGACTTGCATTGTCCAACTTAGGCCCCACTAGTGCCCACCAAGAAATAAAGTTGACAGGTGAAATGGTGTACACACAGGACATGAATGATGAAACACAGTAGACCTTGAGAACTGTCCCAGTGTCTTAATTGGAAAGCACTCAAGGTTGATTGTAAGTTATATTAAGAATGTTTATGATATAGAAGGGTCAAAGATTCAAGGAACTTGAGAAGGGAGAGAGACCAATAGACGCTTAAAGAAGTAATAAAAAAAAGAGCATGGCTTTAATTAGATTAAAACTGGAAAAGGAGAAACACACAAAGCCAATCCTAAATAGAGGATTAAGATCATATGTGACCGATGATGACGATGATGTACTAAGTCATATCTATTACTACAAATTGTAACCCCTGCTTCTCAACTTAATACAACTACTTTTTTTTTTTTTTGGTACCCTGCTTAGGGGCCGGAACCCAACAAGCCCTCTGGTGAGGAAAGAAGGCCTTGGGTGAGGCAGCACGGCCTTCGGGTGAGAGAAGGCGCCAGCCCAGGTTCTAACCCAGGACTGGCAGGTAAGAACTCACAACTCTTACCACTAGGGTAAGAGGCGGTTCTTAACTCTTTATAACTACTCTTTGTAGCATATCATTGAAAGCTCCATCGCCACCACACTGTCATGGTTTTAATCTTCAAATATATCAATCTTGGAATCTTATGTCAAGAACTTCTTTGCTTCCAAAAATAGAGATGAGGACTTTTCCACATCATGGATGCAATCATGGTGAGAGGGGGATGGAAAGGGTCTTAGCCTGCCCAAGGGGAACTTTTAGCCCTTAAATGAAGTGCATGTTTGTGTGATCAATCCATGATGAATGTCAAGTCAAAAGAGGGTTAAATTGGTGTGACAGCCTGACAGGCATTTTATGTTGGTGGTAGTGGTAGGTGAAAGAGGCAGGCTCCACAGGCCAGGCCATTACTATAGATAACTCTGCATCAAAGCAAAGGAAATAAACTCAACCAATGCATATCTATCATAACCTGGTGCGCATGGGCAGTATTCTCCGCATTGTGGACAAATTACTGCAGATATGGATAAACTTGGACACTTAAGGGCCTGCTTGGATCTTGGTAAACCAAGTGTACCATAAAAATGAAGAATCATGTGTTTCAATGTCAGTAGCTTTTCCTTGCCATAACCAACTGCAGTTTCAGGTAATTACACTTAATGGTAACCTGAGTGCAGGGCAATTGAGTTCCAAAGATCCAAACAGAACCAAAAAAATTACAGCAAATCATGCATGTCAGTAGGTTTCAGATGGATAACACTCCAAATTCTAGTGCAATGCACAATGCATATTCTTCCAGATTGATTGACATGGTCAGTGGGAATTGCATGTAATAGATAGCAGCCACTCAATAAATGAATGCAAATGCATGTCAACAAGTGCTAAAAGCCTCTTGGTAAAAATAAAAATAAAAAGGGCTAAAAGCCGAAACCATTACTAAGAAACAGGATGTTAAGCATTGCATTGCAGCAAAGATGCAAATAAATGCATATGATCATGTGCCAAAAGCCTTAACAATAACCAGGAATCAAAAAAATTGTATATGTTAAATAAGCCATGAGCGATCAATAACCACTGTAGCCCCACATGCCTATAACACAAGCAGCCAAGAAGAGGAGAGGAAACATTAGACATCAGCATAACAGCATGCCAGGCCCTTCTCAAGTGTGCACTACCAAAGTTGGGCCCATATTAATTTAATTACCGCAGACAATTAGGCAGCTAGGTATTTATAAGATTTAAAGAGTGTTTACTCCGCCATTTCCATATTTTTATATTCATGTCAGCATGAGATAAACCTAGAAAGATTTTGTTTCATCATGGCCATTTTACATTGCAACCACTTTAATCCATAGATGCTTTCACCTGTTTGCAAAGAAAAATCATATGCTAATGTCAAGGTGTCAACATCACCAAAGTGCATCAACCTTTCTGAGAAGGCAGTTACAGCTGAGTGTCAAATTTCATATAATTACTGACAAATAGCTCCCTAACAAGCTACAGTTTTGAAGAATACCTTGAAAGCTCAGAAGCTTCATATAATTACTGGATGCCTCCGAAGAAATGGACATGATATATTTATGTACCAGACAAAACTTATAAACTAGCCAATTTTATGTGCTCACTCACTTCCAACTGCATTGATGCTTTTCTTGTTCACTGGTGCATTCCTAATTCACCGTTCAAGCCTGCCTAGCACATTAGCAGGATCTAACCATATGAACAAAAAATAGGATACTACAAATCAATTATAACTTTAAGTTACAGAAAACTACAAATGAGCAATCTAAGAATTAAAGAGCTGAATCAGCTACATATCCAATGAAATAATTAACTAATTCAACTTTATTTAACACTGCATCTTAGATGAACCTCTATGGTTACATTTCTGAATGGCGAATATGACAGTATTTGGAGGATGAGATGAGAATTCCCTCCTCATGGATTTCTTTTTCATAAAGCAGCAATCATAGAATTCCCCTCCCACAATTAGGGAATTACGCTCCAGAAATGTGCCTTACTGGACAATAAAAAAATGCATAGTTCCGTTCCAAAGCTCATAAATTCTTCCAGAAGACGCTGAGTTGTGATAGCATTGAGTTTGAGCTGACATTCTTTATGATGCTGATGTGTAAGTGTAACGCGTTTGCGCTCCAATAAGAAGCTCGACCAGTTTAGCTGCATGCATAGAAGAAATATGATGTTTCCTTTATATATTTTCTCTCCTTTTTTGCAACTAGTTCTCATAGTAGCATATGGCATGATAATCAGAATAATTTGGTAAGGATAATGCAAACAAGAAAAGAATTGAATTAGAAAATAAATGCGTAGCATACCAGTAATAAACCCAACAATTGGGACAGGGCTCAAAAGTTTCTCGGCATGTTCAAGGCGATGCCTGAAAAGCCATATGTAAGCTTAGAAGAGAACAAAGTATAGCATAAACTCAAATAGAAATAAAGCAAGCATACAATTACCTAGTATACTTGTTAAAAAATGGATCTCTCATTAGGTAAAACACCCACAGTAGCTTTCTCCTTCTTACCTGTATCAAGCATATAACTACTAAGCTCCAGAGCCAGATCTACTTGTTAGAACTTAAACAGCAGTAGTTGGATCCCTCGTTTTTTATTTTTTATTTTTATTGGTAATGGGATACTTGACATTAAAGAGACAAGGAAATCTTGTCTAATTATATGACTTCTACAGTAAGTAAATTATCAAAATACTATAAATATTTGGGAAAGGACTTTTGCAACTCCCCATAATGGCAGGGAGCCAAATGCAACCTAAAACGTGATGAGATCTACTGAAGTATGTTTAAGGGAAAAAAAAAAAAACTGATTTCAATCAGAGAGTGCAGTAAAGAAAGAAATATGAAGATAAACTTAAGAAGCCACCTCATCTTTCTCAGCTGTGGAAAGTACAATGGAGCTTTTCCTGCTACTATGACCCAGATTAGTAATATGTGAAAGAAAGCCATATCCAGTGAGGTCCACAGTCAATGAAATTAGCCAAGGTATCCATGACCGCAATCCATATTTTCTTATGAATAGAACATAGATCAGTGGTCTCAAGATAAAAAGCACCTCCGCTACAACAAATAAGCCACCAGGGAGACCCTTTTTGGACCAAATGGTAGAAAGGGTTGGTTTTTCAATCATCGAAGCTGCAACAACAAGAAGCTAAGTACATCAGCTTGTGCAGATTGTAAATGTGGCATGCAGAAATTAACAAACCATCTGTATTAAAAATAAAAATATATATATCTTCCATAATTAACAATTAAAAGTGAGAGGCCAGGTACAAAAGTAATGATACAACCATTAAAAAAAAAAATATATATATATATATATATACAAAAGTAATGATTCAGCCACAAGGAATTAAAAAAAAAAAAAAGCAATTGGAAGCATAGATTGGAGGAAAACAAGTACTTTGTTAAAAATATTTGGGTCCTGTCCCTAAACCTTTCCTTTTCCTATACTTGGGTGTTAGAGACATTTGGGTTACTCATGGATGATGGTCGGTGCCAGGTTCATCCAAAAGGGATAGATATTTGATAAGTCCATAAAATTGCATTTTATTTTCATTATTTCATGTAGAATAATGGAATTATTTAGGATAAATTCATTGAATTTCATAAAATCATGCATCATGGCGGTCAAACTGGTTTTCATGTGAAATTTGGTTTAATATTGCATGTTTTTATTGAAATTATTCTTTTGAATTATCCTCTTGAATAACTTTTAATTCACACATAAACTCACGTAATTTCTTTGCACCATTGCGAAGTACATAAACTTCTCAGCAACATGGTATATTCACTTGAGTTTATACGTGTTGAATTGGGTCCTATGCATAGCATGATAGTTTACTGCAGGAGAGTTATTCTTTTTAATTAATTTCATTTTTTTTTACAGAGAATTCAGAAACCCGGGGCCCGCGAGGAGGAAATTCTAAGAGGAGAAATTTGAGAATTGAAGAGGAAAGGATTAAAGAAAAAGAAGAACGCCTTGTGGGGTCCACCTTGGGCGTGAAACAAGAGATTGCACTTTCTAATTTCCCTCTTTTCTCTCTTTTCCCTTCCCCCTTTTCTTTTTATTTCTCTCCAAGCCATACTCAAATTCCAAAAATTATAAATATCACATGTCTTGGACGTCCCCGAGGTCGGACCAACTCCATTCAATGCCAAGTCAAGAGCATCCAGGCACTCTTGGATGTCCAAGACCAGCCACCCACTGTTGTTATTTTTATCTCCTCCAAGCCTCGCCACTTCCGCCTCTTTTCTCCACTCACATATCTTTCCCCCCTTCATCCATTGGCCTCTGTGACATGTTCGACATGGAGATGTTGAAGATAAAGAGGATGGAAGGCTAGGATTTTTCTTTTGGGGAAAATGCTGATATTTTCTGTACTTTTATTGGTCTTGTGCGTAGGTAGAACTAAAATCAGATTTAGTTAGCAATTGTAATGTAATAGAATGGTTTTGGTGGTAGTTGCTTAATTCTATAAATTCTACGATGTCTTATGTTCGACTTAAATATATGGCATGCCTAGAATCAATGTAGGATTTGCACAAAAAGATCTATTATGCGTTGAATGATTGAGTAACCATTCTAGAAGTTAGTTGCTTAACATAACTGATTTGATCTTTTTCTGAAATGGATTGATGACCCATATTGGAAAAAGAGGTTTGAAGCTACTCCCCTATGATAACTGGATACTTGGACAAGCCCAGCGTATCCGTATCGGACCTATACGACACTTGTATTGGTACTTGATACTGCACCAATACTTCTAGGGAACAAGTTTAACATATCCTACTCATAAAGTCCTTCATTTCATATAGTTTTTTTTAATGGTTTTACTTCTCATCATAAAACATGCTAGAAAAGGACGAAAACAATGATAATTTTATTGATTCAAAAGTGATCTAAAAAAAAAATTAGGACACCTATATCCGTATCCGTGTCCTAGATTTTCAAAAGTGAGGAGTCATATCCACGATCCCCATATCAGTGTCCGTATACATATCCGTATTTGGGCATCATAGCTACTCCCACTTTCAATCATTAGAAGGAAAATTGATATCTAGGCCCCGGAAACTTTTATTGTTATTCGCATTCTTTTTATTTCTGGTTTTTATTTTTATTTTCAGCAATTGTTTGTTTTAATTCAGTTTATTTTGGTTGCAGCTTATTTTTTCTAGACTAGGATTTTTAGACTAGGATCTTTCTAATTGGATGCAATTCTGTAATTAATTTTCAGATTATTCATTGTTGGTTGTATGGTTTTGATTTAGGCTACAATTAGATTTCTAATTAGCCTAGGTCAAGTGCGAAGCTACTACCATTTGACCTCGGACTCACTAAGCTTTATTACTACATCATGACGAACCTGCACTTGGGGTAGCGATCAATAATATAGAAATGCTACCACTTGCAACACCATTGCGAGTGTAGAAATAGAGAAACAAAAGAATAATTTAATATAGGTCCCCTTGCTCCTCCATCACAGCTAGAATTAAAGCCTCACCATTCAAATGGGGCCTTAAAGCTAAGAAATTCTGCAAGATTATGTTCTCCAACTTACATGAAGATCGGAGGGTATTGATTGACAAGGCCTCCCCACATATACATAGAAGGACAAAATGGGTCCCCCCGGCATCCAACTTACATAAAGATCGGAGGGCACCCCGCATACACACACACATAAAGGAAGGTTGTAAATTGAACATGGATAATAGTTCCATAGGTAAGCCAGGTACTTCTGATATATGTGGAGAATTTAAAAATAAAAAGACAGAGATACTGTTGCCCTATCAGGGCAGACCGATAATAGTGACATGAGTAGAGTGGAGATCTTGGCCACCTGGCAGGGATATGAATAGTGTCTCTTCTTCATGGACAAATGCTTAGTTGAAGGTAATTTGAGGAAGCTACTGCATGGGGAAATGTCCCTTGCCATTTTTTTTTCTTATATTCTAAATGATATCAAAACACTAGAATAATCTGCAGTTTTGAATGTGCTTCACAGAAGATCTTGTTGAAAGACAAATTGGCAAACTGTGAGCTGATTTATAATAACATCATCATTGCTAACAGCGTGGTTGATTTTTTCTGCACTACCCTTGTGTATAATGTTGAGGCTTATCCATCCAGTTGATGGAGTGCCCAAATATGTACATTCTCTCTTATATACAATATTTCAGTTTCTCAGAAAATAAATGAATTGTGGGAAAACATTTACCAAAAAAAAAAAGTCAAAAAGTATTTCACCAATGCCACATGATAAATTAAGATAAAATATAAAGTCATGGGTCTCTGAAATGTTATAGCACCATAGTTTGTACAGGTAAAATATTATGAACATGTGAGGGCACATGAGTAGCAGATCCAAACCACTTGTCCAAATGAGCCCATGCCTAAATGGGTACAGGTAGGAATATCTTATCCAATTGATCTTTGACCATTTTTCTGTTGATGGTGGACAGCTTTTCTAATTATTAGCTGTTTATTTGTGGATGAATGATCAAGAGTCTAGGAGTTTCCAAGCACTGAGATTTTCCAGGAATCTTCCATACATTGTGAAGCCCATCAAAACAACAATCTAGATCTCTGAGCCATGGGTCCTAAAGTTTGGAATCATGTGCTTCAGCAAACTACTCATTTCTAAAGGATCAAGACCAATAATTCCATAAAAGCTGAATCATAATTAACTAGTACCAGGAGGCTCCGCGCCAATGGCCAGAGCATGATGATGTTGGAGCCTGTTCAGCCAAGTGGGATCAGAGACCATCTTAGCATTCTCCCCAAACTTGTTCAATGCAAATAGTGCTCTTCCTTCCGGATTCCGCAAGTTGTGACCACGATAATCCTGCAGGTAACCATGCCCATGGTGTCCACCAGGCTTCACAAAATCCCCCCTCACATGGTTGTATCCTATTGCATTCTGATCCTTTTCCGCATTCATTACCTCTCCTCCTTGAAAGAGAATCTTGTATCCACTGTCACGGAATAAAGCTAACCTAACTAATGCTCTGAATCAAATCAAACAGAGCAGCTCATGTTAGATAAAACTACAAATAGAAAAAAATGTATGAAAGAGACTTAATTATTAGATACAATAGATGTATCATATTATGGCCAATCAAGACAAAAGCAACTTAACTACTCTCTTTTCCCTTCAATCAGCATCCACGGATTATGATAATCTAAGCTGTTCATCTAAGGCCCCACAAACAATGACCATGTCTAATATCTTCAATACTGGACAATGGTAGCTTGCAAATAAAAACGTATCGCAATTTCCCAAATTCGTTGGGCGATTATGTCCACATATGTCAGAAAATCATGTCCACAATAAGACCCATCATATGAATAAGTAGGACAAACATAGGGGGCGACATATGTTCGGTCGGTTTTTTTTTGGTAATATAGAACAGTAATCTGAGTAATCTAAATTATAAAGCACTGTATTCTAATGGGAAAAAAGGGTAATTCATCAGCTTACTTGATCCCCTCTGTTATCGCGATAAAATTCCACTTCTTATCATCACCATAGAAATGCTGGGCGACAACTTCTACCAGTGTTTCCAAGTCTTTGAGCGTGGAAACGCATAAAGACCAAGGAAACAACTGCTCTACAGGATTCACCAGCGTCTGGGTCGGTGTGGTATCGATGATATGTTGGTTTACAGCAGTGATTATACCCAAAAAAGCCGTTACTGCATCCAAAGATCCAATTTTTTCAATACCCAGTAATCCAATTCCCAATCACAAACAAACCCAGAAAGCAAATTCGCAGAAAAAAGCAAATTTTACATAATCTCAAGAATCCAATGTTACCGAAATTTCACAGAACCTGCTTCTGGCCCTATTTCTGATGCAGAGAAGCGCTCGGGTAGAAGCCATGTCATGCCCTGGACAAAAAAAATTTAAGACCCAACTGAGCAAAATCCACACCAAATGAATTTCAAAGCAGAAAACGAATGAAAGAAAAGGAAGAAGGCGTTTGTAGCTTACATTCGCTAAAGACTCCATGGAATGAACATAGTCTCTGTTACTTCTAACCCACTTCTTGTAAGCTTCCATGGCTTCAATTCAAGACCTAAACAAGCCCTAGCTGAAATACAGAATCTAAATCAAATCCTTTCTTTCGACCATGTTTGTTGAAACTACTCCTCTTCGAAGTGAAGTCTGAAGATCCTTGCCCTTTTTGTGAAATTCTTTTAAGAGGCGTGTTTTTCTGCTCCTAAAAAAAAGGTTACAGGCAGAGAGCTAAAAGCCTAAAACCTTCCGAGTTTTTATCTTCTAAGAACCCAAATGCTCATACCAATCTGACCTAAATTTTAATAGAATCTGGATGATACGGATCCTCCAAGGCAGGTCTCACAAATTAATTCATAAGGCTCCAAAGTGGGGTCATCTATTAGAGAAATCAAGAGTTCAAAGCTATAGTGGGGCCCGCTTATTAAAAATCCGAACTGCTTGAAATAATATATTGAGAGTTCTTCACAGCGTAAGATTCACCGTTTGATTAAAATCATGATTAGTACGGCATATGCATTAATCATTATTATATTTGTATCAAACAAACAATCTTATGATGGGAGCAACTCTTATTCGGATAAAACTCGTGGATAGGGCCTTTATTTTAAATCACACGGATTTTGAATTAAAAAAAAGCTGAATTGTAGAGTTCTACTTTTTAAACTTGGGATTTCCATGAGTGATAGCCTAGGGCCTATTTCTTTACAAGAATTCATAGAATTCCAATGAGGTCGAATTCCTAAATCGTCCTTTTGAATGCAGTATTTGAAATTCCAATAAAATTAAAAAAAAAAAAGAGTTTAAGGAATTTCAAAAGGTCATTTGAGACAATTTATGTGGTTGAAATTTGGAATTCTGATAAAAGAAATAAGGTATTTCAAATGTAAGTAGACTAGCTAACACATCATATTAAAAAAAAAAAACCAACACACCAAATTCTTATAAAAGAATTCTAGTAAAAATACAGGCCATGAGGAATTCTTGTTTGGAGAATTTATAAATTCTCCAAAAGTTGTCCCCTATGTTTAATTCCCAAGTCTTCCTCATCTAAAAATTCAACAAAAAGCAAAAAGATTGAGATTGTAGAAATTCCAAAGGTCATTTGAAACTTTTTAGCCGGCAAAGAAACAAGAAAAGGTTCGTGTTCACAACTCTTATTTTCTTAGAATTTGAATTTCTAGTGTTGGTGATTTTGTATTCATTTCACACCTTCCCGTGATTTATTTAGGAGAGATGGTCATTTTTGAAAACTCACATTTATTTCTTCAATTTTAACTATTTAATTGGAAGTCTAACAATTCCTATGCATTCAATAACAAACGGGCCCCAAAAGAAAATTTTGCCCTTCATGAGTTTCTTTAATTTGAATGTGGTGCACGCGTTCTCCTGCTCAACTTCAAAGGCTTGCTTGTACAAGGACTTGACCAATGAAGGACACTGATGAGTGTTAAATATTGCATATTTTACCCCTCATTAGTCCGAATTTTATCGGCATCTCATATGCATATCATTTGCTTTATACGGAGATTTTATTCTTCTATCACATTAACGGATTATCGGATTATCATATATAAATTTAATTATTTACATCGCATTTTTATGTAATTTCTCTTTTGTAGGTGGACCCCCACGACTATCCCAACCTTCCGGCTAGTGTCCTAAACTTTAAGGATAAAAGAAGTCATTTTCTAATACAAATGAATAGTTGGTGTATTGGTTATAGCTTGGGTTGGTATCAAATGAGTTATGGTTTTAAATCCCAACAATTACATACTTTTTTTACATAGTAAATATTCCATCCTACTCTAACCTCTCCACCAATCAAAGCTTGCCTCCAAAATGAATGACCACATAAAGCAAAAAGGCAATGAAAAACCTCCAAACAATCAAATGGAAGCAATTCTTGTGAAATGAAATGAGCCAATCAAATGTCTTTAATGTTTCTATAAATTGGAATGTATTTATAGAGTGAAATTTTTTTTTGGCAAGTTAGTCTTTTTTGTAATTTTATTTTTACCTTTATATTGTACTTAGGAGCTTCTTTGTAACTAATCTAGATAGAGAGTATAATTGAAGATCATTAATGAAGATTTGGAGTTCTTTCTCGATGTTTAGTGGCTAAAGCTCTTGAATTAGGCTATTCTTTTGAAGCTAAGTAATGTGATCAGTTCAATTACATGCATGTTTTAGTTTAAATTCCCTATTTGTGCCTTGATTGATTAGTAGATTTTAGATCTAATTATGCAAATCTCTCTCATTTATCATGCTCTATCTCTACATTTGATGCTTTGATAATCTGAATTGTTGCTTTGTAGTTGGATTAAGTTCTCTCGCATAGCATGCTCTAGAGTCCTTATCTTTGATCTTTTTGTAGCTTGATTTTGATTATTTATTATTAGGGTAGTTAGATGATGATCTATGATCTTGACCTTTGATTTTCTTTACTTTGATCTTCATTGCTATATCATCCAATCCAATTAGGCAAGAGATTGCTAATTGAATTATAGATTTGGGAGTTGAATTAGAACATGCATTGTTTGAATTAATTCATACTTAGTGGATTTTGGATTGCCCAATCTCTTATTTTATTGTTGTTAGTTTAAATCTTTGTTTGATTTGTTATTTTCACTTCTAGATTGTTAGATCTGCACTTCATATCACTTGTTTTAAAATCCTACACATTTTACACCACATTTTCACTTTAAATCTTCCATTTCCACCACCATTCATCCACTAGTTTAGTGTAGTTTGTTAGATTAGCTTAGATCTTGTTAATTTCATATTTTAGATTGTTAATTAAAGTAGTCTAATTTCTATTTTAGTTTTATTCTACATTTCATTTAGTTTAATTTCATTTTTCACACCTAGTTTATTAGTTTTAATTGTTCACTTCAATTGTCTATATTAGGTATATTTTAGTTCAATTCAACTTTAATTGGATTCATTGCTTGTTCCATCATTTTCTCGTGAGATCGATAATCCGAACTCTTTAGTCCTTTACTACTTGACGTCACTATAGTCTTGCGGTTAAGAGTTTCACATATAAATATTGATCAGACACTTCAGAATTCAGATCGATACTGTTCAACACCAGTAGGATTTGGTGGGAAGTTGAAAGGATTTCCCTTCCCAAGTGCTTATAACAAACAAACTTCCAATGGATAGAAGGATGAAGATGAAGAATTAGAAGTGGGTTATTTTAAATTTGATTGGATGATCATTGCCATTGAATCAAAAGCATACAAAATGAAAGGTTTGACAAGATTATTTCACTCCTCTATTTTAAAGGCCTCTTATGAAATGAGTATGATCACCATCAAATCAAATTGCTATTTAATTGCAAATCACATAGTGCCATTTTTATCCAACCATCCACTGTACAGTAGTAGGTGGCTAAAGTAGGCCCCATGTTGAAGTATCCTTAGCCAGTGGGTGTACAATATGCTTATTATTTTATGCGTACAGAAGGACTTTCGTAGAAAACATCTCATACACTCAAAAGATTAAATAAACAAATAAATAAAAGTGTACTATATATGAATTACATATGCAATTTTGCAAACTTAATAATACAAGTATTATATAGCTATTTTGTGAAATACTTATCTCATCACTATCATCATCATCAAAGCCTCATCCCAACTATATTGAGATCAGCTACATGAATTGTATTTCGTCGTTCTAGTCTATTAATGTTACCCCTACCTGTTTGGATAGGCAAAAATAGAGTAGAGTGAAGTTAAATGGGCCATAATAGTCTAAAATTTCAACTCTATCCCGTTTGGATGAGTCTGGCCTGATAAATGAAGTAATGTTGTGAGCCACATGCACTTCATTTCACTTCAACTCTAAATACTTCCATTTTCCTTGAGTAAAAGTCTACTACAAACCTTAACTTCAAAATAAGCAACCAAATGGAGTGAAGTGAAGTACTCTATTTTAACTTCAACCTACTTCCCTTCACTCCACTCCACTCCACTCCACTCCACATGTGAAATCCACTTCATTTTACTCCACTCCTCATTTATCTAAACAGGCTGCTCTCGAATGCACTCCATTCTAATCCTATCGTTACTAGTTTTACCACACATCTAAGTCAACATTCTCATATTTACTACACTCATTTTTTATTTGTTATTCCTAATTGGTCAATATTCTATGATGATGGGTTCAAAGACTTCCTCCCACGTACAGGTCCATTGCCTATTTTAAGCAAGAAGGGTGAATCTGGCTTCTCTGATATCAGACCCCAGGCCAGGCCCATAGATCCATAACTGATGCATTTGAAACCCATACCGCCAGAAATCACTGAATAACTGTGTAGACGGCCAGACAAACTTCAGTCCAATAAGATGGCATCCATTAGACTGCAGAAGTGATTTCTACCTCTTGTTTTTTCTTTTTGTACCAATCATGTGTTTTACACGCAGGGGCGGATCTAGGGGGGTGCTGGGGGTGGCTGCAGCCCACCCCAACTCCCCAACTTTCCTAAAAAAAATAGAAAAAAATGGTACTTGTATGCAAGCCATTGTTTGTCAATCAGTTGATGCTAGCAAGCCTCTATAGTCTATATGGATTAGATGTCGAGATGCTCAAACTCCATCTTAGAGCATCAATCAATATTTGGTTATACTGAACATGAGTGGTATTAGTCCGTTTTGGAAGAGTATTCAGGATAACTACTAGTTGTTTAATAGTTGGATGACTAGTTATCCAGGATTAATTTGATGACTCCAAAAAAAAAAAAAAATGGATGACCCCCATCTTGTTACCTCCAATTAATTTGCCACTATTACTTACCAAAAAAATTTTGGAGTGACAATTAATAGTAGCAGCCCCTCCTTACTCATAATCCTGGATCCGCCCCTATTTACACATAACTAACCTGGGGATGGGCCAAGTTCAGCTGGAATGAAATCTAGTCCAGAACCAATACATGAAGTCGCTGATTTGGATTCCAAAGGTGGGCCCACTGAAGGATTTGTAGGGCTGGACTTGGAGAAATCTCTCAAAGAGGTTGGATAAAACTCCAAGCAGTACCCTTCTTAGCAACAAAGCTAAGAAAACCCTCGATCGAATTGCTAAGAACAAGAACCAATTGCAACAACACTTCTAGCATAGTGTAGCATCCACTAAGTGGCCTATGACTTGGTTAAAATGATTCTAACCCTCCCCAATCTTACCAGGTATACAGGCTCACCATTTACCAGATAGAACCCAACATCATGATTTTCCTAGATAAAATAGCAGGGAAAGGAATGCCTAAACACATTAACGACAGCAGCATACACTACTCCAGATTTCATTGGTTGTGCACCTCACCCTCCAACCTGGTGAAATATGCATTGCACAGCAGTTGAAGGGATAATGCAGATCAGTGGAATGGATGGGGGAGAAGTGCTTCTCACAAAAAAAAATGGCAAAAGAACACCAATTTATGGAAATGAAGACTTCATTAAACTAATCGAATAGCAATAATAAAGCATGCTCCAGCTAACAGTCATTCTGAAGCACTTCCATATGCTTATGAAAAATACATTTGAAAAACCAAGGCCACCAGTCATCGCTGCCACTCGGTGCCCGAATCATATTTTACCAAAGAGTCAGTGGCCATTGAGCAGTGAACCATTATCATGGATGAGAGAAGCACTGAATGTAGCAGTATCTCCAACCTTCTGGGCATAGTATCGCCGGTACATGGAATCAACCTTGGTCAGATAAAACGTCCCTGGAGCTAGTAAGCTTGTGTCTGAGCTAGTTACAAAATCTTTCCCCCCATAACGGTGCTCCATCAGCTTCAATGTTTCAAGAAATTTCTCCGGCGGAAACTGCACAAAAAACTCAAAGATTAAAGAAAGGACAGTAAAGCAATCCATATAAGAGACGGCAACTTTCTAGCCAAAAAAATTGCATCTGGCAATATGTATATATATAGGGAGGTGCTCCTATGAGAGACACTCTCACCAAGTTTATGAGAGATGGATGGGGGCCCTCACTTCCATATCCACTCTCACCAACTTAAATGCATGGACCCCCAACTTAAATGTGAGGGCCCCCACCTATCTCTCACCAACTTGGTGAGAGTGCCTCTCACTAGAGCACCTCCCATATATATATATATATATATATATATATATATATGGGGCCAGCTCTCCTAAGCTGAAGCTTAAGATAAGGTAAGTTAAAGTAAACTCAATTGTATGGTGGGGCCCACCTGGGGATGGGGGTGGGGGGATTTCAAGGACTCCCTGGGACCCTCCTTCCTACAAAAAATCAGCCCCAACCGTGGTTTCTATCATCTCCATTTGAACACCAAAAGTTTAATGGTCAACGGTCCATTCGGATCGGTACATAGTCGATCCAACGGTCTAGTAAATTTGGATCTGACCAAAAGTTGGTGGGCATGTGCAATTTAGGGGGGGTCGTGTGTTTGGTCCATTTGGATGAACCAAGGATGGGCCCCAGAAGTGTTAGCTTACGGAATCTTATCCTAAGCTTAAGCTTAGGACAGAGCATCTCTCACCTCACTATGAGAGATAGGGTGGGGGCCCTCACATTTAAGTTGTTGGCATTGGATACGGATATGAGGGCCCTCACCCTATCTCTTATACTAAGGTGAGAGATGCTCTCATAGTAGCACTTCACACACACACACACACATATATATATATATATATATGGGAAGTGCTACTATGAGTATAACTCTCACACTATTATGAGAGCAAGGGAGGACCCATTGGATCCATATCCAATGCCAACAGCATAGTATGAGAGTTACTCTTATAGGAACATTTCCATATATATATATATATATATCCATCACTCGCCATATAGTAAGGGACAAACTTAATGGGACCTAGGACCCCATTGATCATGGGACTTGTGGGGGATGGAAAGAGACATCTTGGATGGGCTATATAACAAGTTTGGGGTAAATTCCATGCCTCTAACCCCTTCATCTGTGGCCAACAAATTTAACGACTCTATATTAAAGAAAAAAAATGACCCTCAATCCAACGGTTCAATCCATTCGGATAGGTAAAAACTCAATGGGACAATGTAATTTAGGGGGTCCCATGTGTGTAGATGGTTTGGATGTATCATAAAGTCGGCCCTACTATGTTGTGTATGGTGAGGGATGGATTCACATGAATATTTCCATATCTATATATATATGTGCTCGAGTTGCGCACTTGGGGTGGGACGCACCTGATGTCCATCTGATTGGATATTGACACCCTCCCCCATCTCTTTGAATTTCACATGTGCCCTGGGTTTACAGTTTACACCCATTCGAATGGACTATACTATACACCTGTTAAACGTGTTGGCACGGATGGAGATGATAGGGTTTAGGGATGGAGCTGATTTTTTGCAGAGATGAGGGGCCCGAGGAGATTTTTCGATTTGCAGAGATGAGTGGCCCAAGGAGATTTTCCTCAAGTCCCAGTCCCAGGTGGGGCACGCGTCAAAATCCACACTCTGGTTAAATTTGAAAAGACTCCCACTAAATTTGTTCAGTGCCATGCAACAAATATAAAAGGTGTACATTTTATTTCAACTTCCAAATATTATACTGATATTAAGAAAATTTCATACATTCAGCCCCTGAGCACGCGCTTCGAGATATGGAGATGCAACTGCAACCTCTCTATCTAGACAAAATATTAGAATAATTTTGAAGTTCAAAAACCTTGATTCAGTATGCTAGCCTTCTCTATTCATTTGCCCCAGTTGACTACATAGCATGAGGTCACCCATGCAGTTAATGTTTTCCCTTCTAGCATAAGCAAGTAAATGAACAAATTAATGGATTTGCTTGGTTCGTGAGTGCATTTACACTGGCAAATTATGCATACATTTATAATGGTTAGTTTGTGATAGTCTCATGATTCTGTCAATATGACTAGCTTACAGCAATATTCAGGGGATAGGCAAATAAACATTAGAAAAAAAAAACATATTTGGAAATAGTTCAATGAACTGCAGAGAAATATAGCAACATGAAACTTTATTATACAAGCAAAAATAAGGGATTGAGACTTACAACATGTCTTGACTCCAGCTTTCCAGAAACATCCAGCACACTAGCAATGTTTGATAAGCTAAAAGGATGTTGACTCTCCTGAAACCTAAATGAAAACATTGTCGAAGACAGACCGCTGCCATATGAGAACATAACTACCCGTTTACCCTCCTGTAAACAAATATAATTATATCAAAAGTACTTTTTTTATAAGTAACAAAATAAACTAAAACTGAAAAATCTAGCACAAAAAGGAAACAAGAGCATTATCCTGTTGATACATCCCTGTCTACATAAACAAAAATAATCTAATCATACAAATTATATTAGGCTATCTTGCAGTCTAAAAGTAAAACTAGAAGATGGATATCTGGAAGTTTACCAGAGTGCTACCGTTGCTGTGAAGAATAGATACAAATGCGGCATAAAGTGAAGCAGTGTACATGTTGCCAACTTGTTTCGGGATCAAAGTAGAAGGTTGTACCTTTGCACCATAAAGACTCTTAGCAACTAGCTGCGATACCTATAGTACCATACATATATCATCAGGCAGAAATTCCACAAGGATATTGAATGCAAATGACCCCAAAATCTCTAGGACACTAGACTGACCTTTTCAAGATCACGACTCTGGTAGCTTTCATCACCGGACAAGGATGAAAATGGCTCCAATTTTTCTGTTGCATCATTCTCAACAGAGCTGATAAAAAGAAAATGCATAATAAGCTAGAATCACAGGGGGGAAATTGGTGCTACACTGTAAAGAAAAATAGCAAAAGAAATTCTGACGTAAAACATAAATAAGAAATAGCACGGTAACAAATAACAAATAACAATACAATATACACCTTGGTGATCCCATCCCTCACACAGACTAACCCCCCTCCCCTGTTTTCCTTTCCTGCAATGCCACCATGTACAATTAGGCACCCATTTATCATGGGGCAATACTTATTCAAATTTTGAGCATTTCTCTGCCTCTGATCTCGAGGCGTTAAAATCTAGGCTATCGCGTGGCCTATTAATTATATTTCTGGTGCACTCACATGCACAGACATACATGGGTAAGAGGTGGTCCAAAAATCAAGTTAATTGAATACCATAGCGTAGATATTGAGGCACCAAGATTAAGGGTGTGAAGTGCTAAAAAATCTCCCAACATAAAATTCAATGGTTGATACAGATAGGATGAGTGCCATACTAGGTTTCATGTCTACTGAACTGCCCGCGGGGGGGAGGGGAGGGACGGGGACGATGGGAACTGTGTGGGCTTTACATGAGCTCCCACTTAAGGATGTCCCAGAATGGCATCATGTGTGTACCTATTTTTAGCTCCCGCTTAAGTGGAGTATGCACACGCTTTCTAAAATCCATGCAATGAGCCCATTATGATAAATCCAACCTGCCCATACCACATGTGCACCCCCTCCCCTCCCCCCAACCCAAAAATCAAAATGGCTCACATCCAAATCCACTCCTAACAGACTGCAGCCATTGAATTGATCGCATGTAAAACACACAATTTATTTCATTGGAGTTAATCATGTGTTTTCACTTTTACATGTGATCAATCCAACAGTGATTCCCACTCCAATTGAATTGAACTTTTTTATGATGTCTTTACACTCATTGGTGTGTGATATGAGTAGCTGCAATTCATGAATGGTGGGATAATGTATATTTTGCATGCTCCACTCTTACAAGTGAGAGAGACTACATAGAACAAAGAAGCATCCCAAATTCTATGCTCACCCTACGTTACCTTATGCAAGCCGCATTGGACCCAACTTTCCTACCCACGCCCCCACTTAGATCATTGGAAAACCTAGCCAAATCTAGTCTCTTCCGCATTCACTGCTATTCCTTTACCTGATCATTGGGATCCAATGTGTCAATCAAAGTCGAACTCAATCCCATTTGGGTAAACACAAGCCACATCTTTTGAACAGTTCAGATCTCTACAACATGGGCTCAGATGTAGAAATCTTAGTTGACCTATTCTTACCCTGTTATAACCACCAATGGAGAAAGAGGGTCAAAAAAATACCGGCCCTAGTTTCTAAAGTGTAGCCCACAGCCCATTTTGTGGGGCGCACTTAGATGCAAGCCAATTGTCCTGCGCGGGTGGGAAAATTCTGAATGATGCCCATTTATTTGAGAAGATAGCGAGGCAGGGGGAGCATCACCAATGTTCAGTAAGGCTGTTTGTTTAAACTACTATTAGAAGTGAGAATCGTTGCCTTCCCATCATATGTTATGATTGATAGCTTTGCTTCAGAAGAAAAACCAAAGAAATAAGAATCTCATCATATCAACAAATAAAATAGGTTCCCAAGTGATAATTAAAATTATAAACTTCTTTGTGGATACACAAGGAAATCATACTTAAGGAAGAGAACAACAAACTAGACAAATATAGGAAGGGATGAAAACCTGGCATTCCTCAAGAAGTCATTGAAGTACAGCCGAGCAAAGCTTTTCTGAACAAGCTACAAAACCAGCTCAAGAAATAAATAACATTAATAAACTGATCTCATTGTTTCACAATTTAACTAATGTTAAAAATCTTAAGTGTTATGATGGAATCATGCAATGGATATAGACTCAAAAATCAGCCAAGTTGCTCAGAAGAAAATATGGTGAAGACATACTTTCTAATAGACAGTGGAAAATTGGCATTTGATTTAAAGAAATAGAGAAATAATTTTCTAAAAATAATGTCCTACCTTGTTGTATGGGGAATGAAAAGCAAAATAATCTGCATCAGAAATTGAAAATTGTTTTCCCTCCAATTTCTCAAACCTATGAAAGCCAATGAAGCTTGGATCAATAGCAAGAAAAAAAAAAAAAACTGGAAGCAAAGAACTCTTACAAATTCAGTTCCAACTTACTTACTACAATAGCGTCTGTAACAAGAATCAAGTGCCATGAGATAGCAAGTTTGTGAAAGCTTCCCATCAACAACCTATACACAAGAATTTTGGATCAAGATCAAAATGCACTTCCAAACATAAAAAGAGAGCCTTCATAGATTTTCTTTTCAAAAAAAAAAAAAATGAACATGAAAAAGCAAAAGTGCAGCTATGAAATAATGAGCGAAATACCCCCAACATGTAAATGAATGATTCGACCAATTTTTATTGTGAAGCTAATCACAAGTATCATAAGAAGGATTAAGTATAATATTATATATCCAAGATGGAGGTTAATTTCTTCTAAGTTTTCAAGAGTCAAGGGCCATGAGTTGATTAGCGGTAAGGGATATTTGTGAGAGGAATAGGCTTGCAAGGGGAAAAATAAGAAAGAGAGGCATGTTGAGGAACAGTATTGTCAATCCTGGGCCTCCAGGTCCAATATATCAGGCCCATTCACTAGTTAGTTGTTAGCTATTAGTATGGATCTAAATCCAAGTGTAATTAATAGATAAGCATGGTTAGAATGTAATCAGGGATTTAACCCTTTAAAGATAGCTCTCAGTCGACCATGCAAAGGAGGACTTTGATCTCCACTCTCTCTCTCTTTCTCTCATGTCTGAATGCTCCTTCCATTAATGACATGGTATCAGAGCAAGGTCAATCATCTATGGTCTTCTCCTAAGTCATCTTCCAAGCATTGGAAGCCCTCCAGTGATGTTTCTCTTCAGCCGATCATCTCTGATCGTTCCTGATCATCTCGGATCATGCGTGGCCCACCTTGGATCATCACCAGCATATCAACGGAATACCTCCACCTTGGTCGACTACTGCTTCTTGGATTTTTGAAGATTTTTCCCTGATTTTTTTATCATCAGAGGTAGGGTTTCTACCAATTTTTGTGAAAATTCATTTTTTTCACTATGTTTTCATCTCGGCCGTCCAATCTCCTCGATCTGGGTTTGATCGACCTGCGACCACTTCCAGTAGTTGCATAAAACTCCTCTACTTTCATCCCCACCATCTGATCTGTGTCAAGTTCAACACGTGGGGCCCACGTACAGTTTCCCTTGCTGCCGACTTGGACGACTTGGACGACTGCACTGTTTTTTTTTCATTTTGTTGCCTGCGATTGCTACTGCTGCATATTTTCTCTTCTGTCTTCTGGTTGCTACTACTGCATAGTTTCTCTTCTGTCTTCTGGTTGCTACTGCTACTACTGCTGCTACTACTGCTTCCTGGATTTCAATTTTTTCCCTCTGTGACTTGTGTTCCCTGCTGCTGAGTATTGATTTTCTCCATTGCTACTGCTACTGCTGCTGATTGATTGCTACTGCTGCTGCCTGATTGCTACTGCTTATTATTCTGTCAATATTTTCTCCTCTGTTGCTGGTTGCTACTGATACTACAATTTATTGCTACTGCTTACTGCTGCTGGAATCCACTGCCTTCTGTTCTCTTGTCATGGATACATCTGAAAAATCAGGACCCTCTATTGTGAAATTTAATGGCAAAAACTATGTGTCTTGGGCATTTCAATTTCAAGTATACCTTGAAGGAAAAGAACTGTGGGCCCATATCGATGGATCTGACACACTCCCTGCTGACGATGCCAAGAAAATTCTATCTTGGAAAACTAAAGATGCAAAAATAAAGTCTTGGATTCTTTCTTCTGTAGAGCCAAACTTTATTTTGTCTCTCAGACCTTGCAAGACCTCGAAGGAAATGTGGGAATATCTTAAAAAGGTATATTATCAACATCATGCTGCACGTCAGTTTCAATTGGAATTAGACATTGCAAATTACTCCCAAGGGACACTTTCAATCCAGGATTATTACTCCGGCTTTCTAATCCTATGGTCAGAATATGATGAAATTAAATTTGCTACTGTCTCTGAAGCACTTCTACCTGAGCTTCTTTCCTTACAACAAGATAGCCATCGGGACCAATTTCTCATGAAACTGCGCCCTGAATATGAGACAGTCCGATCCAACTTGATGAGCCGAGTTTCCCTTCCCAACGTAGATGATTGTCTTCAAGAACTTCTACGGGAGGAACAGCGCCTTGTTACCAAAATTGCAATTGAACATAAGGATTCCACTGACGCTCCGCTTGCCTTTGCTGCTAAAACCAGACCTCCTCCTCGAGACATCAGTAAAGTACAGTGTTACAACTGTCAGAAATATGGCCATTATGCCAATCAATGCAAGCTGAAGGTCTGTAAATATTGTAAGGCTGTTGGACATGGCATTGAAGAGTGTCGGAAGAAGGCTCGCAATTCTGCTTCTCGCCCCTATGGACAGTCAACTCCAAGTGCTTACACGGCTGTCACCCCACCATATGCATCGTCTGATTTCACTGGTTCATTGCCATTTGATTCATCCTCACAGCCTGGTTCCTCTTCACAAACACAGTCACCAGCTCCCATTACTCCGGCTATGGTAAATCAGATGATTATCAATGCCCTGTCATCTATGAACATTTCAGGTACTAGTCCGTCCCTTTCTAATACATGGTATTTAGATTCTGGCGCTAGTAATCACATGACCTCCTCACCCACCAATCTACATCATGTTGTCCCCTACACTGGCACTCATTCTGTTCAAACTGCCAATGGAGACCGCCTTCCAATCCACTCTGTGGGCGATACTCCTGGCCCTTTTCCATTAACAGATGTTTTTGTCTCCCCTCATCTTGCTACCAATTTAGTTTCTGTGGGTCAATTAGTTGAAAATAATTGCAATGTCTCCTTTTCTTCTTCTGGTTGTGTTGTGCAGGACCAGGAGTCGGGGGCGGTGATCGCGAGGGGGCCTAAACGTGGCAGGCTTTTTACGTTACCAGTATCTCCATTTATTCAAAATAAACCTTGGAATCAGTTGTTTTGTTTTTTACTTCCTAATAATTCTCGGTTGTGGCATAATAGACTTGGTCACCCGAATGCTGCTACATTGTCCACTTTGTTTCAAACTGGATTGTTAAATAAACCTATTGATTCTGTTTCATTTGAGTGTGATGCTTGTAAATTAGGAAAAAGTAAAACTTTACCTTTTTCTAACTCTACAACTCGTAGCAATGAATGTTTTGATTTAATCCACAGTGATGTTTGGGGCATTGCTCCTACCATTTCTCATGGTCATTTCAAATACTTTGTTACATTTATTGATGATTACAGCAGATTTACATGGGTTTATTTGTTACATTCTAAATCTGATGTTCTTAATGCATTTAAAATTTTCCTTAGCTATGTTAACACTCAATTTTCCAAATGCATTAAAACTTTGCGCTCCGATTCAGGGGGGGAGTATGTCTCCACTGATTTTCAATCTTTCCTAAAGAGTCGAGGAATTGTATCTCAACGTACTTGTCCATATACTCCTCAACAAAATGGCGTTGCAGAACGGAAAAAACAGACATCTTCTTGATGTCACGAGGACTCTTCTCATTGAATCCTCTGTTCCTCCACGTTTTTGGACTGAAGCTCTTACCACTGCAGTCCATCTCATAAACCGTCTTCCATCACCTACCATTGCCCAATTAACACCACATTTTAAACTTTATGGTCACCATCCTACCTTTACTCATCTACATACCTTTGGGTGTGTTTGCTTCGTTCATCTGCCTCCCACAGAGCGCACAAAATTAACGGCCCAATCTAGCAGGTGTGTTTTTTTAGGATATGCAACTAACCAAAAGGGTTTTGTTTGCTATGATCCAATGGCTCGTCGCACCAGGATCTCTCGTAATGTTATTTTCTTCGAAAATCAATATTTTTTTCAAAATTACTTGGATTGTCCTTCTCCATTTTCCACAACGGTTTTACCTGGCTTTTCTGAAACACCATCTGTTACACGGTTTAATCCTGATTTTGTGTATCATCGAAGGGAAAATCCTACCACTGCAGATGCCCACCCTCCTGATCCTCCGACAACTGGTCCCACATCTACTAGTATTTTGCGTCGCTCCTCCAGAATTTCTCATCCTCCTGAGCGGTATGGCTTTACCCATGCTTCCTTGATGACAACACTATCCTCGGTTTCCATCCCAAGTTCTTATTTGCAGGCTGTGCAACATGATTGTTGGAACCAGGCCATGAAAGTTGAATTAGATGCATTGACCCAGAATCACACCTGGGATATTGTGGAATGTCCTTCTTCAGTTAAACCTATCGGTTGCAAATGGATCTACTCGATCAAGCTCAAATCAGATGGCTCCTTGGATAGACACAAAGCTCGACTTGTGGCACTTGGCAACCGCCAAGCGTATGGCATTGACTATGAAGAGACATTTGCGCCAGTTGCAAAAATGACAACTGTTCGGCTCCTTCTCGCCATTGCTGCTTCTCAATCTTGGCCATTGTACCAAATGGATGTCAAGAATGCTTTTCTACATGGGGACTTGAAAGAAGAAGTCTATATGCGGATACCACAAGGAGTCACCTCTCCGTCTAAGAAATCTGTATGTCGCTTACACAGATCTCTTTACGGTCTCAAGCAAGCTCCCCGAGCGTGGTTTGATAAATTCAAAGATCGGTTAGGCACGATTGGCTTTACTCAAAGTCCATATGATCCATCTCTTTTTATGAACCACGCATCAACTGGCTTTACTGTTCTCCTCGTATATGTTGATGATATCATTATCACCGGAACTGATGATGCTATGATAAAATCTATTCAGGCCTCTCTTCGGGATTCATTCCATATGAAGGATCTGGGTCCTCTACATTATTTTTTGGGCTTAGAAATCCATCAGTCTTCAAAAGGCCTGTTTATCAATCAACACAAATATGCGACAGATCTTATTGAGCTTGCTGATCTCGATAACTCTTCCTCAGTTGATACACCGCTTGAAGTCAATCTTAAGTTGAGTAAAGATGATGGAGATCTTCTTCCTGATCCACATACATACCGGAGACTTGTTGGCAGTCTTGTCTATCTCACCGTCACCAGGCCTGACATATCTTATGCTGTCAATCTTGTCAGCCAATTCATGACGTCTCCTCGTCACCTTCATCTGACAGCAGTGAAGCGCATTATCCGGTATTTATTGGGTACTAGAGCTCGTGGTTTATATTATCCAAAGGATAATCGTCTACTTCTGACTGCTTATGCAGATGCTGACTGGGCAGGATGTCCGGATACCAGACGATCCACCACTGGTTGGTGTATGTACCCTCGGTCAATCTCTCATCTCTTGGAAATGCAAGAAACAAGAACGGGTCTCCAAATCTTCCACAGAGGCTGAATATCGGGCTATGTCCTCTGCTTGTTCTGAAATCCTATGGCTTCGGGGACTTCTTTCGGAACTTGGATTTAAGCAGGACTCTCCCACTTCCTTGAATGCAGATAATACTGGGGCAATCAGGATCACTGAAAATCCTGTTCTTCATGAACGCACAAAACACATAGAGGTTGATTGCCACTTTATTCGAGATGAATACAAGCGTGATGTTATCAGTCTACCTCACGTCCCTACAGAGTTTCAGTTTGCAGATATCTTCACTAAGGGACTTCCTCGGCCTCGACATCAGTTTCTTGTCTCCAAATTGCTGCTTTATGACACTCCCGCATCAATTTGAGGGGGGGTGTCAATCCTGGGCCTCCAGGTCCAATATATCAGGCCCATTCACTAGTTAGTTGTTAGCTATTAGTATGGATCTAAATCCAAGTGTAATTAATAGATAAGCATGGTTAGAATGTAATCAGGGATTTAACCCTTTAAAGATAGCTCTCAGTCGACCATGCAAAGGAGGACTTTCATCTCCACTCTCTCTCTCTTTCTCTCATGTCTGAATGCTTCTTCCATTAATGACAAGTATCAGTGAGGTTGGGTTGCTGGTTCTCCTTAATTTGGAGAAGGGCTGATAACGCAGGAAGATAAATGCAAGATGATTCCAACAACTTTATGCTACCGTAATGAGAAGGGGCTTGTTTTAGCATCCGCAAGTGCCTGCAAGAGATTTTAGAGGAAAAAAAATACTTTAGTTACAGAGACTTGTCTTGCTTCTTCCTATTCAGATATTTATTCTATTGCGCTTTGAAAATAAGCTATTACTGAAGAGTTCTACAAGATGTTGTGGTGTATCTCACAAAGAATATTCTTATTACAAAGCTTATTTGTACATATATTTACTGAGTACTTTGTAAAGGAAAAAGTTGATGAAACATTTTGGAAATTTTCAATGAGTTGTTTTCATCAATGACCTTTTTCAAACAAATTACGTAAGAAACTGAAAAACCTTTTCCTTACACAGATTTGCATCAAAGTGTTGTGCTCTTGCTAAGACTTTTTTGGATGGCTAAACCTGTTGACAATTATGATATATGATGACAATAATGATCTATTAAGGTCGTAGATTAGGATTCAATTTGAATTGATTATTTTTAGAAAGGTAAATATATCCTGCCCTCTCCCCCCCACCACCCCCAAAAAAAATAAAAAATAATAATAATAAAGAGAAAAAGAAAAAGGCATTGCAAGATGCTTCGAATTTTGAGTTTGCATAACAATTATCTGGCTAATACAATAGCTCTAATGCAGCTTGTAGCTGATGCATAATGATGGTTGCAAGCAGTGAGTGGCAACTTGGCAGCACAAATGAAGCAGGAGATCAATGGTGTAGATGAAGCAAGAGATCAATGGTGCAAATGCAGATGAGAAAATGGAAAAACCCAGAGATCTGACCCAAATTAAAATGATCAGATTCAGATTCAGAGCTTCAAAATGGAACGAGCAAAGGATCAGGAACAAAAAAAAAATCATGATAATCTAGAACCAAATGGATAGGATACTCTTTTAATTAAAGATAAGCCGAAAAATACGTAAAAGAAAAAAACTACACACCATGTGGATTATAAGGTGCAGGCAAAAGATTAAAGAAACAAACCGGGTATTCACTAGCAAGATTGGGTTTGTAGAAATCATAAACATGAGCCATGTGAGTCCCTCTAAACTTGCTTTCGAATGCTATAGGAGCATTTGGTCCAATAAGCATTGCAATGGCAGCTGCACCTCCAGTTGGACGGGCTGGTCCTTCTGCATATACCTAAACACGGCGTGAAGGCAATTGGTAAGTAAAAATGCAATGTTTTGGTGGGAGACATAAATTAATATGGTCCAAACCCACAAACATGTGATTGCAACAATGAGCACCCTCCAACTATCTTATGGCTCTTGTCAATGTGTAAAGGCATTATTTTAAATTGAAGATATTATTTCTTTACAAAAAGAAAATAATATAAGTAAACATATGGCAACTGCATCTTTAATCTTGTACCATACTTGCCAACACACCCATTGTTGAGTGGTGCTGGCACATGAGTTTCACACCCTTACCCAGGGATCGATCCCTGGGCCCTCAAGATCCCTGGGCCATCAAGTGAAAGTATCACTCCTAAACCAGTAGCCCAACATAGCCAAAAATAAAAAATAAAATTGTACCTTACTTTTGTTCCTATTTAGGTGAAAGAAGTAATCATTTATTGTTTCAAAATAAAAATAAAACACAAACACACATGGTAGCTGCAAAATAACAGGAAATAGATGACGCCAACATGGGCATGAAACAATTCCTGTTGCTCAAGCGGTAGAATTTAAGCAGACTCCAAAATGAAAAGCTAGTTTTGACCAATTACTAATCCGAGTTTATGAGTGAAACGATGATCTTCAGTGAATTGGCGCCAATTCAAAGTAAAAATAATGTGCAGAGGACACTAGGACAATACCGCACTGTCAGTGCATACAACAAGGCCATAGCGTCCATCCCAAGAGCTACTCTCCACCCAATTCACACAATTGAATAATGCTGCAGTTCCGCCATAGCATGCATTTGTTGAGTCAACTCCTTCAATGTCAGTATTCCCATGCTCCTGTCAATCAATTGACGAAAGTAAAATTGCAATGAACAATGTAGGAAACAAAATAATAAAAAAATGTGCCATTAAAAAAATAAAACAAATAGTCAAAGCTTAAAAAGAAAAGATATTGTCAGAAGAATATAAACCAGTGAACAAAAAAAGAAAAGAAGAAGAAAAAAACAGAAGTCACATTTCATTAGGAGAGACAGCATTTGGCACATGAGAAAAAAAAAAACACTAATACTTGATACTTCCAGGATTTACATTGTGAATAAATATATTTTGACAGCATAAATATGAAATGTGTATCCATTTTACTAGGACGAACATGGAAAGTCAAATCAATTACAAGATACCTCAAAGATTTGCATTAGCCAAGTCTTAATGGATTTGCTTTTGTCTATAACTGTCTCGCTCCCTACTTCCAAACGACCAATAAGACTTGGATTGATCTCATATTTCTTGAGAAGAGATTTAACAACTGTCAAGCTGGAAAAAAAAAAAAACTTTGGGTCAAAAGCCAAATCTTTGCCAACAGGCATACAGATAACTCCACAAATATATAAAATAAACATCTTTAACATTAATCAGAATTGGTGTCATTCACTGACTTCTGGCTTTTTTAGCACAACAGTTAAAATATCAGTATTAGTGCCTACATTCATAGTTATCAAAATCCTATGATTTGTATCCCGAATCTTAAGAAAAACGATTCGTAACTATTCAGCTAATCCCATTTGCAAATGAATCTTAGGAAGGTGTGATTCTTACGATTCGATACTTGTTTCACGGAATCTTATGATTCAAGCAATTCGGTTAAGCGAGAATGCTACAACCAATAAGTTAATATTAATAATCTTTTACCTTTTTTTTCTTTCTTTATTCTTTCTTTCTTTTAGCACCTCTATTTTTAAAATGCTATTTAGTAGTTAACAAAACCTCTTAAGAATTTTTGCATCTTTGATAAGGTTTTCTTTCCTTATTCTTCTTTTTTTAAAATCTATTTTGGGTTTTTCCTTCATAAACATTTTTTTAACTTGAAGAGATACCTACTATGTAAGATTGATGGTTTGGATTTTATTTTAATTTTTCTATTTTGATTTGAAGTTAATAAAAAAAAAATATTGATACTTTAAACTTATTTAACTATTTACACATCATTTATTTCATATATATATATTAACATATGTCATGATGTTCTTGATATGATTGTATGATTGACTTACTTGTTATTATATTTATACTGCTATAAATGGGAAAAATGGATGGTTATGAATAGTTATTTTTTTATTTTTTTATTATTTTTCATTTTTATTAGAAAAATAAAAAAAATCCTACGATTCCCGATAAGATTCGCGATTTGATTCGATTCATGGGTATGAACGATTTGCGATACGATTCCGATTTTGAAAACTATGCCTATATTGTGTATCACTGGAAAGAGATGGTCTTTTCTTTGTCAGGGCCTTAGTTTGTCATGTTTTGTCACTGGAAAGAGATGGTCTTTTCTTTGTCATGTTTTGTTTTCTTCTGCTTTCAGTACTTTTCTCTTGTACTATTTGCTATTTTTAATGAAAGTAACCATTCAAAAAAAAAAAAAAAAACCTATGCCTATATTGCCCAACCTAAGACCATATCAACTGTACCAGTTGTTACATATCTTGCATTTGATACACTTTTAATTATACACTAGTTCCTAATTGACACAGTTTTTTTAATAACAGTAAAGATTCCTAATTGATACAGTTAATATCATTACCTGGAGGAGAAAAAAATTTAATAAGTAAAGAAACATGAGTTGTGCCTAAACTTAAGTACTATATACATTAAAAGTTGGAAAATTATCTAGTAATATTTATACAACAATAAAGCAATGAAAAGGTCCAATATGACATGTGCTTCGGTCACATAAGCTCACAGTAGATCTCAACAAATAAATAGAACAAGAATACTATTGCATATCTCCATGGTGATAAAGTGGTAAAAAGTAGGGAAAATGAAATCAAATAAAAAATGTTAAAAAAATAAAATTACCGAAGTATCCTAAACCCTAAACCCTAAAATTACAGAAATGGCCACCAAATCATTTATTTGCATGGCTATCATATGAGACTGCATATAATAAAGTGAACAGGTAGATTTGTGGGTTGCGAAGGAGAATAAGAAACACTAAATTTAGTTTTTTTATTTAAAAAAAAAAAGAGGAAGAAATAATAACAGAAAAAGGGATGTTTCGGAAAGGAATTAATGACGTCCAAAGATTACCTATTCTCTTCTTTAAAAAGATCCACCTCTCTATTTTTTAATTTATTATTTTCTTAGAATGCCATATAGAATACCAATTTGTTTGTCATGGTTCAAAGCCTCTCAACTTCTAAAATAAGATTTTTTCCTGTTTCTTTTTTTTAAATGATGACATGTGAGAAGGCTTGTGGGGCCCACTGAACTACAGATACAAAAAGCTTTAGGATCAAGCCATCCACAAAAAATAAAGTCAATTAGATGTTGTGGCTCATTTTAGGCCGTGAAATGGATGTCACAATAGAAACTTTGATGACCATCCATTTCGTGGCCTTAGCTTGAACCTCAAAACATCCAGTGGAGTTCACTTTTGCAAATGATTAGGTCCCAAAATCCTCTTGTATTTGGTAGGACAATGGGCCCCAGAAACTATGCCACATGTTTTATTTTAAAAACTAAAGGATATGGATCCATTTGTCACACATTTGTTATCTTTTTTGTTTGGATTAAAGAAGTATGCCCAAAGAAACCTCAGTTGCCCTTTAAAAGCACACACCACAATCTATATAGGACCTATCTGGATGCATTGACAATCACAGGGGTAGGAGAGAATAAAAATAGGATATTGTGTGCATCTTTGTCACCAGTATATGCAATATATTTTGTAGTATCATGATATTTCCCAAAAATGATATCTTGTCAATAATCTCATGATATTGTTGCCAAATATCTTTAAATTGAAAATATTGCGACAATCTCATGATAATATCGGAATAAAGATGGGAAATTTTGGAAAAAACATGCAAAAATGTTTTTGTTTCAATGTTTTAAATTACACTGGTACTGTTTCTTATCTAAATTATTTTGTTGTGACATTTTCTCAATAATATCCCCTGAAAACCCAAAAATTCAATATCCCAACATTTTCCTATGAACGATAATTGTGACAATAGTGTGGATTAGGGATCAGGCAGAACCACTACAATTGGCCCATGACTCTAATGCTTTAAAGTTTCAAGGTTTAGTGAGTGCATCCTTATCGTGATTATCCAATGGCAGTGATGGACTTATGGTTGATAAGTATCGAATTGGGATGAGTGCCAAAATTGGGGGTGTGAGTGTGGGAGGGTTTGGGTCGATTGTAGGTGGATCTCTTTACAATATTGTAGTTGTTTATTCATGAGAATTGTCCTATGCCTCCCACGGTTTTTTTATGCTAGTCTACTTGTCTATGATGCCCAGATATGGATATGGATACAGACGCTGATACAAGAATTGGGGATACAACTCCTCACTTTTGAAAATCTAGGAAACGGATATGGATACGGGTGTCCTAATTTTTTATTTAGATCACTTTTGAATCAATGAATAATAATTGTTTTCATCCCTTTCTAGCATTTTTTTTATGGTGAGAACTGAGAAGTAAAAATATCAAAAGAACCATATGAAATAAAAAAACTTTATAAGTAGGTTATGTTAAATTTGTTCTCTAGAAGTATCGGTGCAGTATCAAGTACCAATACAAATGTCGCATAAGTCCGATACGGATATGTTGGGCTTGTACAACCATCTGGGTATCATAGCTACTTGTAGGTAAAGATTCTTATCCTATGACCTTCAAATCCAATTGTGAAAGAAAAGTCCAAGAAGAATGAAACAACTTTGAAAAAAAAAAAAAAAAGAAAAGAAAAATGTCAGAATCCATGCCGGAGCATGTACATGCACCCTAAAACTAGCATGATTTGGTCCCTTGTTTTAATTTGTATTCAAGTAGAGTAAAATCTAAAAAAAAATATCAAAGAAAGGAAAGTTACTATATCTATCATTCTTTTTTTATTAATGTAATTTGTGTGAATCAAAAGCTTGGCAGTACAAAAGAAATGTACTGGAAAGCAATGAACAATACCAAAATAGACAAGAAAACATTACAAAAGAAAGGGGAGGATAACAAAAAACCTCTCCGAAGCCTAAAGGGGGGAAGGAGAGAGAGAGAGAGAGAGAGAGAGAGAGAGAGAGAGAGAACATACAAGATTTTTGCCCCACAGCCAGAATTTCTACTTTCAGTAGCCGATTTGCACTTACTTTGTGTTTTTCTCAGCTAAACATGAGTAAATGGCTTAGTGAAGATATGGATGATAGAACCAACATCTATTGGCCAGATTGATCATTTCATTTAAATTTCAGGGGTTTCAGAGATTCACATAATATCGCACTAATGACCCAAAATACCAATGTGCATTGCTTAATACTCGGATGCATGACTTACCACCCAAAATTTTCAACCATGTTCAAGTATAAACTATTTAATATTTACAGATTTATTATTATTTACACTATAATAAATATAGTAACCACCCAAAATACCAAAAAATTTGAACCCAGCCACACCTTGAACTCACTATTATCTACAGAATGGTACATATGAAAAGTTGAGGAAAGATGAGCATTATAAACCTCATTGAAATAACGTCTTCCAACTCTGTGCAGAAGGCCATGCAATCCTGCCCAAGTCCAATAGTGTATTTCCCTTTACTTACTCCATCATGAGCTTCCAGAGCTTCCTATAGTTGAACAAGAAGAGTAAAACAAGGAAAAGAAAGCATTTAATATAACAAAATAAATTAAAATAAAAAATCCAATACTCTTAACAAGGAAAAAGACTGTAAAACAATGCAAAATGATTTATAACGCAAACTTCATTAGCAAATAGATTGACAAATCAATGTTAATCATCAAAACGAAACTTCCATATTTGATGGAGCAGCAAAACACCAACATCCAAATGACAGTGACAGCATGCAGAGCTAACAAAAGACATGGCTCTTCGTCCAAAAGAAAAGAAAAATGAAGGCATGCCTAATATTAAAAATTCATCAAGTACATCCACTTCTTCACACTTCAAATAACTAGAACTTAGTGCCCATTGCCAATGCAGTACCAAGAGACAGGAAGAACCAAAATTAAATAAAGTATTTGTGGAAAAGGCAACAACCAAAAATCATGGATCCACATTACAAGCCAACTATGCAATCAAACCACCAATTATATCAGTGACACGAGAAACGGCATTGGCTGTATGGATACATGACTACAGCATGGCGGAAGAGAAACTGCTTTTAAGTAAATAATGCATCAGAGGTTATGCTCGCCATCTGTGGGAAAAAGAGCATCTACCTGATTTACCATGCAAACCTAGCACAACAGAAGAAACAATAGAAAATTTCAAACAACCATCTTGAATTTTTAAACCAATGTGGCCTAAACCAAACAACTGAAATGGACAAACTCACACCATGAATATAGTAAGAGGGTCTACAGGGCTTGCTTGGTGCAGGCTAGCATTGACAAATTGATGAAACTGGTTGATTGAAGCTTGCCTGGATGAGATTGATGAAGCGCCCTGAGCTACACAGCCCATTTGGGTCGGACCAAGGGCCCAAGGCCCCTGAAATAATCAATTGGCTGTCAGGCCAGATTAGACAGCCCACAGGCACAACCAGCTAAACCAGGCCCACCGCCAGAGCCAAGCCTGCAACCAGGCCCAGCAGGCTGGGTTGCTTGAGAAGAGGAGGCCCCACAACCTGTGCAAGCTGGCACAATGCACAAGCCTTGCGTACACAAGTTCAATTTGGGGAACTCCTAAGTCCTAAGAATATGTTTTCTTATATTTATTTAGTAACTGAATGTTCTTTTTAGATTGGATGGACAGGATTTGATTATTCTAGGGCTGTTTGTTTCAAAAACTCGCAAAAGCATCCTTAATACAGCAGCTTGTACATCTTTTTGCTGATTTTCTTCAATTTTCTCTCTGCAAAAGTCCCTAACCTTGGGGTTTGCATGTTACAGGAGTTGGGCAGGTAGATCTCATGGTATGTAGTAATCTGCATGTAATTTGGTGCTGACTTTTTGTCCCTTTTTTTTGGGTAGATTGAAGCACAGAAGTGAAATCCAATGAAGGAAATATACCCTATCCATTGTAGATCAATCCAAGTAGATGGATCTACATCACTGGTGAAGTGATGGCTCAGGAGATCAGCATCAGGCTAATCATCATATCTGCTACTTGATGCAACATTAAATACAGGAAATGTATCGGACCATTTTCTATGCATTTGACAGAAAGCTGTTGATGAAAAATGCTTATCTGAGTATAAAGGTGCCATCTCAAGCCATACATGACTATCACTGCACTAGTTACTGTCCATAAAGCACGTTCACTAATATGGTCCATAAAGACTCTGAAAAGTTTACATTTATTAACCAACTTCTGATGTCCAGGTGCATTATCACCCATTGGTAATCCATCCTTCTGTACCAAAAAAAAATAAAAATTGATGACTAGTATTCAACCCAGGATGGAAGATTTAACCTTCAATAGACAGCTTACAAATGGATGGATGCATAAAATACACAGTTGTCTATGAAAAAGCAGACTGGGAGAAGGATATACTTGATTCTCAAACCTCTCATTTCTTTATTTAACCCCCTCTCCTCTTCCTTCTCCCTCAACCATATTTATCATGAGGCAACCACTTCAACTCTCAAGATCAGTGAAAAATAAGTCCACATACATGGAGTTGCTAGCTAAAGGAGGGTTAATTTTCCATAGATCAGATCCTATAATTCCTCCTGTAGTGAACCGTAGACTTTTAATTTGATATTTTGAATCTACAACCATCATCATCAAAGGCTCATCCCATGTATTGGTGATTGGGTTTGTGATTTCTACTTTCCCACCATCTTCTCCATAATCCATAGTCTATTGTGTCTTTCCTCCTATTATGCCCAGATGCAATATTGATACAGTATGGACACGCTATGGATACAACAAGGACATGGATTTTATCCACAAAATTGAAGTATCGGAGATAATACAATATGGACATATAGCCTATTCTGAAGTATTCAGGTACCATTGCTTTCCTCAGTACTTCATTAAGGCCTTTGTTAAGTCTTCCTCATCCCTTATTTCCCTAAACTTGGAATCTTGACTACATCATATAGGGGCCAATCCGATCTCCTCGGTAGAAGCGCAAGTATCTAATGCAACATTCACTGATTCTCTCTTCTATTAGAGCTACAACTAAGTTTCTTCTTCTATACTCGTGAATCTATCATTTCTAGCAACTCCACTCATCAGTTAACTACCGCTCATTCTTTGTCACACAAGCTCATATAAGTGGTCATACTTTTGGTCATAGCAGCCAATAAATATTTAGATGGAAATAAGGCCACGACCAGAGCCAAATCAAGTGAAGAATCTTAAAATCGGTAAGGAAGAGAAGCAAAGACAACAAAATAACATTCAACTAAAACAACCCATATGATAAATCATAAATATGATGCCTCCCTTCACATAGAAGGCTTAGAAATCTTCCTATCAATGACGAAAACTTGAATGAAACCCCTACACAATTCAGGAACAAAGAAGCAATCCCATAAATCTCCCAATTGTGAAGTTCAACAAGAAGACTATCCACAATTACATTTCCTGTTCAGCCAGTGTAAAGAGCTCATAAAGCCTATGCATGTTTGTCTTAACCCCAAAATTCTGCTTTTCACTCTCATAATAGAACCCCTTTTTTTCTGTCTCGGATCTTAACAGAGTTAAAGCAACTTGGCTAGAGAAACAAAAGAAAAAAGCAAAAAGTAAAAGATAAGTTTCCAAGATCATTCCCATCTTTTCCATTCCACCTAGAGAGACATTAAACACATTACACAGTTCCAGACAAACCACTCCAATTGTATTTAATCTCCCAAGCCAAGGTTTCCTCCTTCAGAACCCAATATTCCAATATTTCAAAACTCAACCGAAATGAACTCCAGATTTTTCATCATTTCTTCATCTTCACTCTCACAGAAGCTAACACTAACATATTCTATCAACCTCAATTACCTCATAACCAAACATCACAATACATAGCGATACTCCAATTATCAAAGCGCCCCTTCACTTGCAAGGGGAACGAAAACATCAAAAACAAACAAAAACCTCAACTCCACATCAATGACATCAAACTCCACATTCACAAAACCAAATAAAAAACAGAAACAATAATAAAAATCGAATCTTTCACAGCTAGTAAACCGTGATTATCAAGACCCATTTCTCAATCCTCAAACCCAAACTGAAAAAACCAAAAAAAAATCCATCACACACGCAAGAATAATTCCTTGACCCAAAATCCGAAAACTCTAAAAGAAATCGAAAGAGAAGCAGTTACCTGATCAACGCAAGTAGGAGGGAAGTAGATGTCCATGGCGAGAATCCCCACGTTCTTCTGCTGCGACTCCATCTCTGCTTTCTTCTTCGGCTCACAAACCCTAGTTCCAACGAAAGGAGCTGTCTTTCTCTCCCCCTCTCCTCGAAGAGCGAGAGACGATCGAAGAAGAAGAAGCAGGTGGCCGTGAAGCAATTAGAACATGGAGAGGAGGGAAGCAGACAGAGGAGAAAATATAATATGGAGTTTGGTAACTTGGACTGAGTTTTGCTGTTTTTTACTTTTGGTGCCATTGCCTCTGATGTGGGTAGAAAAAGCACAGTGGAAGAAGATTGTGGGTGGACTGTACTGTGCGTTTGTCACCATTAGGTTGGAGACTTGTTGAAATAGAAGGCACAAGTACTATAATATGACAGTGGATAACAATCTGATTTAGATGATTTTATCAAACCTGCTTAGATCTCATGAACCCCACAAGCACCATTTGATTGATTGTGTCTCAATTTGAAACTTCTAAATTTGGGACCACCTTTAATCGGTACAGCCCTTGGATACTCTTAGCTATCTGACCATCCCGTGATTTGGCATCATGCCCCAAGAATCAAGAACTGTGATTACCATGCCATTAAACTTTAAGGCTGTTAAGTTATGGACTAGGATAATCCGGTGGGGCTGATTTCTTGGCTCTCCATCATCCTTAATGAGACATTTTCCATCTGTCCTCTTATTAATAGGGCCTAAAAGTATATCTTCATGTGTTTTCAATTCAACTGTGCATATTAAAGGGGATTGGGTTTAAATTTGGATGAGTTTTTATGCATGGGGAGGTGTGTGATATGACTATATAAGTGTGTTGGATCAAATAGAAGTAGGTTTTTAATGTGTTGGTAAGTTGGATAATAGTTGGGTAACTGGTCAACAGATCCCATTCAAGTCCAGATTTTGATACGTAAAATTTTTTTGAGGTTGTTTACAACATTGTAGGGGGGCATAAAGTGGTGTGATTGTAATTTTGAACAAAATTTTATTTGATGAACACCTATTTATTTGTAGTTCCAAGACACTGTGATCAGCAGCATAGACAGCTATTTCACTGTATTCCTTTCATCACTGATAATGTTTGAATAAATCGTGGAGAAAGTAGGATGAAGTAAATATGAACTCGTGGAAAAATGATAATGATTGTGTAAAGAAAAAGTATACTTTCTAGTATGCTATATTTACTTTTGTTTTGACAGGGTAGAGTAGAGTAATTTGAGGACAGAGAGACAAAAGAGATGCGATACGAAAGAAGTAAGATAAGAAGTTAACAACGACGATAATTATTTGACAAAATAAAGTTACTAGACCGAGTTGGTCAAACTCATGGGACTCACCTGACTCACTTATCAACCTGTGAGGTTTAGAACTGATGAAGTGGCAGTTGTTGGGACTGACCATTTTTTTACCCAAGACATCTATAGTAGAAAAACCTGATGTGAGTTTCTTATGGTTGTTTATAATTGATTGGTCTTGCATTCCCATGAATTTTCTTTCTTTCTTTTTTGTTCTTCTTCTTCTGCCAAAAGGCAATTCTCATCTGTCAGTCAACAACTACAGCTTTCTATTGAATACCGCGGGCTGAAGACAAGGTGAAAATCAAATCCGTGTTGACAGGCAACAAAAACGAACAAACAGCACAAGGCCAGCTGCTTGTGTACATTTTGAGTGGCCAAGAAAGGGTCTTTTGTGATAGTTCTTAGAAGAGAAAAACATAAAAAAACAGACAAGGGGATTTATGCTGAAAGTATTCTATTCTTATCCTATAGAATTAAGTATGACACTTGTGCTCGAGTTGGGTCAAGGCCCAAATTACTGGAAGGGGCCCATATCAGGTTCGTTAGATCCGAACTTGGCTCGGGTCAAAGTTGTAGAACACTGACACATGACAATGCCCGAAAGCAAGTACATGTTTGTGCAAGGGGAAGATTCTACACTCAATGGATTTTTGTTTTCACGGAAGAGATGAATCGTGTGTTCATACTTCTCCTATAAGAGATTAAAATCCTCTCTATTGAGGAAATTCAGTTTTTTTTTTCTCTCTTTTTCTATGAGGAAAATATGTGGATCCAAACAACAAAATAATGGGCTACATGAAAATTTTGAACAATTTCTTCTTTATTGTGGAATTTTCTAGTGGTATAGACACAAACTAAAAATTAGAAACGGAATCCAAAGGGATGAAATAGCTTGGACATGGTTCTTAATGGAGTTGAATATATTGTGGCATTGGATACTTGGGGATCCAGATATGAAATAAATGTACCTAAGCTTGGACCTGGATTTAATTTTGTAGAACAAAAGGGAGATGCAAATCAAGAAGAGGTCCAGATCTTAAACTCATAGATTGCTTCAGTTGGCGCCTTCACATATTTGGATTTTTGGGAGACTTGGGAGTCCATTTTCAGCATCAAGTGGATTCACGTGTAAAACACGAACTAGATATGATTCCATCTCTTTTGCTTTATGTATTGGAATCACCTGTTTTGCAGATGGACTGATGTGAGAAGGGGGGCAGCTCTGGCAGAATGAAATTTGGTTTATGTAAGGCATGTTATATCCTTCACACTTACCTCATCTCTTTCACCTCGATCTCATCTTTTAACTTCACCCCTCACGTTTTAAATAATCCTTCATTAGAGTTTAGCCCGTGAGGCCCACTTAAATCGAAGTTTACCAAAGGTAGATGGGACAATGGAAACATCTCCTCGTGAAAAAAAAAAAAAGAAAAAAAAAATCAGCACTACCAAATTTATCCTAACCCTTGATTTTACAGCTTTAAAGTTTAATAGCCTCTTAATTGTAAATTTTCTTGAGACTCAATTTAATGGTGAGTGAAGGTTCAGTGAGTGTAAATTGGGCCTTATACCTGGGCATGTGCTGCAAAGATGAAAGATGGGCTTAAGTGGGCCCTATAGTGCTACACTACACTTGAAGTTGCTCGCAAGAGAACATTCTCTTATATTACCAAAAAAAAGAGAACATTTCCTTAGCTTACCATGCTTAAGTATTCAATTCGATCTCATATATTTTATGCAAACAAACATACCAATTGAATTACTTCTAATTTTTTTTCTTTTACCTGCCCAAACCAATGTTAATGCTTGAAGCATAACATGGACCCAATTTAAGTAAACGCAAACAAATGCATATTTTGAAAAGGTGACTTCAAAATGTACACAATTTGAACAGAGTTTATGGGTCAACATTAAAATATACATGATGTAACTTTCCTTACTTTGATTGTTTTAGTAACACCACCAAATCCAACTACCACCACACCCCCATCACTCACCAAACCAAGAAAAAGATTATTCATTGACTCAAATAAAATAAATCAAAATTCTTATTTTCCACACATTTAATTAAAAAAATATTCCATGCCGAATTGGACCTACACATCCTATCCATTTCACCTTGTTTAGTGCACTTTTCTTGGCAAAAGCGGGAAGTTAGGCCCCTCCCTCAGGACTTCCATCTTCACGGATGGTGCAGCATTACACAAAAAGTCCTTTAGGTGACGTTTGACAACCGTCCTCGCCGTGGATTTCTGTCGGTTTTCCGCGATCTCGTGGAAAATCCACGTTTGAATATGCGTGGAAAAGCTCTTTGAGATGCAAGGAATGCCCGTTTTCAAATATTCATGAGGTCGGACCTCCCCAGGTCGGATGCGCGGAATCCATCGAATGAGAGAAAGGCGGAGCTACAGTGATTCTGAAGGTAACATATGGCAGACCGATTTTTCTATTTTTTTTTTATTTTTATAGGCCCTACAATCAAGATCTGAACCGATGATTGTGTTAAGAATGTCCATAACGGCTATGTTCCAAAATTTCAACCGTTGATTCATCCTAGATCGTGAGATATTTGCAAAATCGTTTGGACAGTGACGATAAGATACTGTGACGGTAATGTACAGTGACTATGACGGTAATGTGTACCTAATAAGTTTTTGCTTTGGGAATGTACCTTTTAGATTCCCTAGTCAAGATCCAAACCGTTAGTCACCTTTAAAAACTCCAAAACGGCCACCTCACCAAATATCAGCCGTCATAATACTCGAGATATGTGTTAATTCATCATTACTGTTCACGGTAAATGCACAGTGGTGCCAAAACAGTCCTTTTTTTTTTAATTTTCTGGTTTCTGTGGGGTCCACAATCAAGATCGGAACCGTTCATTATTTCGGTAAGGTCAGGCACGGCAAGGTGATCAAATTTCAGCCGTTGATTCATCTTATATCTCGAGATATGTGCCAAAACGTCATTAATCTTCAAAGAAAATGCATACCAGGTGCAAAAACAGTCTTTTTTTTCATTTTTTTTTGTTTCTGTGGGGTCCACAATCAAGATCGGAACCGTTCATTATTTCGGGAAGGTCAGGCACGGCAAAGCAAGGTGATCAAGTTTCAGCCGTTGATTCATCTTATATCTCAAAATATCTTCCAAAATATCATTAATCTTCAAAGAAAATGCATACTAATGCCAAAACAGTCCAAACATGGAACTCTTTGGAAAGGAATCATACATGGTTCTTTGGAGATGGAGAGAATCCTCTAAACCGAGGATTTCTGTCCTAGCATGGACTGTTGTCAAACGTCACCTTAGTGAGACCTAGAAATCCACGTGACTCACTAGTTTCCCAACTCATTTAACTAGAGAACTTCTGTCACCATGCATGTTCATGATTTTTATATGGATCCGAGTAACCCGGAGAGAGGATTCCGTTTCAGTTCCAACATGGAGAATCAATATCAAAATCATTAACAGGAACTATGCAATCTAGTAGTTGTGACTTTCATATCTGATAACCACATGGATCTGCACATCTTTTCAAATTCATGAAAATGAAACTTGATAAAGACATCCTCCTCCATATATTTTTACTATTTCCAGGGGAGAGGGGCATGTTTGCAACCTCGAAGAAACAGATGTAACAACTTAAAAAGCTACTGAAATCGTCTCTCACGTGACATTAAATTATAAGTAAGAGAGGTAGATGGACAAAATAGTCTAACCAAACACTAGGGACTGGCCCTCTACACGTGATATGTGGGGTGGTTGTTCCTTGCCTGCTAATCACGTGGAGTCCATATTTTTTTATGTACTAAAAGATGTCCAAGAAGGGCTTCCCATTCCCAAGCAAATAATTAACTTCTGGTTTGGACTTTGGATGGTAGATCATCCACCTTCCCAATTCCAATTCTGCCATGGACCCTTTGCTGCCCTAATGGAGCATGCTCTTGAGACTGCTTGGAAAGATGATTATCATGTTGTATCAATGTCTATCCAGGATATAGATGATTATGATCAATCATGTTGTATCAATATCTGGCCAACCCACACACGTTTGTGTGATCGCTTTCGAAGAAATATAAGTGTAGGAGGGTATCCGAGCTGAGCGGGGCAACCCCAGGAGCACCCAGCTGGACCCTCTACAGGGGATAGGCGGAGCCCAGGGCCCCGCGCCTATTGTATACACTCGGGCTGTAACCTCTTGGCTGTAACCCTTGTGCGTTTGTCCCAGGGTGGATTCGGAAATCATGCACCCCAGGGGCCTCCCCAGGTTTCGAACCCGAGACCTCCTGTATAAAGGATAATCTGGGTGAGTTCTGGTACCACTTGGGCTAGTAGCTCAAGTGGTACCAGAACTCACCCAGATTATCCTTTATACAGGAGGTCTCGGGTTCGAAACCTGGGGAGGCCCCTGGGGTGCATGATTTCCGAATCCACCCTGGGACAAACGCACAAGGGTTACAGCCAAGAGGTTACAGCCCGAGTGTATACAATAGGCGCGGGGCCCTGGGCTCCGCCTATCCCCTGTAGAGGGTCCAGCTGGGTGCTCCTGGGGTTGCCCCGCTCAGCTCGGATACCCTCCTACAAAAAGGCCGGCCTTTTTGTTCTGCCGCGCTTATGCTTCTGATTGTTGCAGCTTTGAAGGAGAGAAAACGGGCTGCCAGATACATTTAGAAGATGAACGATGCCTGGCTCCGCCTGGTGAAGCGATACAGCGGTCATGACGGCAGGGCGGCCTGGTCGCTGCTAGGGTATCGGCCGAAGTACCGCGGATATTTGAGGGGCACCGTAGAGCCGATCCAGGGTGAAGGTGCCGGACTCGAGGTCGGTCAGGAGCAGGCCGGTCCGGAGGTCGCAGAGCCCTCGCGGGCGTCGTCTGACGTTAGGGCCACGTCTGGAACCCTAGCTTCCACATCGGGATCGAGACTTCCCCAGGTCTCAGGAAGGGAATCGAGTCAACCTGCCCGATCTCCCTCGCCAGGCTCCGAGATGAGGCGCACCAGGCGCTTGTCCTTCGAGGACCTCGAGGTCTTGGCGCTTGGAGTGGAGGACGCCCGAGCCCCCCAGGAGCCGGTGAGTTTCCCGGAGCACCCATCTCCGAGGGCTCGGGCAGCTTCCCCTGCGGAGGTGACGGAGGTTCCCGCACCCCCCAGCCCTGTAGATCCAGAGGTATGCCTGCCCCCGGATGAGGTTGAGCAGGAGGAAACTCGGCCGCTGAAGATGCCGAGGACCGACGCGGGCCCTAGCTCGGCTGCTGCCTCGTTGCCGCAGGGGCCGCCGTTATGGGAGCCGAGCTTCATGCTTGGGCCGGGGAGGCCGATGACGATGGAGGATTGCATTCTTCACAAGATCGATCTCCCGGTCCTCGAGGCCCTTGGGCGAGCCTGCGCCCTTCCCCGGGACATGGAGCGGCTGGACAAGTACAGCGATCAGAAGCTGATCCTGTCGATGTTGCAGTCCAACTTCGCGGTAAATCTTCATTTCCTTTTGTCAAACCAGCGATTTAGCGTTTAACGCTCTTTGGATCTAACACGTACACCCCGTTTCTTTGACAGGCGGCACAGAAGTCCATGGCCGTTGCTGACAGGATCCGCAGGTACAGCGCGGACGTTGCCGAGCTGACCGTGGAGAAGAACGGCCTGCAGGAATCCCTGGACGCCGTTAGCCAGAAGTTAGCCAGGGTGGAAGGGGAGTACGCGGCGAAGCTCGAGCAGGCGAGGGAAGAAGCCGAAGCGGAGAGGACTAGGACGGCCGAGCTCGAGGTCTCCATTTTGAAGATGGGAGACGATTACGCGGCCCTGCTTCTAGCCGAGTCCAAGAGGGCGGACGAGGCCGAGGAGAAGCTCGAATCCGAGTCCAAGAGGGCGGATGAAGCCGAGGCGAAGCTCGAGTCCGAGTGCGATGCTGCGTTCGAGGATGCCAAAGTGCAGGTCACCGCCCACTACAAGGAAAGGGTTCTTGTTGTGAGGGATAAGGCCTATGCGAAAGGGTGGCTTGCCGGCCTGAAGGAGGCCGGGGTCTCGGAGGGCCACCCCTCCTTTCGGGAGCCTCCTCCGTACATGCTTCCGGTGCCGACCTCTGCCCGTCCATCCGGCGAAGCCTCTGACGCCGCAGCCCGTGCAACTGACCGGTCATGACCTCGGGACCTCGGGATATTCGCTTTCTTGCTTTATGCTCTGTAATTTTCTTCAATTTGTATTTGCTGAACACTGTAATGAGTGATTTTAATACAATTGAAAGTTTCTTCAAATACTCGTGCTTCTGTCTCTTTTAAGCCTGGTACTTTGATGCTTGAGTTCGGCAGAGTGCTCCTTGTGACGGAACGTTAGAACTGAGTGTCGAGTAGTCTTCTTGGGCGCCAGCGTCGATACTCCATACCTTAGGTGATTTTCTTTGGTATTCGCGCTGATCCTCCGTATTTTAGGTGATCTTCATTGGTATTTGCGCTGATCTTGAATAGCGATAGACATGGTGGCGCGGCTGACGAGGGAATCGGACGGATGTCTCCACGTGGCGCCATAGGGATCGCCGGTCAACAGCCGTGCATTCCCAGTAACGCGTGGGAGACTTCGCCCTCATAACTTCTTTCGGAGACTGAGTCCTTCTCCTTCCTATAAATAGGGGTGGCAAGCTTGCCATGGGAGAAGAAAAGAACATAGCAGTAGGAATCATGTCCGTGAGGTGTCTGAAATTGCTTGATCCGGGGGGGAACCTTGCGCCGTTGGACGGCTATCCCCGAGGGGGGAAGGCTGTCGTGGTCTGCGCGCTCTCTGAAGGAACTCCCCGTGGACCACGCGCTCTCTGAACGCGGGTTCACGGCCATCCGCCCCTGGCCAGACAGAGGATGCGCTGCAGGGGGACGGTGGCGCATTCTCGTCCGACAAGGCCCTGTGCGCCCGTCGTACGGGAGGCGGGATGAGGCCCCGCTGGACCGGGAGGCTTCTTCAAGCTTGGCTGGTCCCATTGGCCGCCGAGGGTGTTGCAGAGCCCAGCGAGGTCCAGGGCCTCCGAACTGGAGGGGCTGTGCGATGCTTTGGTCTGACCAGCAAAAGTGCATTGCACAGCCCGGTGAAATTCAGGATCACTCAGAGCCTCCAGGCGGCGATCCGGCGTCCTCGAGCCTTCTGCCTGAAGAGTCGGTGAAGATCAGAGTCTCCTAGCCTTTCTCCATTTTCTGTTTTTAGAGGACTGTGATCCTCCTTTCCATACTTTGCTTTCTGTTCTGTATTTCTTGTAATGAAGCAGTTTGCAATGGATAAAAAGGAATTCTCTGATTACCCAAACTGTGTACAGTGCTTTTGAGTTCTTTTTCTCATTTCTTTGCGCTGTTCCGGAATGCTTGGATTTTTGTTTGAATGCTGGCACTGACCTCGGCCGAAAGGGCTGGCTTTGGCCGAGACGAGCTGCATTGTGCCGAAGTGGACCCATTCCGTTGGCCTCGGCTCGGCGAAAGTGAGTTCGGCAATGGCCTTCTGAGGGGTGTATGAACCCGGACTTCAGGAAACTGTCCTTGGCCGAACTGCCTTGCGCCGAGGTGTGAGGGGTTTATGAACCCAGACTTTAGGAAAGGCTGAGTGTAGGAACTGCAGGCCATTTCCAAGGCGTAGAGCCTTGAGTGTGTCCAAGACACGGGGCTTTAGGAAAGGCCGAGTGTAGGAACTCTTCCAGGCCGTTTCCAGGGCGTAGAGCCTTAGTGTGTCCAAGACACGGGGCTTTAGGAAAGGCCGAGTGTAGGAACTCTTCCAGGCCGTTTCCAGGGCGTAGAGCCTTAGTGTGTCCAAGACACGGGGCTTTAGGAAAGGCTGAGTGTAGGAACTCGAAGCCATTTCCAGGGCGTAGAGCCTGAGTGTGTCCAAGACACGGGGCTTTAGGAAAGGTTGAGTGTAGGAACTCGAAGCCATTTCCAGGGCGTAGAGCCTGAGTGTGTCCAAGACACGGGGCTTTAGGAAAGGCTGAGTGTAGGAACTCGAAGCCATTTCCAGGGCGTAGAGCCTGTGCTGCCGGAGTCGACCAGAGTGAGACAGATTGACGACAAGGCAAAAGCTGCTTTTATTGATTCTGAGGTCCATTACATCTTTAGAAATAAAATTTCTTCAAGTGGGATGCATTCCACGGTCTCGGCAGCGGCTTGCCATCCAAGTCTTCGAGCTTGTAGGCCGACTTTCCTGCCAGTGAGACTACTCTGAACGGGCCATGCCAGTTCGGGGCAAGCTTCCCCTCGTTTGGTTCTCTGTCAGCTGGCAGGGTCTTCTTTAAAACGAGTTCTCCCATGGTGAACCTTCTTTCCTTGACATTTTGATTGTACGCCCTGGCTAACCGCTGCTGATAGTCGGTCAGTCTCAGGGCTGCTGCTTCTCGTCGCTCGTCTGCAAGCTCCAGCTCCATTGCCAGGTTCGTCTCATTTCGGCCTTGGTCGACCAGCTCTGTCCTCAGGGTAGGAAGGCCGATTTCCAAGGGAATGACCGCCTCCATCCCGTAGGCCAGAGAGAAAGGTGTTGCCGAGGTGGACCTCCTTGGAGTTGTTCTGTATGCCCACAGCACGCTCGGAAGCTCCTCTGTCCATCTGCCCTTTGCCTTGTCCAGTCGCTTCTTCAGGCCGTCCAGGATCACTTTGTTGGAGATTTCTGCCTGGCCATTACTCTGTGGATATGCCGGGGTGGAGTAATGGTTTCTGATGCCGTGCTCTTGGCAGAAGTCTCTGAAGGATTTGGAATCGAACTGAGTCCCGTTGTCCGAAATCAGGGTCCGGGGGATGCCGAACCTCGTAAGGATGTTTTTCCAAACGAAGTTCCTGGAGTCCCTGTCCGTGATGGAAGACAACGGTTCAGCCTCTACCCACTTTGTGAAGTAGTCCGTAGCCACTATCAGCCATCTCTTGTTCCCTGGAGCTCGGTGAAGAGGCCCCACAATGTCCAGGCCCCATTGAGCGAAGGGCCATGGGCTAGAGAGGGGACTCAGATCCTGTGCTGGCTGATGGAGGGAGTGAGAAAACTTCTGGCATTTCTCGCATTTCCTAGCGTAGACCTGGGCGTCCTTTTGCATGTAGGGCCACCAGTAACCCTGGCTGATTGCTCTGTAGGCCAATGACCGACCTCCTATATGGCTGCCGCAGATTCCTTCATGGATCTCGTACAGGAAGTCGTCCACCTTGGTCGGGTGGACGCATTGGAGGTATGGACCTGTGAAGGACTTCCTGTAGAGTTTGCCTTCTGGAGAGAGCCAAAACCGAGCTGCCTTGAGCCTGATCTTGTGGGCTTCTGTCTTGTCCTCGGGGAGCTGGTCGTCCTTCAAGTAGGCGACGATTGGGTCCATCCAGCTGGGGCCGAGGTCAGCACAGAGGACAAGCCGAGATGAATGGAGTTCTAGACTTGACCTTGATACTGACCCGACCTCGATGGTCCTCTTCTTTCCTGCTTCGACAGAGGAGGCCAGGTTTGCAAGCGCATCTGCGTGCGTGTTGGTATCTCGGGATATTTGCCTGACCTCGGCTTTCTGGAATTGGGAGAGTAGTTTTTTCGCAAGGGCTAAGTAGGCCGCCATCCTGTCGTCCCTGGCCTGGTAGTCCCCAGCGAGCTGGCTAGTTACCAGTTGAGAGTCGCTGAAGATCTCCAGATGCTGGGCTCCGAGGATTCGGGCGCTGTTCAACCCTGCAATCATTGCTTCGTACTCTGCCTCATTGTTCGTCGCTTTGAAGTCCAAGGTGAAGGCTTGCTCTATGACCAGTCCCTCTGGCGATTGGAGAACTATGCCGAGGCCAGCTCTCTTGGAGGTGGACGACCCGTCGACAAAGATCTTCCATGCCGAGGTGGGAGACTGCTGGACTTCTGTTTCTACTGGCTCTTGCCCTGTGCCCCCAGTGCCGTGCCGAGCTGGGTCGGAGCCGGGTTGGGGGAGGCGAATTCGACAATGAAGTCTGCCAGGATCTGGGCTTTGATCGCAGTTCGGGGACGGTACTGTATGTCATACTGCCCCAGTTCAACTGCCCACTTTGATATGCGCCCTGAAAAGTCAGCTTTCTTGAACAATGAACGGAGTGGGTGCTCCGTGATCACCACAATGGTGTGGGATTGAAAATAATGGGAGAGCTTGCGGGAGGCGGTGACGAGAGCCAAGGCAAGCTTCTCCAGTAGGAGGTACCTTGTCTCGGCATCGAGCAGGGTCTTGCTCGTGTAATAGATCGGCTTTTGAACTCCCTCGTCCTCCCTGATGAGGACGGAGCTCACTGCGTGATCCGAGACCGCAAGGTATAAATACAGAATCTCCCCCAAAGTCGGGGTGGAGAGTAAAGGTGGTGACATTAAATAAGTTTTGAGTGCGGCCAATGCCTGGTCGCACTCGGGGGTCCACTGGAACTTCAGATTTTTTCTTAGAAGTTGAAAGAAAGGCCTGCACTTATCTGATGAGCGGCTGATGAAGCGATTGAGTGCGGCGGCCATTCCTGTGAGCCTCTGAACTTCCTTTGTGGTAGAGGGACTTTGGATGCCCTGGATGGCAGTGATCTGTTCTGGATTGGCCTCTATCCCCCTCCGCGTCACCAAGCTGCCGAGGAACTTGCCAGAGGCTACGCCGAAGGCGCACTTGGAAGCGTTTAACTTGAGCTTGTAGGCGCGAAGGATGCCGAAGACTTGGCCGAGATCCGTCAGATGGTCGCTGGAGCGCACAGATTTGACGACCATGTCGTCGATGTACACCTCTACCGATCGGCCGAGCTGGGCCTGGAACATCTTTGTGACGAGGTGCTGATAGGTCGCCCCCGCGTTCTTCAGCCCGAAGGGCATCACCTTATAGCAGTAAGTGCCGCGGGGGGTGATGAACGATGTTTTCTCCTCGTCGGGCTCGTAGAGCGGGATCTGATGATAGCCTCGGTAGGCGTCAAGGAAGCTCATTCGGTCATGACCGGCGGGTGGCGTCAATCAGTTGGTCAATCTTCGGGAGGGGAAAACTGTCCTTAGGGCAAGCCCTGTTCAGGTCGGTGAAGTCCACGCACACCCTCCACTTCCCAGTTTTCTTCTTGACCACCACCGTGTTGGCCAGCCATACCGGGTACTGGACTTCCCGGATGGCCCCTGCTTTTAGCAGGTTGTCGACCTCTTCGACGACCGCATCTGTCTGCTGCAACCCGGTCCTGCGGGCCCTCTGCACTACCGGCTTGTGGTCGGGGTCGACGTTGAGCTTGTGGCACATGACCTCATGGTCGACCCCGGGCATTTCACTTGGGTTCCAAGCGAAGACGTCCACATTCTGCATCAAGAACCGAGAGAGTTCGGCCCTTTCTTCGTCCGACAGCTGGGTGCCAATCAGGAAGAACCTGTCTGGGTCTGCCGGGTCCAGTCTGACCTCGGCCAGGTCCTCGATGCTCTTCTTCTCAGGGTCCCGGCCGATCTCATCGAGGCCTTTCTCGAACTCGGCCAGGTTGACGCGCTCTGGCTCCTTCACTGCTGGGACTGCGGCCAGCATGCACTGCCTGGCCTGCTGCTGGTCTCCCTTCACTGTGACTACCTCCATCTTGCCCTCCTTGCTCTCATGGACGAACTTCAGCTTTTGGTGGAGGGAAGAAGGAACTGCCTCTAGCTTGTGGAGCCATGTTCTGCCCAGAATGACATTATAGGGAGAAGGGGCGTCCACAACCAGGAAGTCGGCCAGCACGGATGCTCCACCAACTTGGGATTCCAAGGTGATCCGACCCTTGGGATAGACTGGCGTGGCGGATAACCCTAGCAGGGGTGCCCGGACCTCCGTGAGGTCTGCTTCGGAGAGCTTCATCCTCTTGAAGCAGTCGTAGTAGAGGACCTCGGAGGAGCTGCCGGAGTCGACGAGGATCCTCTTCACGGTGAAGTCTCTCAGCTTCATGGTGAGGAGCAAGGGGTCGTTGTGAGGGACTTGGACTCCCTCTAGATCTCGATCCGAGAACGAGATGGCGGGTCGGTCGCGGCGGGCTCTCTTGGATGCCGGAGCGAGTTCGGCTTTCATTATTTCTTTCCCGTGCGAAGCCCGCCTGGCCTCGGCTCGGGCCTAAGAGCTTCCCCGGGATGAGGAAGCGGGAGCTGAGGACGCCAGATGGATCACGTTGATGATCTTCTGTGAGTCCTCGCTGTCTGGAGCCTGGGCCGTGCTCTGGTGGATTCGGCCCTCGCTGCCGCCGGCATCACCTGCCTTGATGAACTCTGGGATGTGGCCCTCTTCGGCCAGCTTCTCCAGATACCCCTGCAAAGTCCTGCATTCTTCGGTCCTGTGCCCGTTGCCCTTATGGAAGGAGCAGTAGAGCTTGCTTCGGGGGCCTTCGGTGGGTTCATTCTTCATGGGCGGAGGATACTTGAAGAACGGCTTGGATTTGATCTTGGCCAGGATGCGATAGATCGGCTCCTTGAAGACGACGTTGACGCTCTGACTGGCGCTGGAGGGAGGTCTGGGCTTCCAATTGCCCCCAGACCTGGACGACGAAGGCTTCGCCGAACTGGAGACCCAGGCCCGCTTGGGCTCCTGTTTCTGGGAGGGCCTCCCGCCTCTCTGCCGAGGTTGGTCATTCTTCTGTTCGGGCTCCGGATGCCCGTCCTGATCCTTAGCTCGGATCTCGTCTTCCTCCCGGGCGATGAAGCGCTTCACTCGGGACATCAATTCTGACATGGATTCTGGGGTGTCCCCGGCCAAGTCCTTTCGCAAGTCGATGCCGGGGATCAGGGCATGCTGGAAGGCGTAGATGGCTATCCCCTCCCTCGCGCCCTCGATCTGGCTGTAGACCGCCCAGAATCGGTGGGTGAACTTGGCGAGAGTTTCGCCCTGCTTCATTCTCAGGGCGATGAGGTCCCCCTCCTTCTTGGGGACGACGGTGTAGGCTTGGAACTTCTTCAGGAAGGAGAGCTGGAGCTCCTTCCAGCTGGAAACCGACTGCTCCGGGAGAGAGCAGAACCACTTCAGGGGGAGGTCACCCAAACTGGAGGAGAAGATTTTGCAGTTTAGGTGACCCTCGTTTCCCCAGATGGACATCTTCTGGGAGAAGTGTCGGAGGTGTGCGGATGGGTCGGACAGTCCGTCATAGGGGACGAACCGCGGGACGGAGAACTTCCTGGGCAAGGGGGTGCGCTCGATCTCTTTCGTGAAGGGCGAGCCCCCCAGATCAATGTGACCACAGATCTGCTTCTGGTCCCGCATGTCCAAGTTGTGCTGGAGAGCCAATCTGACACGTTTGTCAAATCGCTCTTGCTCGTCGTCCTTCTCCGGAGTCTGAGCTCGGTGCTTTCGCTTGGGATGGCTCGGGCTACGATGGCTATGAGTTCGGCCATCGCGACTATGGTGACTTCGGCTGTTGCTCGAGCCTTCGTCACGGATCTGGCTCCGTTTCTGGTCCAGATGATGTCTGAGGTCCTCACGAGGAGGCTGGGCTGCCCTGCTGGGAGCGTCCTTCTTTTTCCCTTGAGGCTCAGAGACCTGCCTCAAGGAGGCAGTTTGCACTGCCCTCAGCTGCTGCTGGAGCTCGCGAATCAGCCGATCTTGCTTCTGGAGTTGCTTCTGGAGGAGGGCAGCTTCGGGAACCTCTCCAGTGGCAGGGGGTTGGACGTGGCGCGTCTCTCCTACGGCCACAGCTTTGTCCTTCCGGGGACGCTCATGCTGACGCTCATTGCGTCTGGGTGGCGCGACTTCTTCTGACGAGATCGAGGCCTCGAGTCCCTCTTGGAGTGGGAACTCGATAAAGAGCTGAGAGCCCAAGCGGCCCTCGCCTACAGTCGTGCCATGCACCGTACGGGAGCGTCCTTGGGGAGGGACGTCCGTTGGCGGTGGTGGCAGCTCGAGCGCTGCTCTTGAGGATTCTACGCCCTTCTTAGCTTTCGGAGGCATGGCTTCTGAGAGGTTGAGGTTAAGAAGGTTGGGAAGGTTTTGAGAGGTTGGGATATTACTTCCCCACAGACGGCGCCAATTGTAGGTGCAGAAAATAATGACCCACAATAAGAGGGAGCCTTAGAGGACTTATCCGAGAAGATGATGGTGACTGGGAATGACTGGATGCCGTCCGGAAGCCTGAAAGGGAATAGCAAACGGTCAGAGGACCCTGGCCTGGGCGGCGCAAGGCTCTCCGATGCCAAAGTCAGTGTGGGAACTGGAACAATGGAAGGAGAGGGAGAAGAGAGACAGAGTAAGGGCTCTGTGAATGAGATTGTGTGTACCTTGCATGGTGCATGGAGTTCTATTTATAGGGGTCTGGATCGTATCTTTCAGAGAATATCTTGGTGTGGGTCCATGATTCGACTGGGAAGTCATGATCAGCCCACAAAGTAATAAATGCAGTCTAATCCGGCCCACTCAGCATTTAATGCTAGTCGGGTCAGCCCACATTGCATTAAATGCGTGTCTTGTTGGGCCAGATTGTGTTGGGCGCCTTTGGCGGTTGGGGTACTAGCGGATCTGCCCTCGGGCCTTGCCCTGATGTGGCCTCAGTCGCTGGATGCCGCCATGTCAGCGATCTGGTGAAGATAGCGGGCGGCTGGATGTCGTGTCTGTCCCACTAGCTCGTGACCCTATCCCTCCACGTGCCTGATGACGTGGGGGATGAGGGGCGCAAGTGAAGGTTCTTTCTTGCTTCGGCTACTGTCCTGGCTTCTTCAGCCGAGGTGGCTTCAGCCGAGGTAGAGCTTTCTGCCGAGATGGCACTGGGGTGGCCCAGCCGAGGTGGACTCCTTGCCGAGATGACGCCCGAGGTGGGCCAGTTCGGCGCTAAGGGCCCGGAGCTGCCTGACTTCGGCCGGACCTCCTGTCCTGGTAGCCGGGGTGAGATTGGTGCCACGTAGATGGCACGCGGATGGCACGTGAGAATGCTTAGCCCCATCTGATGGCTGTGATTAGCTTAATCCCGTAGCTCTGGAAATCTCCCCACACAATAAGTCTCTTGGCTTCTACTTTTCAACATAATTATATTTTTCTATTGGCCATTGAAACTTTTTTTTTTTTGCATAATAGATAAAAATTGTACTGATTTTGATGTTTTTTTCTTATCTTCCGAGAAAATGTTTGTATAAAAAAATAGGAAAAACTTTTTGTTGAAAAACATCTCTGTTTTCTGTGGCATTTTTTCAACATAAATGGTTATACAAATATGCCCTCAGGTAATATAAAGAGCTGTTGGTCACCCATTAATTAACTTTATGTGATTGGCATACATGGATGTGAGCCTTATGCAAGGGTTTGCAAATTTGAAACTTATGAACAATTCTTAGCCCCTTCTTTTCTGGGTGAAGCAACCCTTGATTAAATTAGATAAATTATTGGTGTGTGATCAACATGACAAACTATTAGACTTAAAAGTTAAAATAAAAGTACAATGAGTCAAAAAAGGAATGTGTGTGATATGTTGTCTCTCTCTTTGCCTTGTTATTAATGTTTATAGAACACCGCCGTGAGAAACACGAGATAAGCCCCAGTGGCAAGGGTGTCTCATCTCACAAAGCTGACCTTGGGGAGGTAGGTTGTATCATAGGTTGTGTATGACTCACTAAGGTGGTACGGGAGTTTTGCTGGTGGATTTGCCTCATAGCTTGAAGACTCTCACCATACCCTGCAAACTGAACGAGAACCAGCCATAAATTAAACTAGGTTCTCAGTAAAAGATTTTGGCCCTTTTGTCCTACCAAAATCTGACTCCTTGACATCTTTAATCTATCATCAATATATTAGATTTTAACTGTACAATATGTTACGTACACTAAGTTATAAAAAAGTAGTCATACAGTGTTATGAATAAGAAGACTCTTCACAATAATGTTGTGGGATATTTAAACATGCATGATTCCAAAAAAATAAAAAAGTTAGGTGGAGAAAAGGAGAGAAAATGAAGGAAAAGAAGATTTCCTTTCATTTCAAAATCGAATAATGACACTTTCTCCTCACCTCCACTTGTTCCTTATTTCTTCTTATCCAAATGACCCTTTAAGATTTTACTAGTCTTTCTTCAAAGAAAAGATTTCTTCTCTTTTAACTTTCACTTCCACTCTTCCTTTTTTCATATATACTTTGAGCTGCCTTCTGTAACTTCAGCTTGTACTCCTTAAACGTAACTTTTTTTTTTTGCTTTTCTTCTCTCATTTTCCAATTATATAGTGGTTCTCACTTTATTGCCCTTTTCATCTTGCAATCATTGTTTTGTGTAAATTGCCACCAGACCTAATTTAACGCATTCAGATTGTGTTAATTGTTTGGATTTGACCCATGAAGATTTCCAGTCAAAGATTTATGAGAGGCCACATCTCCACCCTTCCTAATCTAAATGATTAGAGATTCAAAATCTTATCCAGAAATACATCTTCCCACCCTTCAGTGATTTAAAGGACTAAATTATATGTGAACTTTGAAATATTATAACATTAAAAGATGCAGCTGGTTTGCATGAAAAAATAGTCAGTCAATCAAGTCAAGAAAATATGGAAAGCGTTGTCATCTTCCACTATTGCAAAAATTTGATGTGTGGCGAGGATGACTAGGTAGAACGCCTATTTGTTCATTGTGAGGTGGTAGTCTGCATTTGAATTTAAAGCAACTTTATTGGGAACTGCGGCCATGCTTGGTGTTGTCCAAAGAAACTGACAGAAACTTGGTGAGGTGGGTGCTTCGTTGGGTGTGGGTGTGTGTCTTATCGATATGATCCTTTGCCATCTCGTGGTCTATTTGGAAAGAGAGAAATGTAAGAATCTTAAAAGGCTCTTCCTCCTCGACTGCATAGTTGCTTTCTAAGATTACATTGAGGATAGTAAAATGGGCATTTATTACACTCCAACCCAAATTAAGCTTGTCTGGTGCTAATTAATTATATTTTAGCTAAATTAATTATGCTTAGTTGCTAATTATGAATTATTAGTGTTAATTAGTCCTTGTGAGTTGAGTTAGTTTAGCTTTGAACCTCTTGTATGGGTGAGTTGGAACCGGATTGACTCGGTTGAGTGGAGTCGAGAGCTTTTTCATAATTATCGATTTTCTTATTTTACGTCATTTGCAAGTCACTTTGCCACCAACGCGTGTATCTCGTCGAACACGCCAATTTTTGTATTTGACTTGACTTCGTTTGACCAACCATTGAGAATATGGACCTTCATTTGACTCAAAATGAAAATGTCCAAACTTAGTGGACTTATCTGCAAAATGGGCCATCTTATCCTTTGAGGATATAACTCATCCCTTCTTTCATTCTTCTCCTTTTCCTCTACTCTCTACTCTTCTTCCTCCACTCTCCTTCTTTTTCCCTTCCAACCTTCATTAGTAAGAAGTACATATGCCTTGGGAGCTAAAAGTGAACTCATTTTCATCCCCGGCCGGCCTTCAACCTCTTTTTTTACTTGTGGACAAGGAGCCCTCTCTACCTTCCTCTATTCCTCTCAAATCTGAAATTATTGTCAAGAGGTAGGCAACAAACCCTCTAGTTCATAATTTTGAGTTGCATTAGAGTCAAAGAAACTCATTTCCCTACATGCATTGCATTCTCATCTTTCTTCCATGGATTTTCTATGATTAGGGTTTGTGTTTTGGGGGTTTTTAGTCTCTTAAGCCATTGGAGTGAAGAGATAGCTTGAAAAGCATATTTGAGGCAAGTATAAGCATAGAATGGGATTTACATGTTGTTGTTATTTCCTTTGATTTATATGAAACTCTTTCTTGGATGAATCTATTTTCTTAATGAATGAATGAGATACATGTTTTTAATGATTTTAATTGAGGAATGGATTTGAGGGAGTTATATATATTGCTAATGGGAGTAAGATGGCTCTTTAGTGCAGGTGATTTGTTAGAATAAGTATAGAATGGAATGAAGAAGAAGAAGAACACTTGAAGAATTTGAATTCTGAAACCTTGGACAGTTCGCTCGAACGAACTGGAGCATTCGCTACAGCGAACCTGAAGCCTGAACCCAAGCTCGAGCGACCAAAAAGTGTGCTCGAGCGAAGAGCTCTCTGGATGGGGTCTACTCTAGCGAACATGGGTCCGCTCGAGCGAACCTGAAGCTGTTCATTTGCTTCTTTTGACCCAAAAATTTGGAATGAATAATCACTCTTAACCTATATTAAACCACCATAATTATCTCCAATGGGTAATTAAGGTGTACACTCCCATTCCATAGGAAATTTAGGCTTCCTTAGACCCTATATTTTTAGAAATGGAACCTTTAACCTCCTTTAATTAGTCTAACGGAACTTATTAGTCTAATTACTATGCCATGAAGATTAATTTAGAGGCTCAACATATTTTTATAATAAGTGACACCAAATAAGTAGTAATACGTTGACTCACTTAATCTATCTTATATTGGATAGTAATAGACTATGTGAATAATTAGATTAGTTAGTAAATATCTTAATTTCTTTAAATAAATTATATTGCATATTGAGGTTGAGAATTTAATTTATATCAATTCTAATTGATAAAATAGTCATATTGTTCACAATATTTGATTCAATCATCTACTTTTCCAATTCGTTATTCAAATGTTGTACAATTATTCGATATTTGATGGAGGATTTGAATTGAGTAAGTATTCAATTATATGAGATTATTATTCGATTTGATTTGTGAACAAGTACATAAACTTACTCAAATTCGATTTTATTTGATTCATTTGAGTCGGCACTGCTTAGCTTCGACCTTGTGATACTCGACGAGGTTAAACTTGGTTTGTATTTGATCGGACCCAAGTGTAGGGTGCGATTGTAGTAATAAAACTGGTGAGACCAGGTCGATCCACATGGAGCTTTTAAAACTAAGGCTTTCCAACTTTTTCACCTGCCCTAAATAAAATCTAATTTTAGCCTAAATTTGAGAAAAGTACATTCATCATTTCTACTTCAAATTAAAATTAAATACATTTCAAAAAAAATTCCTAAATCTAAAATGAATCACAAGTTGCTACAAAAGAATACACAAATTAGAACATTAAATTAGAAACAAGCCAAAAATAAAACTTACCAAAAATAATACTAAGAAGCAAAATTAGAAATAAAATAAACCTAAGTTAGAAACCAAATTAATCAAAACATGCTCAACAAAGATTGGTAACAAATCAAATCAATCAAGAAAAGAAAACAATCTACTTTCAAAAATTAGCATGAAAACATTACTAAATTAGTTTTCTAAATTAGAAACTAGGTTGGGCAATTAGGGTTAGTATCTTTCCTAAGTTAGTGAACTGAATTAATCAACTCCCTAAAGTTAGAGACTTTCCAAATAAATAAAGATTTTCAAATCATAACAATTTTAGAAAGCATTAAGTCAATCATACCTTACATTAGAATTTCCAAATATTAAGAAGTTTCCTAAGTTAAAATGTTCAATTAAAAAAAATCAGAAAGATCTTTTATTTCTGGAAATTATCTAAATAATAAAAAAAAAACACAAAATTAGAAACTAATCCTAAAGTTAGAAAGTTAGTAATGCAATGTATGCCATGAGATGTTAGAAAATTCTAAGGCTAGAAAACTAGTATGCAGGGTTGTTTTTATGCATGATTTTTTCCTAATCTAATGCAATCTAAAACTGAGTTTAATGGCTGGATTTTGAACTACAATGATGCATGAATCAAATAAAAAAAACGGAAGTGGAAAACGATTTAAAACGAATGAGATATGAGTGCATGAACATGACCTAAAAAAAAAATCTGTGCAGGAATTCTGCACACAGGTGGGTCCGACCAGCCATGTTTGAGCCAATGGTTCACCAACTTTTCAAATTTATTTTTGCATGAAATTCTGGGGTTTGAAAGTACATTGATCAAACTTTAATTTTCCCGAGTTTCATCGAAAAATAATGTGTTTTGTTCAGGTTTTTAATTGTAAACTTTTTCACACAAAATCTGTCCTGAAATTCCTGCAACAATGTGTTGAATTGTGCACTTTATGTTGGGATCCGAATTTTCAAAAAATATTTGGCCGAAATTATTGACTCAAATCTCTGGTTTTTCTTGCTTATTCAATTTAAAACTCTAATTCCAGCAACTTAAATATATCTAAACTCCACCAATATGAAAATGCATGCAATGCTTACTAGTTCCAACCATAAACTATGCATAAAAAAAAATTCACATAAACTTATAAGAAGCATAAGAAGAAAAGAAAGCAAAAAGTACTTGAATTTAAATGTGTAGTGCAAAAAAAAAAATGTGTGGATTGCATAAAATTAAATGTGTGGAATTAACAATAAATTAAATATGTGGGAATTGCAATAAAAATAAATGTGTGGGAATTGCAATAAAAATAAATGTGTGATAAGTGTGCTCTTTTTTTATTTATTCTCAAATCGAGTTCATAATTACTTATTTCATGCCCTTAGGATCTTGGGTTGTCAATCTTAGAACAACAACAAAGGAACCACAATTCAAGCATTAATCACATAAGAAAAAGAATAAAAAAAATCACACTTTTACTAATATGCAATATTTTTACATAAAAGATGGAGAATTAAAATTTCAAAAATAATTACATACTAGGATGAAAGGAACCTCTCTAGTTGAAGCATCAAGTTGGGACAAGCCTTCTTGAAAAGAGATGGGCTATGGTAGAGAAAGGAGATGGGTAGAATGATGGAGGAATTACACTAGTGAGGGGGGCTTTTTCCTTCATGAAAGGAGTGGACGTCCAAGGGCCTCTTTAAATAGGGTATGGGCTGCCCTATTCTTTCTCCCTAGTCCCTTCTTTGTTGCAAGAATCTTCTTCACTTAGTAAGTCTTCTCCTTTCTTTTCTCCATTCTATCTTCATGCAAATGCCATATTTCCTTCTTTAGCAAATCTTCTTTAGACTTGACATTTATGAGAGATACATGAGGTGGCAAACTCTAAGTTGGAATCAAGAGAAAATTGAATGCCCAATATGTGTAGATTCTTTCCACTTTTATCTCTTTGGAAATCTTCTTTCTTGATTTGGCCCTTCATGGATTTTCTTTGATTATCTTGAATTATCTTCAAAATTAACTTGGGATTTTGTGCAAAGAAAGTGGACCCCGCTCTTGGACGCCCCACATGTGTGACCTACACATGAGCATGTGTGGGACCCTTTTTTCTCATTTCCTGCAAGCCAAAAAAAATAGAAAAATAAATTTCACGTGAAAAGACAAATTTACTGTTAATTCACAATTGCATGACTGCGGGCCCATCTCTCATGAAATGATGAATGAATGCACTTGATGATTAATTAATTTCATGAGAAAAACACGTTTGAAAAAAATCTTTCCAAAAATAAAATTAAAAATGGCAGGTTTCATGATTTGATGCAAAAATGATGGTTTTTGAGCAAATTATGCATGAATGCACTACAATGGATAAAAAATGCATAAAATCATGATATGACACAAAATGAGGCTCTCTTGGCTTGATAAGTCCTCAAACTTACAAAAAATAACCATGAAAATGTGCATTTTTAAGGACTTATCAGTATTATATGAGACTACTGCAGTATGTCATCTGGAGGACCGGAACTTCAGAACTAGGTAGCCAGCTAGCCTTTGGCCGGGCCGCTGGTGACATCTCAACTAGATTTGCTCTCTTTGAAAGGATAAGCTTAACGTAGATGTCAATCTGTGTATATAGCATTTATATATCGATATTCATTTGATTCCAAAAAGTATGGTTTAGTTCATTTTAATACAATTGTTTAGTTATTTCTTTTTATTGATTCATTATCAATTTTATCATTTCATTTTCCTTGAAACATTATGTATTCTTGTTTATTGCTTGTACTTGCCATTTCGACGTATTTGATGTACTACTCTTGGTGTCACAGGTGTAGATGTAGCTCCCGGCTTTGAAGAGGCCCAGGAGAGAGAGGAGGGTACCTAAGAGGTTCCTCCAGGACTAGAGGAGTGGCCGGGTGTTGGGCCAATATAGAGACTCCTCTTTCGGAGAGCACCATAAACTTTTGAGAATTTATAGATAGAGTGTGACTGGCTTCTTTTTGTGTGGGTCACACTTAGCTTTCATTTTTATTCTTGTTATATTTTTGGTATTGGTATATAGGATACCTTTGCAGATCTTCTTTTGTATATATAAACAATGTACATAATTATATACTTCTTTTGTACTAACTTAAATGATGTAAATGGACTTGATGGGGACATAATATTCATTTTGTGAATGAAAACTACAAAAATGAATGAAAACTACAGCTTCCGCTATATTTAAATGTTGTTAAATGGAAATTTTAGTGAGTCAAGCTCACGAGTACAATAGTTGTTTATCCTTCTTGTGGTTGTATTTGACTCGCGATAGGTACAATCACCTAGGAGTACATGTGTCTCACCTCGAGGATTACCCTAAGCTAGAGTGATTCGGGACCGGGATGTGACAGCATTGGTTAGAAAGGAATTCATAGATCTAGACATAGATGATATGTTTTCTAATTGAGAAGCTTGTATGGGGTGTGGCCCTTCCAAGGCCCTTGGAAATCTCAATTTCATTTCAATGAAATTAGGGAGTTAGTTATGGGTCTCAATGTTACTTTTTATCATAAGGTTAGATCGCTAACGCTATAGGAAATGTGTTAACCAAGTAAGGGATTGAGAGGGTGCATCCTTAGCGCTTGTGTCTTTACTGGAATTCATGGAAATGTTGTCCGGAGAATTTTGAAGTTCTTAGACATGGTGGAGCTCCCGAATGCTCTCTAGTACTTGAGCATCGATAAATCCTACCAAAAAGTAAACGGGCTGGAATTCCCGAATCCTCAAAGGTTATTTAAGACCTTTTAGGTGGTTGGGTTTTTAAAATGGTTGTGAAGAAACATGACATTTGCAAATGTGGGGAATAAGATGTCATATCAGATCCTAAAAGCCCCAAATGGCAAATTCTTGTGAGAAATTCTAGTAAAAAAATAGGCACTTAGGTAGGTTTTGGTTATGTAATTGGGGTTGGGTGTAGTACAATGCTCTTAGTTGGGTGTAGTACAATGCTCTTGTATCTTTGCCCCCCCTCTCTCACTCTCTTTAGCATTTGTATTTTGTGTTTCATTTAATGAATCATTTAATAAATCTTTCGCTACCATTCAAAAAAAAAAGTTCCAACCCCTTGTCTCACTCATCCTTTTAGGCAAGGCTCCACTGCCATATATTCATATATTGGCAATGGTGGTGTCTAAAGTCTAAACCAGTCTTTAAAGCCTTTTCCTTTTTGTTTTATTTGACTTTGTGAAATGGGTAGCATTGCTTTGGTATGTGTTTGGGATCCAACATTTGAGCAAGTAGAAACCTTTACGGCATGTTTCTTTGCAAGAATTTGTGGAATTCACGTCTGTTGGAATTTGCAGAGCTTGGGATGCTGGAATTCTGAAATGTTGCTGAATTCTATCATTTCTGAATTCTCTGTTTCTTTCATGCTAGAATTTTTGCATGAGGATCTCATGCAACTTGAATTCCACAAATTCCATTTTTCATGGCTACTTGAATCTCTAAGTGAAAATTTACATGTTAATTTATGTATTATCTGCATACATATTTAAGGCTAAAATGGTTATGAATATACTATTTTGTAAATATATTGGTCTCACTTAATGAAAAAGTATATCACTCAAACTTGTGGTCAATCAATTTTGTGGTGGACTCACTAGCAAAAGAGGGAGTGATAGGGTATACTTATATTCAGGTCCTGATTATTTGTAACTCATTTATTTTCTATTTATTGTTTTTCATCTTATTTTTCTATTTGTAAAATTATATTGTTCTCACATACTCTCTAATAAATCCTCCCACTCCCACCCAAGAACACTTACTGCACAAAAAGAAAAAATAAAAAAAATCAAAGGACCCATTCAAGAAAAACCATGAGTCCCACCCTTTCTCCTTTTTCTTTCTAATCCCTCAGCTAAATCCATTCAGTTGAACTTATAAGTTGCAAGCTGATCCAATGTCCATTTCAACCATTTTCTATCAAAACACATTTCAAAAAAAGCACCAATCATCAACAAGTTCTATCAAAATCATTTCATAGAAGTAAAGAAATCTCTTTCAAACTCATTTTCTATCAAACCCATTTAAACTGCACTTTTCAGCCATGACACCCATTTTCAGCCATTGACTCTCCTTCCTTGTCTAATTTAATCCAAAACCCAAGAAAAAAGGCGCCAATCAAAAGAACAAAAAAAAAGAGAAATAAAAGGAAAAACCCCTCATGGAGATGAAGAGGGGAAACAACATTAGAAGATTTTGACTTTAGAACTCCTAGCAATTGATCGAAGAATGAGATCGGCATCCATCGTTAGGTTCTTAGAATTTTAGCCAACCTCTCTCAGCGCCTGTTTCTTTACTAGAATTCCTGACAGGAATTTACCATGTTAGAGGGTTTTTGGATATGATGTAACATCTTATTATTTTAGAATTCCGGCCATATATAGAAAGGTCTCAAATGACCTTTTGAAATTTAGAAATTCCAGCTCCTTTGTCTTTTTGTGGAATTTCTGGATGCTCAGTTACAAGGGAGCATCCAAGAGTTCCACTATGTCCGGGAATTCCTAAATCTTCCAAATAGGAATTCCTTGAATTTTAGCAAAGAAACAGGCTCTCGGAGTTCCAAGATTCCGAAATGCTCTTAGAGGGTTTAGTATTTTGGAATTCTACCTTTTTGGCATTTAAGAATTCTTGTTGTCTTAAATACCAGAACTTCGACCAAAAGAATATTGGATTTCTAACGAAAATTCCATAATATACAAACAACCGAAATTCCTATGAGAAATACTTGTAAATAAGCAGAGCTATAGACGCTTTTATAAGAAACCTCTTGTACTAATAACTTCATTTGGGTTTTTTTTAGTACCCGATTTGTGCGTACTCACGTGAGTCACCCGGCTTTAGAAAGCTGATTTCTAAAGAGTCCTATTATTGGCACGCAGGTTTTATCTTTCCCACACACACCACTTTTTTAAAGAAAGAAAAAAAAAAAACCCGTGAAATTACCTTTTTGCCCACCCTCTTCCTTTCTATCTCCCCACCTCCCCCTTTCACCTCCAGCTCCGGCCAGCATCGGCGCCGGCCGAACTCTCTCCTCCCCTTCTCTCTCTCCCTCTCCCTCTCCTCCCTCCCTTCCTCCCTCTCCCTCCCCATTGTTTTTTCTCTCTCCCTCCCTCTCCCTCCCCCACTGTTTTCTCTCTTTCCTCCTCCCTTTCCCTCCCCCACCTTCCCCTTCACCTCCGGCTCCGCCTGGACCGGCTAGTGCCGGCAGATCCCTTCTCCCACTCTCTCCCTCACCCTTCTCCCCGTGGTTGCCCGATCTGCTGCTTGCCGGCGGGGGAAAGGAAGGAAGAGGGAGAGACGGGGAGAAGGGAGAGAAAGAAGGAGAGGGAGAGAGATGGGGAGGGAGAGGGTGGGGGTTGAGAGAGATGGGGAGGGAGAGGGTGGGGGTTGCCTGATCTACTGCCGCCGACGAGGGAAAGGAAGGGAGAGGGAGAGAGATGGGGAGGGAGAAACAGTGGGGAGGGAGAGGGTGGGGGGAGAGAAAGGGAGGAGGAGAGAGAAAACAGTGGGGAGGGAGAGGAGAGGGACCGGCCGGCGCCGGTCCAGGCCGGAGCCGGAGGTGAAAGGGAAGGTGGGGGGAGAGAAAGGGAGGAGGAAAGAGAAAACAATGGGGAGGGAGAGGGAAGAAGGGAGAGAGGGAGGGAGAGAGAAAACAGTGGGGAGGGAGAGGGAGGAAGGGAGGGAGAGGGAGGGGGGGAGGCCGGCCGATCTTGGCCGGAGCCGGAGGTGGGGGAGATAGAAAGGAAGAGGGTGGGCAAAAAGGTAATTTCATAGTTTTTTTTTTCTAAAATGTGTGTGTGGGAAAAGATAAAACCTGTGTGCCAATAGTAGGACTCTTTCTAAAATGGTTTGACTGGGCATGTATCTGTGTCGCTCACGCATCGTGTCGTGCATGTTCATCGCATGTGCAAGGGGGTATCAATTCAACCCTTGCATAAATTTATTTTAATCATTTTTCTTTACCCTTTAAACGTTTAAAAAACAAGCTAATTAAAATCTATTCAACATTTTTTGGCAACCAAATGTTTGGACTTTTTTTCAAGTTGACGTCGGATCTAATTATAAAATATAGGTCATGTTTAGCAACCAAATATTTGGAGATTCCCCACCAGTTTTCCTTGTAAATTTAAAAAATCCACATTTGACAATTATAAATTCTCAAGGATTTAGGTCATCACAAATCCTCTTTTATTATTATTTTTTTAGAAATTTCAAGTTTGACCTCGCCAAAAGATTTGATAATTTACATTGGACAATTGTAAGGATTTAGGCTTGTGTAAATCCTCATTTATAAAGGTTTCATTTTTGACCTCCCCAATAAAATTTGAAAATCCTCATCTTTCGGATACACACACCCTATCACAAATTTTCTCAGCTATATATAACGGTATACACCAGTATCAATTTGAAATCTTACCTATATAAACCCCTATAGATGAAGGGAAATTCTATATGCACCCTCCCTTATTGTTGAGCACACCCACATCCCTCTATGAACAGTGATTTTAAATCACTGTTCATAGAGGGATGTGGGTGTGCTCAGCACTTTTAGGGGTGCATATAGAATTTCCCATTGATTAATCCTCAAATTTATGGTAATAAGAAATTCTTAAATCAGTAAATTTCTTATTTGTTACCAAACATGCCCGAGGTTCCATGTTGGATACAGATTCGAGTCTTTAATGATGGAATCGGGTTCGGATCCACCATTGTTCGGCCCCACACGGCCAACTCTAAACGTTTCGAGGAAAATATGTCCCATGAATTTTAATCTCCATGGAAAATTGCGGCATCAAACATCAGGAAAATTACTTTTGCCATAGGAAAAATGTGAATTTTTCCACACGTGCCCTAATTATGCACCTCTTCCATAGGAACGTTGAAATTCCAATATTCTTATTTGATGCAGGTTCCGGGTAGCGTTTGATATATTTTGTTTTTTGGGAAGAACCTCTTCAGCCCTCTCTCTCTTTTTCAAGTCCACTTGCAGCCTAAAAATTTCCATCGATTCTAAGCGATCGAGATGCATCTGACTATCGAATTCGGGTAACTTTTCTCTTCTTTCCAAACCCTCTCGTCTCCATCAGTTCGTGGATTATACTGCTAAGTACTTGTTGTTTTAATCTCTCGACACACGCACCCACCCAAGCACAAATCATTGCAATGTCAGCATCATTGTTTGAATACTATTCACTGTTCCTCCATCAAATGCATTCAAAAGCACCCTCCTTTTTAATGCTATTGTTATAAAGAGATAAGTAAATGGATATGCTTTACCAATTCAAGGTAAACCCTAAAGTGTTGTTTTTACTATGTTTATCAAGTGAAAATATGATTAGACCTTGTGATGGGATGAGTTTCCATGAAAAGTTGGGGTCTTTCCAAAAGAACAAGAAGAGTGATTACAAGTAAATTGGGTTATGATCCATAATTTCCATGTAGAAGTTGACTGGGTTTAATGGCAATCTTGTTTAGTGAGTATTTACAAGATTGCAAATTTGCAATGAATTGATTGCATTTAGACATGATTTGTTTGTATGTCTCTTGTGATTGATTGAGAGATGATTCAGAGGATTGGATTGGATGAGTCTGCAATGCGAGTTTTGTCTTTTGTAATAAGGGCCCGTTTGGTTCCTTGTGACTCGGATTCCCAGTAATTCTAATACCTGGAAACTCTGTTTACCTGCAATTTGTTTTGGTAAGTAAAAAAAATGTGATTAAGTACATGCAACTTAGATTATCTAAGTGCATGGGTTATTATTTATGGGTAAGTTACTGGTACTCAGTTTACGCAGATCCAAATGGGCCCTACGTGATCATATCCAGGTTTATGCAGGATGAGGAGAGTACTGGCACACGTTTTAAGGGAGATGGGAAGATGGGTCCTGATTTAAGAAAGGAGATATAGATGCAGTGGAATTGGAATTGATGATAATTTCTTGTGGGGTTCTATTCTTGAGGTATTCTCAATACGGAATTAAATGTGGAATTTATTACCAAAAATCTATAATATGAGGGACCTTAAAGATTACAGACCTATCAGCTTTGGTGGGTTATGTTTAGAACTTATTGTGGGAGGTCCTTGCCAAGATACTAAAGGAGGTCCTTCCTCTTCTTGTCAGTGCATTTCAAGCTGCTTTTGTTCAAGGTAGACGTATTCTAGATGGAGTTTTGGTAGCTAATGAGGTCAGTCTTTAAAGAAAGTTAGGAGGCCAGGTGTTGTTTGCAAGATTGATTTGGAGAAGGCCTATGATTACGTCGAATGAGATTTGTGGTTATATGTTACTTGGCATAGATGGAGGGGATGGATTGCTGCTTGTAACGCGTTCTTGTCATTTTTAATTGTAATTAATTGATCCTTCACGTCTCTTAAGTGCACAGAGGCCTTAGGTAGGGAGTCTGGGAGACTCCATTTCACTGTCTCTCTTCACTAAGGTGGTACAAGGCTTGAGTGCTTTGTTTACTAAAGCTAGGGAATTGGACTTGATCCATGGGTTTGTAAGTTATAAGAGGTGACTGTGAAATTGCACATCTTCAATTTACAGATGACATGATTGTGTTTGCAGACTGAGGAAGGTGAGGTGGATAGTGTTAAAGTTTTATTGAGATGTTCCGAAGCAGTGTTTGGCTTTGAAGTTAATCTTTGGATCTTCTCCCATCAAGCATCTTGGGCTGCTGTGGGGAGCTAAGCTGAGGTCCAAGGTTATTTGGGATGTTGTTATCATGAAGTTTGAGAAGAAGTTATTGGCTTGGGACATGCATTATCTATCTTTTGGTGGTCGCAATATGTTGATTAAGCAATGCTGGCCAATTTGCCCTTGTATATATGATTCTCTTCAAGATGCCAGTTGGGGTTGCTGATAAGAGTTGAGAGCATCTGTGGAAAATTTTTATGGGAAAGATGTAGAGGATAAAAGGCCCCATTTGAAGAAGTGTGAAAATGTGGTCAAGCCAAACGAGAAAGGAGATTGGGGGGTTCGGAGAATGGAAGATAATTTGCAACTGGTGCTTGGTGGTGTTAGCAAGGCTTAAAAGACTGTATTTATGATTTTTCAACGGTTAAGGGGTGTAACTGTCTGTGTATCCTAATGAATGGGACAACTCTATGTTGTTGCCTCTACTTCTGTTAATTCTTATTTCTTTGTTTGCTGAATCCGTAGGAATTCCTTTTAATCTAATAATAATGGGTTTTTTTTTTATGTATTACAGAAATGGTCACCTCCAATAAGATTTTTACATAAAAACCCAAACCATTTTGTGGATTAGTTTGAATTTCGACATGCAATTTATTTAGTCAGTTTAGCCTGTTTTGGAATATTCAGAATGTCTCTTTTATATGTGTATGTTCATTATTGTCTTTTAAAAATTTGGACTGAACCAATTCATTTGTTGAAAAATAAGCTTTGAGAGAATTTTCGTGGACTGAATAATGAACGCTATATACAATTGGTCATATGTCATGGTTAGATAGATGTTCTTTATATAACATGCTTAACTGGAGGTATACAGGATTGGATGAAGTAATTGATTTTTTGAATAGACGAGTAATTGACATAATTATCAGGTGTGTTGGTGTTGCAAGTATATTTGTAGAAGGAAAATGGAAAAATAGAAAGGAAAAAAGTGAGACCAGAAGTGTTCAATGTTACAATATCAATTTAGAATTTCCTAAAATTTATAATTTTGATAGTTATCAAATGATGATCCTTGCCTTCCAAGGAGCAATTGTTATTTACATCTGCATTTCTTGTTTGTACCATAAGCTGTGGTGGTTAAATTTATGTGTTTCATAGTCATTCCTCCTGTCATTAACTTAAAAGTCAAGTTTCAGTCGTACCTTCACAATGGGTTAAGAGACTAAATTGACTCATAGCATTGATAATTATCAAGAGACTTTTAAGAGTCAAATGCTTCATTGAGAAGCAGGGCTTTCAACAAAATAGTTCTTTGGAATTTTGACTCTACAAATCTATCTCATATGCGGATCAGAGCTAAATAAATGCACAATGAATTATTCACTTTGGAGTATCGAAGGAGATGTGAAAGACACTAGCCATAAATGCTTGTGGTGGTTACATCACATAGTTTGAAGAAATTCTTTCCTATGGGCTTGTTTGTAGCCCTAAAACTCTGCTTACCCAGTAATTCTGATTAGTTGAACTCAGCATGTACTCTCAGTGTAGTGATTTGGATCCCCAATCTGGTTACTTAGACTCGTGTTCCTGACTTTTCCCCAGATGAGTTCCTAGCTTTTTGGAAGGGTATTTGAGTTACCGGGTTTATGCATAAGTGGGAATATCCAAATTCTTGGACTCATGACTCATGTGTAAACTGAGTTACTTGCACTTATACATAGATAAAAATGGGTACTTTAGTTTTTATTTTATTTTATTTTAAGTTTTACTTGTAAATTTTTTCAAAGGAATCATACTTGTGCACGGTTGCTTGTATAATAATAAAGCATTGAGCAGTATTGTACTCCTAACGTCATATGAAAGTGATATAAATGAACCTGGGCTTTTTAAAAGTTTATTATTAGTATACTCTCTCTGTTTAATTATCTGATTAATTGCCTGTTCTTTTGTTTTGAATGTCATTTATTTTCATAAATACATCATGGAGTCTCACATAGTTAAGAAGCTAGTAGGTACTGTTGAAGTTTTCTTCATCAACCTGACCTTGTTTAAGTTTTCTGCTCCTTTTTCTATTTGATAAGTAAGACTGACAGTTTTTGGAGACTTGAAGGTTTAGACTTTAGACAGTATTAGACTGATGATAAGTTAATACACACACATTTAGCTGACCTAGATATTTTATGAAATTTTATTTCATTCTTTTGCAGTTTTTCTCATCTTCAATGACATTAAGATTTAAGGTCATTGAAAAGCCCCATATCAGTTACATTCCAGCTGTATCTTAATTCTTCTTTGTAAGGAACTTCTTGTATTGGAGCATGGCCAATTATGAGAGTGATGTAGATGCACTTTTATTCTCTGGTTCAGCGGGCATGAGTACCTCTAATATGGCTGAGATGTTGGCCATCAGTTTTTTCTGCAGAACAAAGTATATATTAACAGAAGAAGATGTTGGCCATTATTTAGGGGCTTGGACTTGTTTCCAAAATCCAAACCATTATTTGACACGCTGTGGAAGGGAACTCAAAAAATTGTATTGGTATGGCCCCACAAAAATCAATAGTATTATGGAGATTCCGATATATTAAATCATGGGCCTGTGTTTTGGATGCATCTTTTCTTTAACAAAAGGATGCCTTTTTTGTAAGGTGCCTTGATTGAGGTGGACTGCAAATAGATGGGATACGGCTTCAGTGATGATGATGATGGTGGCCTTGATCAGGATGTCCATTGCCAAAGCTGGGGCGGCTAGCTAGGAAGCACGGACACTTCTCCGGGGCCAGAGTGTCGGTGTCCGACACGTGTCGGACACGGACACGCTCCGGACACGCTCCGACACGTGTCGGACACGCCCAAAAGAGTGTCCTGATTATTTTTTTTATTTTTAATATTTCGGACACGCTGGGACACGCTGGGGGACACGCTGGGACACGCTGGGGACACGCTGGGACACGCTGGGGACACGCTGGGGACACGCTGGCCTCTTTTAATTGGAAAAAAAATAATAAAAATAGAGGAAAAAATGAAAAGAAAAGGGGTTTTTTTGTAAAAGGTCATAACTTATTTGTTTGCTAAATTAATTACAAAGTGAAAATAATAAAATTAGAGTAAAAAATGAAAAGAAAAGGGGGCTGATTGCAAAAGGTCATAACTTATTTGATTGCTACATTGATTACAAAGTTAAAATAATAAAATTAGAGTAAAAAATGAAAAGAAAAGGGGGCTGTTTGTAAAAGGTCATAACTTATTTGTTTTCTAAATTGATTACAAAGTTAAAATAATAAAATTAGAGTAAAAAATGAAAAGAAAAGGGGGCTGTTTGTAAAAGGTTATAACTTATATGATTGCTAAATTGATTACAAAGTTAAAATAATAAAATTAGAGTAAAAAATGAAACGAAAAGGGGGCTGTTTGTAAAAGGTCATAACTTATTTGATTGCAAATTGATTGCAAAGTTAAAATGATAGTATCTTTTAGTATATGATTAGATATATTATTATTATTATTAATTATTAACGTGTCCCTAACGTGTCCGTGTCCTACTTTTTTGAAAAATGCCGTGTCGGCGTGTCCGTGTCGTGTCGTGTCCGTGTCCCGTGTCCGTGTCCGTGCTTCTTAGGCGGCTAGGGATCTGCTATGTAGCCATTGACAGGATGAATGAAGAGATTGATATTTGTGGAAATTCTAGGATCCCTTTCATGGACGATCCTTTCTCTCTTTTATAAACATATTAGCCTTAATCAAGGCAAATCAAACTAATTACAATCTATCTGTTATGGAAAGTAAGCTGTACAATTGATTTGATTCTATCCTAACTAATCCCACGATATGTGTAGATAAGTTACAATGAATGGGCCTGGGCCTAGTGGGCTTTATGTTACAAGTGTTAACATCCCCCCTCAAATTGATGATTGTCAAACAACAGCAATTTGCGAATCAAGAACTTATGGCGTGGCCGAGGCAATCCTTTTGTGAAAATATCCGCAAGTTGGAGTTGACTGGAAACATGGGGTAGAGTGATGATCTTGCGGTCATAAGCATCGTGAATAGAGTGACAATCCACCTCAATATGTTTTGTCCGTTCATGAAAGACTGGATTCTCAGTGATACGGATGGAACTAGTATTGTCTGCATGAAGAGGGGTAGCAGAAGTCTGAGGAAACCCCAGATCTGCAAGTAAGCCACGAATCCAAAGGATCTCAGAACAGGCAGATGACATAGCACGATATTCGGATTCAGTGGAAGACCGGGAGACCCTTTCCTGCTTTTTGCATTTCCAAGAGATGAGCGATTCACCCAAATACATACACCAGCCTGTAGTAGATCGGCAAGTATCCGGGCATCCGGCCCAGTCGGCATCAGAATAAGCATTTAGGGTGAGTGGGGTGCCAACCGGAAAAAAACCAAGCCTCTTGTCGGAGAACCAAGAATGTACCGAATAATCCGTTTGACAGCAACCAGATGATGATGGCGTGGGGCTTGCATGAATTGACTAACAACATTCACAGCATATGAGATGTCAGGCCGAGTGATAGTCAAGTAGACGAGACTCCCAAGTAAACGCCTGTAGGAGGTGGGGTCGGAAAGGAGGTCCCCATCATCTTTTCGTAGTTTCACATTGACTTCTAATGGAGTGTCCACAGGAGTTGCATCCTTTTGGCCGGCAAGATCAATAAGATCAGTAGCATACTTATGCTGATGTAAAAAACAATCCCTTCCTAGACTGTTGAACCTCAAGACCCAAGAAATATGTTAAAGGACCCAAGTCTTTCATATGGAATGCAGTTTGAAGCGAGGACTGAAGACTATGGATCATTTTACTGTGAGTGCCTGTGATGATGATATCATCCACATATACTAGAAGGATAGTGGTAGCTTGAGCAGTGTTATTTAGGAACAAGGAAGGATCATAGGGACTTTGAGCAAATCCAAGATGAAGCAGAGTGGACCGAAATTTTTCAAACCAAGCTCTGGGCGCTTGTTTGAGTCCATACAGTGAGCGACGGAGCCGGGCCACCTCATGAGTAGAGGTAGTAGCATATCCTGGAGGAAGGCGCATGTAAACTTCCTCTTTAAGATCTCCGTGGAGGAAGGCATTCTTCACATCCATCTGATAAAGAGGCCATGAACGAGATGCTGCTATAGCAAGAATAGTACGCATTGTTGTCATCTTGGCCACCGGAGCAAATGTCTCATCATAGTCAATACCATACTCTTAACGGTTGCCAAGTGCCACTAACCGAGCTTTATAACGAGCAAGAGTACCATCAGAATGTAGCTTGATAGAGTACACCCATTTACAGCCAATGGGTTTGATGGATGGAGGACAGGGAACGACATCCCATGTGTGATTCATTTTAAGTGCGTCAAGTTCTTCCTGCATAGCCTGCCGCCAATACAAAATTTCACAAAAAAAAACACCAAAAATAGGGCCAGGCGAGCTTGATTTTGGCCTCAAAATCCCTGTGTGAGGCCCACAGCTAGATCTGATTGAAAATCAGATCAGCAAAGTTCAAGGAGACTCAGAATCTCTTTCCAACAAGACAAGATGCATCCAAATCCATCCACAAACCAAGATGTTGTACGGTTGTGATCAAAACTATCTGAGAAAATTGGAAAATCACAAATTGTAGCAAATGACCTACCTCTGATCTTAAAAAAATGTTGAAAAAATCTTCAGAATAACTAGGAGAGATAGGCGACCACTGCTGTAGATGATTTGTAACATGCCATGATGATCACTGGTGGGCCCCTTGTGATCATATCATCACAGACGTTTGTTAGTGAAAATTGCATGCAGATCCCTGATCTGATTGATTTCAAGAATGCAGATGACTGTCGATTGAACAAGAGGATCCACAGAGACAGAGATAGAGTAGAAGTAGCTTTGATACCATGACAGGATGAATGAAGAGATTGATATTTGTGGAAATTCTAGGATCCCTTTCATGGACGATCCTTTCTCTCTTTTATAAACATATTAGCCTTAATCAAGGCAAATCAAACTAATTACAATCTATCTGTTATGGAAAGTAAGCTGTACAATTGATTTGATTCTATCCTAACTAATCCCACGATATGTGTAGATAAGTTACAATGAATGGGCCTGGGCCTAGTGGGCTTTATGTTACAAGTGTTAACAGCCATAGGCCACAACATTTAGCTCCTGCATTTCCCATCTACCATTTTGGATGGCATAGCTCTCTGTTCATTTGATTGTTTTCTTGAATAAATTTATTTGATTGTTGCAGAGGAAAAAGAAGAAGAAGCATGAGTTGTGATATAGTTTCATGTGTTTGAGATTGTCAAGCTTAGATTGCTCCAGCCTTGTTTCCCACATGTTGTTGCTCAGTTTGCTGATTGCTTACTTCTATGTACTCAGATTACCTTTCTCTCACTTAGTTCTTATCGTGGTTATTTTTTAAAAACAGTGGTGGTCTTGAGCTTCTTTGTCAGTCAGTGAAGATTCATCATGTTGATGTTGATATGAAACCTGGAGAAGACAAGGTCATTCTTTTCCCAACAGAATAAACAAAAAAGAAAAAAATATGCACAATGCGATTTCTTTTTTAAATGCTGAATATAGTTTGGCTTTCTTACATATGTTGCAGTTGGGAATGAGAGACTTGCTGTCTTGGGTCCAAGCCAATTTGATCAAGGAGAGGCCTGAAATGTTCATGAAGGATGATCATGTGTGAGTTCTGAACAATGATGACGATCATCCTCATCATCATATCATCATCATTTCTGAAAACTACTGGTCTTACACTTCAGACTTGGATTCTTTTATTTTCTTCTTGGTGATGATTGGTTCAACGTGCAGGAGACCTGGTGTTCTTGTCCTTATAAATGATTGTGATTGGGAACTAAGTGGTCAGCTTGATACATTGTTAGAAGAAAAAGATGTGATAGTTTTCATTTCCACGCTGCATGGTGGGTGAAAGAAACATATTGCCGTTAATGCCACTGGTGAGGAGCAAACAGTCAAGAATCATGGTCACAGTTATTTACTTCTCAGGTTTTATTGCTCACATGTATTGTATATGAACATTTAAGTGAGGATGTGACAGACCATTTCTATTTACCAACCATCTTTAATCTAGTAGTACCATGCTTGGTACAAATACTTTGTATGCCCATATTTTCTATTATATAATGGTAATAAAACTGTAAGCTAGCATTTAGTAAACAATGTGTACTATTGAAGATTCATTACAGGTTTCAAATGACTGATACTCTTGGATGAAGTGTTTGATATACAAACTCAAGAAGGCTGTATTTTTTTTTAAAAAAAAATGTTTGGTAAATTAGGAAAGCTTTATTATGATATTTCATGGCATGTGGTGGCTGTGTGTGCAAGTTTCATTTCTTGGTACTAAATATAACCCCCTATAGCTTGTATCTTTGTTGGAAACCTATCGTAAGTTACATACTAGTAATAACCCTGTTCCCCCACCTAAACCATGGTGGAGAAGGAAACAGAAGGAGAAGAATTACTGGAATAGTCAATTCTATTTATTGCATATGGGGTTTTTATCCCTTTTCTATACATTGTTTTTACAAATCTCATATAGAGCACATGTCGAATTGACTCCATACATGATTAGATAAATATAAATTGCTTGAGTAGAGAGGTGGAAAGAAATTTTTATCGTTTAATGGCATCTTCCATCTAAGAGGAGTGGAAACTAAGAAATTCAAATCAGATTTTGTGAAATATCAATTGCATCAAGTGTCCGATTGATTGATGCAATCAAAAAGCTAGAAAACACCTTTTTTTTTTTTTTTTGGTATTGATGTTCACTTCCCATACAAACAAAATGATTGCTGAGACTGAAACAGCAGCATTTTTTTTCCCAATCAAATAGGATGGAGAACTAGAACAAATATGCATGCATCCACAAGTCTTTTATCTCCAATTCCATCCACAAATGAGATTTATGATCTGATCCGCCGAAGACGATGTAATTAATTGTCTGCTGGGCTATGGTTCCAATTCCAGTGTTTTATGAATCTCCTATTTGTTTGTTAATGGTAGCTTAACTAGTAACCAAAGCCAATCCGAAAATGATACTGCATTCTGTTCTGTTGTAACAGCAGATTGAGATTAATATATCCTGTCATCCATGGTTTTGGTATGATCTGATATTGTTCCAGTCAAGATTGTATTCATTCAACATTTCAACTATATGTACAGAACCTTCTTTATAACTTCCTGGTTGAAAATTTAACAATTTAATGTTTTCATATAATTTTAATTGATTTTTTTCCCTTATAATGCTGCAAGAGTCAATATCAGCACAAGTCAATGGAAGTCCTTTATTTTAATTACCAGTTTGAGACCACTAGCAGACTACCAACTACGATACTGTTACAAATATAATAACCACTTCTGGAAAGAGCCAATGCTTGCTCTCTCGAGTGATTGGATATACTATTGATTTATGCTTACACTAACCCAACCCATCCCTCTCTCACACACCATTTATTCAACCAGAGTACACCACAATTTTGCTGCATATTGATGCAGAAATGAAAGAATAAATGAATAGTTCCATCAATTTTTGAGTGATAGTCACAGTGCTTGAGTGTCTTTATTTGAGAACAATAACAAGAAGAAAGCTTGATTTGGCTTAAACTTCCACAGTCTTCTGATTAAGAGCCATGTATCTCCACTTCTCTTTCTCTACAAAATCTGCATCTAAGAACTTGGCAATGAAAGCCCAAAGCCTGTATGCATCTTCGAAATTGGCCAAATACCCAACTGAGGCAGTTATCACCATCATCCCAGATGCTACCTTCTCTTTTCTTTTATTTCCATGAATGGCTACTTCGTATGTCTTTACTTCCAAGACTCTTTCCTTATCTTCTTCATACTTATCTGAGAACCAGATGTTGTGTAAGAACCCATAACCAAGAGAAATGTTGCTTCTATCAGCAAGCTTCTGTACAAGTATTGGTTCCACTTTTTCTCCTTTCCAATCAAAAACATTGAATGCCACTGCAGGACCTCTATCAAATCTCACCTTTGGCCCGTAAATACTAACCAAGGGATTCCCCTTCTCTGAGTGAGGATGCCGTAGTTTCATCAGTGCAAATACAAGCCAATTGATCAGAAATCTTACTCTGCTACTGATAAGTAGAAGTCCCACAGAATCTGCATGATCCAAACCTCTGCATTCTATTGAGTTCTGATCCATTTCACTGGCATTGATGTCGGTGTTCCCGAGTTGAGTGGAATTGCCATTTTCTAGTTCCACAATTTCAGATGATAACAATCCCTTCTGTTTGTCGTTAACCTCTGGTTCACATAATTCAGAAGTTTCACCATGTTTAGTTCCTTCCAACTGCTGATCATCTGAACCCATGGATTTTACACTAAGCTCATTACTCATTGAACCTGATAGTGGACCTGAAAATGAACTAGTCATGGCAGCATCATCTTCATGTGACTGGAGTTTTGATTGTTTGGTCTCCCAGTCTATAGCAGAAGAATCATCTGGCAGCTGAGATGGCTTTCTTGCTGGAACAATACTCACAATCCCAATGCTTCTGGCCATTGTAGATGCTTCTAAGACTGAAGCACTGGATTTTTTTACAAACAAGCAACCAAACCCAGATGGGTTTTCTCCAAAAACCTTGTAGAAAGAGCATATGAAAAAATCTGGTCGAAAAAGGGAGAGTCCCAAGGTGTCCATGTCCTTTGGTCCCAATGCACAAGCATCCAAGAGCACATGCCATCCATTCTCCTGCGCCAAGCTCATCCACAAATAAGGATACCTTGTTCCAGTCATCCGAGACTGAAGTGGGAAGACAAACAGCCCCTTCTTTTTCTTCTTCCTGTTACTCACTACCATCTTTTTCAATTTTGCTGAATGGATCCTCAAACCAGGCCAAGAGAAGTTGGCTGACATGACTTTGGCTCCTCTCTTCTGGGAACTTTCAGTCATTGCGCTGACTGCTTCACTTTCATAATCATAAACTGTCAGCAGTCTCCGGTTTGATTGAAACATATAAGATTCTGCCAACAGCTTGAAAGCAGATGCTCGATTGGCAGTGAAGACCATACGGTAATCGTTCTCGGATATGTTGAGAAAACCCATTATCCTTTTCCTGATTGCTGACTCGATTGCAGTTTCTTCACCACCATAAAGAACCTGGGACTTCAGACTTGCAGACTTGTAGGAGATCTCAAAGGAGAATTGCGCATTAGAAGTAGCTGGAGGGTGAGAAGAAGCAGCAGCAGCAGCAGAGAATCGTGCATCACTAGTAGCTGGAGGGTGAGAAGAAGAAGAAGCAGCAGCAGAGAATTGCGCATCAGTAGTAGCTGGAGGGTGAGAAGAAGCAGCAGCAGCCATGAATGATTGATGTTGCAAGTGAGAGAAGAGACCATATCCATTATAATCAAGGCATACTCTATTGAAGAGGGAGAGATGGTAGTACTCATGAGCTCTGATATGGTCACACTCTGCTGTTTCAGTGTACTGTGGATAGGCTTTAGTGAAGCTGGAAAAGGCCTCTGATAAGGAAGGGAGAGATTCATGGTTGGTGAATTGGCTGTTTGGGAAGAGAGAGGAAGCTGTGGCATTGATGAAATTGACTCTAGAAGCTACAACAGAGGAGATGGGCTTGGGATTGGAGACCTCAGTCGAGCTGAGGAAGGGGGCTGGGCAGCATCCATGAAAGCATGCTTGAGAGGCCTCTCTCGTGCAAGGTGATTGCATCTCTCTCTGTCCCTCTTTGTTTTATTGTTCTTCTCTTATTTCTTTCTGCCAATCTACACTCATGGTTTGGTGGGTATTTGTTGGCACAGAAAACTAAGGTCTTTAAGTATATAGACAAAGGTAGTTGGTGGGGGCCCTGAGGAATGGGTCATAAGATCATTAAACTGGGTCTTATCTGTTGCTCAATTTTCATCTAATTTCCCTTTTCATCTAATTTCCCTTTGCAAATGAACAAAGCTTCTCCTTCCCCCACTTTTTTTGTTTTAGTCTTTTAGATTGTTGGACTAATTGGGATCTGGATTGAAGTGGTTCCAGCTTCCATCTAGTCCATCCACATGGCTAGTGGGTTTGATGGTCTAGATGCTATTCTCATCATTGTGGATGGGCCATGATACTTGGTGCTTTGAATTTTCTACAGCCTAGTTGTTTTTTTTCTCATCTTGTACAGGCAAGAGGCGGTTGGAGGTTACTTTTGTCTGTTTAAAATGTGAAGCTAATATCCTGCTTCTACAGCTTAGTAGAAGATGTGGTGTGGTTAGAAGACAAGTCACATGGAGACAAAGAGTCCTTGTATGAGCCGGCAGTATGCAGGCCACCATGTGCAGACCCTTTCTCTGGGGAGGTTTGCTTTTTGTTGTTGTTTTGATTTTGATCTTCTTTTCTTCTCTCTCTTTTTCTGGCTCAGAAATTGGGGCATGCCTCATGAGAAACACGAAATCACACCTTTGACTGAACTAGCTAAGTCATCTGTCCTTGTGCAATATGATATTTCCTCAGTATATTCTCTTTTGGTGGGTGAGCTACAATTTAAGAGAAATCGACCTAATGCTGCCATCAGTATGATGTCATAGAAGCTAAAACCTGATCCATCCAATGTGGGTCCCAGCTTTACGTTATCGGACCCAAGCATGGATGAAAATCTCGGTATCGGTCGTAGTCTCGCGGAGTGAATTTTTTTTACCCCAAAGAAATCCTGAAAAAATATCCAAAAGATCCAAAATATTATAAAATGATATTTTTTTTCAACTATAAATCAAAATATTAGGCCCCTTAAATCATAACTTTATGTATCGATTCTGATTAGTCCTTCATTGATAAATACATCATGTTTTAATGTTTGATATTTTGCCTCAGCCTCATGATTTATAAACCCATCAATGTAATTCATATCAAAATCCAAACTACTAAAAAAATATACTTTATATTATCTTTGTAAAAAAAAAAAAAAACTCATGTTCAAATATCCTTAATTTGTGGTAAATAAAATAAAATAAAACAAAACAAAATTTGATAAGGGCCCATTATAAATGGGGATCATCCTTTTTAGTGGTTTAAGTTTTTTGAGTTTCTTAAAAGTTATAGCTTAAAAAAGCCTTTAAGTGCAGTAAGAGTTTTAAATAAAATTAATGGTTGTAATTAAAAGATAACTGTGATATGGAGCCCATCTAACAAAGCGAGGCATTTAATTGAGTTTGATAGAACATTAGAATTTATGGAGTGCACCCACGAATTTAAGGAGAATTAAAATGGGAATTTGTTTAAGACGTTGACAAGCCCAACACAGCATTAAAAGGGGTTCTAATTGTTAACACCTTGCCCAACATAGAAAAATACCATTACAGTGACGGCCAATATCGGTACGTATAGGTTAATATATATATATATATATATATAGGGAGATGCTCCTATGAGAGATATCTTTCACCTTATATGAGAGATGGAGGTGAGGGCCCTCACATTTAAGTTGTTGACATTGGATATGGATATGAGGGCCCCCACCCTATCTCTCATAGGAGCATCTCCCATATATATTATTTTTTTTTGGGTGAGGGAGCGGATAGCTGCGATATTTTACTGTGACGAAATCAATACGTGTACACAATAAGATATTGTTACGGTGACGGCCGATACCCATACGTATCTGTCGATATTTTAAATCATGTGATCAAGGATGAAAAACTTGTGACTTGAAATCGGCTCGTCGGCTATTAAAAATGGACTTCGAGAGTCCACTCAACTACTCAAGAGTCAAGAGTAATCTTTTTTTTTAAATAAAAAAATAGATCAAATACCAATAAAATTTTGATTTACATGTATTAATAATAATAAACTCAAATTACTAAATTTATACATGCAAGAAAAATACTATAATAAGAAAAGTAAAATGGAAACTAATCTTGCACATACATAACTTTTAGTCTGAACATCAAATGCAAAAGATCAAATATAAGTCTCAAATTACATCTCAGTCAATCAAGCATTAATTACTTAAAAATAAAAATCAACGCTTAAGTTCAAATCTGCCTATAAAATGGTTTAGAATGCATACCAACTTATTGAAACAAAGTTGATCCTATAATGGACGTAGTCTTTCATCCTAACAAGATGACTTGGCCAAGTCAAGAACCAACTCACCGAGTTTTCCTACCTTGTTCATGTCCCTCTATATAGCAATCATCCCAAAATCTCACTCCAAATGAAGTGCCATACACCCTTTTATTAAATATGTGGAAAACATAATGGTAGTTTACGTATGTTCAATCCAACTGTTCATTTTACTCTACATGAAGTGATTCTCCAAAGCTTACACTTGCAGCTTCAGTTCTGGATTTTTTTTTTTTTTTGAAAATTATCCATGTGCCACTAGAATGAGCCCAACCCCCTACCAAGTCAATTGGAAGATTCATGACCCTGTAAACTTACTGAGTCTCAGACCCTCTGGCTCTGATCCCTCAGATTAAGATCAAAAGGCTCTCCATTACCAAGTCAAAAAAATCCATAGTCTTTTTAAATTAATTGGTTGAATACAATGTGCTGTGAGTGAGTTTTCTTTAATTTAATGATTGATTAGGTGAGTGAGCAATGAGATTGATGGCTTTGCATTTTGCTAATTTGGGCAACTCCAGAGCTTTGTGCCACGTGTTTGTAAGTGGATCACTGTTGAAAATGTCGTTGTACCACATGACGACAGAACGACGGCTGTGATCATACTGTGACCAAGCTGGTACAAATACAATGGAGAAGAACAAGGACAAGGATTGAATTGATCTAATTAGAGTATATATTATATATATATTTTAAATTTCATCTAAGATATCTAACCAATTATTCTTAGGGCATGTTTGTGTCGGTTTGCAGAAACCAAAGTCCATGGACTTCCAATTTTCTATAGAAACTTCTCTCCCTTTTTTAATGCTTCAATGGAAATCTCTTTTTCCTGGACAACTCCTTTGAAAACACTAAAAACTATACTAATTTTGATTTTTTTTTTCATAGAGAAGTGTTCCCATCAAATGATGGAAAACTTATCTGCGGAAAAGCGGTTATATAAACATCGATACTCCTAAAGCGCCATTGGCAAATTCCTCCTCTATAAATCTGAGATTGAACAAAATTTTTCCGCCTCATGTTTGTTTGTTGAGTGATGCTACATGGACAACCCCATGACTACTTCATAGACAAACTCCATAGTTCAAGGGTCACATCATCTAAAATGTGACCCTTGAACCATGGAGTTTGTCAATGGCGTGGTCTATGGGAGTTTGTCCATGCAGACTTTTTGTTGTTTATGTAACGAGAGGATTATGTGATAGAGAGGAAGAGTTCTGATTTTCCTTCCTTGCAGCCCAACTTTCTCTCATTTGGTACATCCATTTCCTTACAATTGAGGATTTTAATTTCTTATGCGAGACGCAGGAACAAAGGATTCTCTCTCCCATGAAAATGAAAATATGTGGAGCACTGAATCCTCTCATTGTGAAAACACACTCTTGTGACCCACTAGAGTGATCTTGTATTTTGTGGGTTCCACATAAGAAGAATCTGATGAATGGCCAGGCCATCGTGAATACATGATATTTTTTGGGACTGGGATGATCATGATGGTTCACCCTAAGAATGGCTCAGATGGACTCTGAATGACCCACGCTTAGGTGACTGCCAACTCCTAAAAAGAGAGAGAATCATTACAATCCGAAAACAACAAATTAAGAGACCAAAATGAGGCTATCCAATCTAAGGGGCAGGTTTGTCCCCACTGATCCCGGTTTAAAAGATACAAGTAAGCTTGAACAGCAATTGGAATGTCGTCTGCCAAGTATCTTGGGTGAGTCTGGCTGAGTTAAGTGGTCAGACTCGGTTGAACAGACTTGTTGGACTCACCCTAATTACTGAGTTGAGTCAACTTGGGAAAGTCAACATTGATTCTAATGCAGGAGTAATTGGCAATGAATCTTGTACCTTGCAAAGTTATAAATACCTTACTGGTGAAACCTCTCCACTGATTGGTAATGGCCCCTGTCTCATTTGCATCACCCTTAAATTTAGCATCACCCGGCTTGAATTACAAATTAATTCTTCAACTTCAACCCAACGGTGCATCCTCCTAGGATAAAGTGAAATTTTGGCCAAAGTAGAAGTGCTGTATTAATTAATTGATCGAGCAAAAATGGGCCCACATGAATAAGGAAAAGGTGGGATGATGAACAACTTCATCTGACACCAGCATTTCTCTTATTTAATCTTATGATCGACTCGTCTTGTTCAAGGCTTGTATGATTTTTAAGTTTCGGTTCTCAACAGTAACCATCAAACTTGTATTTTGATTTTGAAATTTCAGGCCAATGTCACATCAGTAGGTTTCAGTTCCTTTTCATTTGAATAGATAAGGTTCAGGAACCAATAGAGATAATCTATTGAACTCTTTTATCTTTCATGTTTCAGATTTTGTCTCTGAATGATAAGACCCCCTTTGCCTACTATTTGAATTGAGAAGGTGAGAAATGGTGGATATAAGGTGGAGACCTTCTTTTTCCTTGGATTTGAATTACAAGGATGATGGTTAAGTACTCATTTTTATCAGGGGGAGATTAGTTAGCTACAGTTAATAGAGTTTGACCCTTTTGAAATGAAGAAAACATTCCTTTGAAATTCTTAAGAAGCTCAGTTTTTGACCAAACAAATGGGTTATGTTGAAATTCTTCTACCTCTATTTTCTGGGTATTGAATGTTTAATTCATCTTCTAACTAAATTTCATGCACCCTTTTTAGAACATCAAATGTCCATCTAACCTTTTTTTTTGTACAATTGAAACTACGTACAACGTTATAGGGAAATGATTGTATGCTAACATCCACATGGATGGATATTTTCAAGTGGACAACAACCTCCACTCAACCAGTGTGAGGGCCAGCTCAAGACTATTCCATGCTTAAAGTGACAATCCTGAATGAGCAATTTTCTATATTTTAATATTATTATAAATATTTTATTCAAAATTTATTCTTTGGTGATGCAAAATTACCAATTAAGTTTTTATATTCAAATTTTGATAATCTATCTTAAGTCCACCTCCAAAACCTACATAAAAATTTTGGGCCCGTCCCCAAAACCCATATGAAAATCTTGGATCACAAAATCCAACTACCTATTTGGCTAAAAAAAAAAATTTCAGTTTGCCACTGGTGGGGCTCGAAGTATTTTTACCTGCGCATGGTACTCATATGCACCATGAATCAACACCATCCAAAATGGACTTAAGAGGTGTGCCCCCACGTATTGAATGTTCTAGATGCACGGTGCTCATATGCACCGCAGATAAAATTGAATAAACACCCATGAATATCCAAAAATAACCATTACATAATTTCCCCTATGATGGAAAGTGAATCCAGGAGAGATGGGGAATGAATACCCAGCCAATCACCCTAATAATTCAAATTCAAGAAAAATAAAGGTCTAATCTAAATTTCTACCTTATATCAATCACCCCCTTACCTCTTTAGTAAAACCCTTATCGGAGCCCATTTGATCATAAATCCCTGCGCATTCTATTACATACAATCAAGCCGTTAATATTTAATTTCTAATTTGATCATTGACAAATCAAACGATATAGGTTAATTGCTAATAATTTCATTTGGATAGTATGATGTGAATTGCTTGAATCAATCAAAAAGTACACCCATATAATTTATATCCAAATGCTCTCAAAATTATGAGCAATTCTAAATGCACCCACTTCTGTTGTTGAACCCACCCACATTAAAAACATAAGCTACCCCTTTTTGCTGAGCCCACCCATGATTTTTTTTTTTAGAATTGCCCCCTTCTCCTCTTCCCTCTTCTTTCTCCTTTTCCTCCTCTCCCCTTCTTTCTCCTTTCCCCCTTTCTCCGTCTCAAGAAAAGGCAGCCCCGTTTCTCTCTCTCGATTGCTAGCGATATCTTCTCCATCGTCTTTCTCCTTCGGGATTACATCTTATTCATCAACATTACATCTCTTCACCTTTAACTTCTTCCAATTTTGTTTTTTCTTTTATGTTAATTGTTTTTCCAACTAAATAAACATATTTAGAAAATGTTACAATCTATACAAATGGAATGGAGTGCGGGTTGAACATGGAATTGAAGGGATGGGAGAGAGGAGAAGGTGAACAGAACCCCAAAACAAAAAAATCTGTTCGCGTTATGCATGTATACCCAGATCCGTGCACATTAAACGTGCACGGATATGCGCACCAGTGCATAATTATTTTACTCTGCATATGAAAACGTGCAAGGATCTACGTACTTGTGCATAAATAAAGTCAATGGTACAGTCGGAATTTCACATATGGGTATTTTGGTAATATATATATATATATATATATATTTTAAATGTGGGCGTGCTTAGTGAAACAATCGGTGCGTTTAGAATTTCTCCAGAATTATAATGTAAAGGATGAAGCAGCCATCCGTCAAGGATATGAAGAGAGAAAGAGGACTAAGTTTAAAAACATCAATCTCATTGAAGGCCCCTCTGGGCTCTGGCCCTCCACATCATCAGTCAGGCAATAATAGTGAAGTGAGGTCTTCCACTCACGGGGTCTTCCCTTCGTCAACCTCTCTCTTTATCAACCACCCTTTTCAAGTTCAACCTCTTATCTTTATCAACCACCATGAACCATAACTTTCTACCATTAGCAGCAGGAGAGGGAGAAAAAGGAGAGGCTGTAATCATCAATCACTCGAACAAACAAAACCAAAAAGCAGAAAGTGTTTCTAGCAAAAAACCATATCCCAAGTTTCTTTGTCGACCACTTGTAACTTAACCCATAGACCGGGCAGCTTTACTGACCACAACCCAACCTTAGCCACTTCTTCCAATAGATAATACTCAGGATGTGACAATGGACCACAGTTATCAGACCGAAAAAGTTCCCAGTATATACCTTCTAGACCCGATTGACAATCAGATTTGGTCCGAGTCCAGGTCCAGTCAAGGCCTCAACCCAAATAATTGTATACTAGAGTGTATTATGTGATATTATATGGTGTAATATAAATAAGATATATTAATAATATATTCGATCAAAGACTACATATATTAACAAAAAATAGAAAAATACATAGTATATAAACTTGAGTTTGATGTGGGCCTGGAGTGGGTTCCAGGTCTGGATCCACCATGGATCCAACTCATTAACATATATCCCTGCAGTAGTCCTCAAGCTGGGATATTAGTGTGAGTTTGCATTCCCAATGTAGGAAGGAAAAAAAAAAAAAAACTGACAGTCCGATTTTCTATCATCTTCTAATGATGCTCGGCAATGTTTCCTCTGTTTGCTTTATTATGATCGACAAAAGACATGGAAAGACTTCTAATCATCATTAACTCCAGCAGCAAGACATACTGTACAAGTAGTTTTATAGTGAAAAGTACTAAATGATTTGGACAATCGCCCATACTGAACCACATAAATAATTGTTTCCTGGTGAAAATGCAATGAGAGGACATTTTTACATATACAACAAAATGTTACATTTATGACAGAAAATGAGCTTTACCCATCAGAACCTGTACAATAGCTTGCAATGTATGGCAGAACTTACTTTTTTCTTGTTGTTGAACCCTCTTTAATCATAATGTTCCTCCACTTATCCTTTAGGTCAACTGGTGTACGAGTTTTGTGAAATACCTTGCTACCAAATTCCATAATCCTAGTCCATGGAAGGCTTCCTTGGCCAGGGTTTGAGAATTTCTGCACTGCTTCCTAAACAAAACACATTCATGAATCTCTCAAGTGCCCAAAGAGTTAAATGAAAAGAGTACGAGTGCCTAATCCAAATGAAAAGCATACATAGAGAGAGAGAGAGAGAGAGAGAGAGAGAGAGAGAGAGAGAGAGAGAGAGAGAGAGAGAGAGAGAGAGAGAGATTCTTCGAAATTCTGTGGAATTTTTAATGATCTATGATGCTCAGATATGGCTTGGATATGGCAAGGTCATGCCATGGCCATGGATTTTACACATAAAAAGTGAAGTATCGGATACGATACGAAACGATATGTTGCCCTTTGTTAAATATCCATGCATCATAGTTAATGGTTTATAAGATGTATTGAAGGAATGAAGTGGGGTCAAATTTACAGCCAGTGTATCCTGGTTGCAGGGAAATCAGGAGTATGGGAAAAAGATGGGTAAGTTTACTAATCCAACACCCAAAGCAGTACGCTACACCTTTGATCGATGGAAGCACTCACTAAGTTCATCTAAAGAAAAGTCTGTCTTACATCGAAGGCTGTTCTATTGTTAGATCAATTTCTCTCATGTTTTTTACATTCAAGGTGCATGCTCACTGTTATCTTTGTATCATACTCTTTAATCAATCAACCTAGCTTTTGTCAAAAATGGATGAGATAGATAAATAATAACTCAACTAAACCTCAGCTAAACATACCTTCAGTACTTCTTCCTCTTCTGTAGTCCAGAGAAGTTTGGTTCGCCTCAAATGTGGCATCAGAGGGTTGGAACTGCACATTGAAATGTAGTACATCATTGGTTGTCATGAATACATTCAATGTCCCTTTCAGGTCCAAATTGGGAATAAGATGCTAGGTGAGGGGCAATAAGATTGCATAACTCAGTAAGATAAATGTGAACCAGCTAACATCATAACCATCTTTAAATGCTAAACCAGAATACTATTATCATCGTAGTACTCAAAGTCTCAAAAAACTTACTATCGCTTTGCTGCCCTTCCACGTTTTGTTCTCTTAATTGAGGAGAAGTCCTCTTCGTTCTGGTTTCTAGCAGTCTCCTCTGCATCGATGTTTGGCCCAGAAGCAGGGGTCCCTGGATGAGGTGCCTGTTGTATCACAGCATTTTTCCTTTTAGCTCTGGTTTGTCTCCCAGTTGTTGGAGAATCCTCCACTTGTATGCAGGGTGTGCTACCGGCATTTTTGTTAGTGCCAGTTTCAGCTCGTTTCTGCTGTGTGCTACCATTCATGCATTGATGGTTGTCAGCCATCTCTGCAGTATCTCCTTTTCCATTGTTTAGATTGTGAGTTTCACTGACTAAAGATGTCTCTGCCTCTCTGCAAGGTAAAGTATCATCATTATGTACAGTAGGAGGTTCTTTTTGCTGTTGATGCTCTGCCTCCCTTATTATGCATTGACTGTCTTTGACTGCTTCCACACAGTCTCTTTCCACATTGATTGATGAAACATCATGTCTCTCAATAATTACTGATGTTCCTACTTCTTTACAAGGTAAATTATCATCACTACAGAAAGTAGCAAAATCAGCTTCATGACGATGTTCAATAGCTGTTTTGTGTTGATTGTTGTCAACTATTGTGCCTGTACCTTCTTTCTCCCGGATTAGGGGAGCACCATTTCTCTCACTATTTAGAGATGTGGCTGCTTCTCTGCAGGGTACATTGTTGTCACTCAGATCAATAGAAGCCTTTCCTTGCTGCTGACATTCTATCACCCACGTGCTTCTATGATCATCAATCATCTCACTATGCTGCTTACTAGTATGAATCTTATCGGAGCAGTTGGCATTATCTGCTGCTTCACTTTGTTTGTTGGGAGCTCCTTTAGGTAGTTGTTTCTGTTGTTTTGGATGCACCAGATCTCTACCCATGAAACTAGACAGAGCTTTCCTTGCAATGGCAATCTTCTGCTTTGCTTTGCGGTATGCAGCATGTGCTCTTGTATATGAACAGAAAGGGCAGTAGAAGTCGGTGCCCTCAAAGCTAGCAGGTGAGCCTAAGCAGACCTCATGAACAGCTATTGGACAGCTGCTACCACTGCAAGTCAATAGCTGGCCGCTTTCATCACACTTTATACAAAAGCTTTGTTCCGTCCAATTTCCTGCCTGAGAATTACGACTTGCTGTGTTTTGAGAACTTATAAATTGTCGTTTCTCATTAGCAACCATCTCATCATCTAGATTGTAATTAACATTTGTATTTCGATCCCCAACAATTCTGCTAGATGTTTCAGTTGGTTCACTGCGCTCGTCGTGAGTTTCAACAACGCAAATACTTCGGTGGATATCCTGCTGAAGAGGTAGAGTTTTATGAACTCCATTTAAATGGGGTTCTAGAGGCATTTTACCACTGTCATCCAGAGGCTGTGTGGTTAGTTTGACTGGCTGCGCTTTTTCATCATTAATGCTAACCTTCTCGGCAAGTGAATGCTCTCTGTCTTTGTCAACAAGCTTAGATACTGAGATCTGATTGTAAACACCTTCTTGAAAGTTTGTAATCCCATCGTCAACAAATTCCGTAGACAGATTCTTTTCTAGTGATAGAATATCAGCAGTATTATTGCTGACCTCAAGCCTCTTTGAAGTTTCATACTCACCAATGGTGTCTGCAGGGATTCTACCGCTGTCCAAACAATTCGCCCTATTTTCTTTGGCCAATCCACTCCTTTCCATTAAGGATGGGGCAGATGGATGACCGCCCTCAAGAATTAGTTCCTTCAGCTGATTATAGAAAGTAAATGCAGGGTGATATAAGAAGTGAAGTAAGAACTAATAAAATAATTAATTTCCAACAATATAGAAATCAATTCCCAGTACCTGTTCTAGGCCATGTTTTGGCAGGCAAGCTCTCTTTCTGGTAATAAACTGGTTAAGAGCATGTTTCAACTTCGCTCCATGCGTCAGGTCACTAGTAGTTACCTTGAGAGAAGGTATAATTTATATATAATTTAAAAACCCCTTCAACTCCAAATAGAAAAAAGAACAGATAAAATAATAGTGCACAATCAGATTGAGAAAAGCAAAAAAAAGTCTCAGAAACACAAAATCAATGTTCAAAACTCAAATGTCAACTCGGGATCTGGCCAATGGCTAGTGCAAGTTCACTTGCCTGAACAAAGCTGAATACTGAAGCAAAATAAAATACACCTAACACACCGTCTTGGAGGTCAGAGGGTCCAAATTGCATCAATGAGTCATAACTAAAATAAAGAGGGAATTTGGTCCATTAATAGGAATATACAATTTCCATAGTTGTCAATTTTTTTCTTTTAACCTCATTTTGGTTTGGATACGGATTAAAATATCTCGGGTACTACAGCATTAGGCGTTTCATTAACTCAATATTCATTCCTCAAAATTAACAGTGCAGTGTGTTATTTCTACATGTAATAAATAATACACAGTTATTTGAAACTGTGACATGCATTCTCAGCTCTTAGCTCCAAATCCAATAACTAATAATAGCCTAAATAGTGAAGTTTATTTATTGGTTGAAAAGTTAACTATAAAAGATACCAATTACCGAATTTTCTAAGACAATAAAATCTTTTACTGATTTTTTTGAATTTCACCTAATTCAGCTGAAATCACCAAAATTAACGGTCTATTCGCCAAACAGCAGCAAATTTGGATACATCACCAAACTGAATAGGCTGGTGGCTCGCCAAACAGGCTGAAACAAACCAAAATTGACAACTAAGATAATTCCAAAGAGAACCTGTTCTCCACCCTTTTTATATATAAATAATCATGTCTGCCCAATTTACTTGGAATTAAAGCATTTTGCACCGACAAGCATCCCTAGGGGCTGTTTGTCTTTTATGCATAGGATATGAAAATGGGATTTACATATGTAAGATTTACACATGTGAAATATATTATCGCATTTGTTTGGAGGAACTATTTTCACATAAGTAAACGTTGAAAGGTTCAGATTACTTGTGTAAAATTTTCATATATATATATCTCAAAATCTATAAAGATTTAAGACATTTATATTTTGGGGGCTTAATGGGTCAAAAAACAGTTTTGAAAGGTATGGATTAAAAATTTGGGGCCCACAGGAGTTGCAAAAAATATAAGGCGATGATGGGGTTTGGTACTATAACCTCTGCTGGGTGGAAATTGTACTGGCCCCTCTTTGAGGTGTGTAATTGTTTCAGTCAGAGAGGTGAAAATTTTGATGTGAAAATAGCCCCATTTAAAAATCAATTTCACGCAAGAATTTTCACCTGTGATGCATAAGTGAGCGTAAAAAAATATTTATATATATATCAATGAGTGCAAACAAATGACCCCTTAGCTTCACTTGTTCAATTATAGGACCTCCAATGGAATTTTTTATGGGTACAACCAGTAATGACCTAGCAATTGGTCATTTAAAAAAATGACTCAAGGGCCTAAGTAGTGTATAATCGAAGTAAATCAATCTTCCATTTGCTTTGATGCTGATATGTGGCAGGAGGTGAGGATCCTTCTTCTTTCTTTCTTTCTTTCTTCTTCTTCCTCCTTTTTTTAAGCCTTTTGGATTAGAGCAAGTTGGATAATGCCAAGAAATATTATGGAGCTATTTGAGGCTTGAGGAGGAGATAAGGGAATGGAACTCCCTGGAAACTAACTCTTACGGTGATTTTGTGGTCTTTGTGTAAGGAATGCAATACATGTATGTCCCATCTTATTCATTTCCAATTGCCAAGAAAGCCAATAAAAAAAGAGTGGTTTATTGAGCTATTTCTTTAAAAGAAGTTCATTTTTTTTCCTTTTGATACCATTGATAAAAGGTGTTGAGAATGCCAATCCATTGATAGCTCAATGGTAATACATCTCTCTCACTCCATAGAAACAACCGGGGATCAATCTCCGGTTGTAGTTAGTTCTATTAGTTAGGGACATGGGTAGTGTGTGTTTGAGTGCGCGACAATTTACCATACCAAAAAAGAAAAAAAAAAAGATAAAAGGTGTTGAGGATTGGGATATGCTATCTACTGAATAAATTCCTAAAAAGAGGTCGTTGTGATCACCTCCACTATGGGATATTTTAATGCTTAGTATTAATGAAAGCTCAAGAGTAGATGGCATTACTTGGGATGGCCACAAAAAAGTTTGGTAGGTTTCTCAGGTGATGACATGTGAAGTAGATTTGTCCTAGGTAGAGATCTAGTTTATGCATCAAGGAAATCAAAATAGACATTTCATATTGGGTGCTCTCCCCCTAATAGTTGAAGGCACGGTTCAAAATAGCGACTGCTACGCTATCATCGGCCATAGCGGTTTAGGCCACTACACTATTTTTAAAATAGTGACGCTAAAGTATAAAACCTAGTAGAGCCAAGTAATTTTAATTTTAAACATTATTTTTCCTATTCCTTCTCTTCAATTGCCTTTCCTAAAATTGTTTCTAACCTTATATGGTTCCAAATCACTAAAAATACAGAAGATTAGCCACTACACAAGATTCCAAAAAAATTGACCACTTAAAAAATTCACACTTCTACGCCGTTGCGTATTGCCGCAACCACTACGTATCACCCGCTACGTAGCATTTTGGTCCTTGGTTGGAGTTGATTCATGTAATTTTATGAAATGAACTTCAATTGGAGCAGTTTATGTTGTTCGCCTTTTTGGGAAAAACAAATAAGGAACTATGACAGGAATAAGAAATTGGTATTCACTTTTGCATATCAAAGTCCTAAATTCAAGGTGCATAACCTTACCTAGCAAGGTGTATCTAGTGCAATACTTGCTTACCCATCCTACCAGCCCTGATAATCCAGAGTTCAGGCTCACTTTTCCAATCTAATTAATAAAAGGGGTCAGGTTGGCATATAGCATCATTGGAAGATGTTCATTGCTTCAAATACAAATTTGTGGGTCTCAACCATCACATAATTAAGGGTTTGGGTTGTTTAGGTTGGACCCACACTTGTTACCCTTTATGCCAACCAAGGGGAAATTACTTGGAAGAATGTGCAATTCATAAAGAATAGATGATTAAAAATAAATAATTAACAAAGACACTTTAAAATGTTGTAAATAGTGTTAGGCAGAGTGTGAATGTGAGAAATTAAACTAAGAAAGCAATAAAAACGGGCAAGGCACACTGATTAAGACGCTTTCTTAAAGACAGCAATTTCCCACATGATGATAGTTTTGTTGAAATTTTGTTCCCAAGATACAATGCCTAACTCTGATTTGAAGTCTGCGTGCTAGAATTAGAAATATGGAATTACCCTTAAAATTAAAAAAACCTAAGGATATATTTGGTAGAAGAAAAAATAAACTATAATCTCTGTATTTTTTAGTGCTATGTTAAAAACTTGAAAATGGCCTTAATTTATAGAGTTGGAAGCAAACTCTTTGGAAATGGGACACATCCACTCATAATGACCCAAGAGACACATCTCATCCAAAGGGGGCAAAAATGTAAATTTAAAATATTTTGAAAAGTCACTTAAGTGTCTCTAGAGATTTATTTGAATTGTTGGTTCTTAGAAAATATCAAACAATCTCCAATTATTTTCTAAAAACACATTTTAAAGAAAAGTAATTAATAAAACTAATAGTAATAAGCAAATAACTAAAAACAGTATAATGCATCCCTCACATGTGGATGTCCCTTGAACCTGAAGGTAGAATATATATCATAAAACTTTAGCGACCGAGTGAACTTTAGGTACTCACATCATACAATATGGCCAGGCATCCGTGTTACACACACCGCACTATTTCATAGACGCTAGTCTTAATCTTAGCGAATGCTTTAAAGCCTTACCAATGTGACCCATCGGGGGAGACTTGACCCCACATCCGTAAGGTAAACCCATTAAGATTGCTTTTGCTCACTCCGTACTAAGCCATGAGTATGTTAAAGGCTATAAAGTCTAACCTAACATAGGTGAAAGCTAAATAGTGCACGAACCTTAGAGATGGACACATTTGGAATACAAGAAGTCCCCCCCGCTAGGTCCAAATAAAAGAAATGTGCACTACGAGGAATATCTCAACATAACCTCTTAATATGCGACTTTTCATAAATGGCAGTCGTGGACAAAAGAAAAAGAGGTTAGAGGTTTTTTTTTTAAAAAAAAAGCTCAAATTTTCAAATGGGAGGTCTATCTTTTTTGCAACGAACGTTCTTTTCTATCACTTTGTCATACAAAATATTGGTCAGTTCTTTCATCTAATGATAAAATGATGCATTTTTTTTATGATAGTATCATTTAATGATGCAGAGTAGGTAGGCATCCTTAATTGGATGACAATTGCATTGTGAATATTGCATCATCATCCATCAGATCAGATTGCAGATAGTGGACATTGTATGGTCATCTATTAGATAAGAATAATAAGATCACAGATTGTGGGTATTTTGTCATCATCCTTTTGATTCGAGCATAGATTGTGTATATGATTGGTGTAAGAGGTATGAGACAACCAATCGAGATACTTCTTTCATCAACAAAGGTAAATAGAAACCCAGGTGAGATTGAAGTACATTATGTTGAGCACCCCCTTATCTATCAAATTGATGTTATATCACCGAGACTAAGATTGAACACCTCGAGGGAGATAGGCTTACCAACAGAGGGATGATCCTGACTGTAGCCTACTCTTAACTTCTAAGTTATACTTCAAAGGAAATTAGTCAGATGAACTTTCATGAAAGAGTATATTGAGATACTTCTCGCCAATGGCGGAGCCACGTAGTGTTGAGGGGCAATTGTGTACTTTAATCTTGGTTCACTTTGCCCCTCCGTAGTTTGATTTTTTTGTTGTTGTTTGCCCTTTAAAAATTTCCCCCCTCTTAGTCAAGAATTGAACAAAACACATAACAATTTCATTATTTACTTATATCCAAAAGATAACCCATCAAAGCTATCGAATTAACATCTCCATTTGAATTATATGGTGTCAATCATTTCTCTTTCTTTCTTTACCTATTTACTTCTCACGAGAGCCAGATGCAATAAGTGATCTCCCACACGCTCAACGTGAGTGCAAGGAGTGGAACCCACAATGCGGCCCACTTAATAAAAATCCAAGCCGCCCAAATGGACTTTCTGTCGTATTAATGGGATTCCCTCAAATTTTAATTAATACAACCTTATATTATAAAACACTATAATCAAGCATGTGTGTTTGAAGTGTAATTAGATCCATTTTGGGGACGAGTTTCAGGCAGAATTGAGGGTTCCTGCCTAGTTGTGGTCCGCCATGTTGATGGTATGCATAAGAGTTTTTTTAATCAATAAAAAATAAAGATCAAAGGTGAATTTCCAAAAAATGAGCATCAAATAACCTTTCCTTTTATGAAAATAGAATTAAGAAAGATGGAAATGAATACGTAGGCTTTGGTCTTTATTTTTAACCCCTTAAAATAATTCCTATGTATTGGATTCTAATGTATTTTAATGCGGACAAATAGGCCCTAGCCCTTAATGATATTAATGTCAGCCGGATATGCATTTACATATATAGGATTGATAATTAAAAAATAAATTACATCTGAATGATGTGATCATCAAACCCATATTATGACAATCAAGGAAATTATACCAATAAAAAAACATTCAAGAAAATTATTTGATTTAATTTTTGTTTTGTAATTATAATAATGTGGTCACAAGTAAGCTTGTTACTTTCATACAATTTGTAAATCTTCTCTATTCTTTTGGGCCCAATACTGAATGTGTTGGATTTGGGGACCAATGCAAGTTCATAATTTTTTAAAAATAATTTAATAACTAGTTTATGAGTTAAATAGGATTGAGTACATGATTTTAAAATTTTGATATTATGTTACCTAATTAATTTCTGTTAAAAAATATATCATTTTTCATTAGCAAAAAAAAATATTTTTTAATTATTTCTAAACTCCTCCTTAAGAGAAACTTTTGCCCCTCGAGAGAAAATCTTGGCTCCTCTACCGTTTCTCACAGTGCACATTTCTTTTATTTGGAACTAGTGGGGGAACTTGTTGTATTCCAAATGTGCTCATGTGTGAGGTTCGTACGCTCTTTATGTTTCATCTTAGGTTGAATTTTATAGTCGTTAACAAAACTGATGACTTAGTACGGAGTGAGCGAAAGCACTCTGAATAGGTTTGTCTTTGGGGAAATGGGTCATGCCGCCCCCATAGGCCTCGTTAGTAAGGCTCTAGAGCATTCGCCAAGACCAGGACTAGTGCATAGCCTATGAAATAGTGTGGCGTGTATAATATGGATGCCGTATATCATTAGCTTCTTCTCTTAGGTCACTCACTCACATACTAAAGTTTTATTATACATATTCTACCTTCAGATTCAAGGGATATCCACCTTTGAAGGATGCATTATACAATTTTTAGTTATTTTTGTATTACTATTGTTCTCATTAATTATTTTTCTTAAAACTGTGTTTTTAGAAAATAATGGGAGATTTTTGGATATTTTCTAAAAACCAAAAGTTTTAAAAATAAATCTTAAGAAACACTTCAGTGTTACTTTAAAAACTTTGTAGTGACTTTTGAATGAGATATATCTTTGGGGTCATTGATAAGTGGATGTGTCCCATCTCCAAAGTGTTACTTCCAACGCTATAAATTAAAGTTGTTTTCAAGTTCTTTATATATCATTCAAAAAATACAAAGATTGTAGAGTTTTCTTCTTCTACAAATATAGCCTTATTTTCTTATTTTAAGGGCAATTCCATTTTTTTTTAATGACTGCAATTCCATATTTCTAAGTGTGCATACTATGATACAGAGTTGAGCATTGTATTCTTGAGACAAACTTTCATCAAGATCACCTGCATGTGCATGTGGAAAGTTGCTCTGTCTTTAAGATAGCATCTCAATTGGTCTCCTTGCCAATTTTTCCATTGCCTTTTTAGTTCAATTTCTCACATTCACATTCTGCATAGCACTATTTACAACAATTTAAAGTGTCTTTATTAATTATTTATTTTAATCATTTATTCTTTTTGGATTGTTAATTCTTATTAAGAAATTATCATAACAATTTACCTAACCTATTGACGAGCCTGGGAGTCCTCTACAACTTGCAATAGCCAATCTTGTACTGGAAAGTCGAACTTTTGTGTTTCATTCTACACTTTTTTCTGCTTTTTCCAAACTGGGATTTTTCCATAAATTTCCTTTATGGATAAAATGGCATTCACTAAAACACCCAAAATGAAACTAGCTAAAAAAAACCAAAAGATTCCTACTACTCTTTCCATCCATCAGCTTTCTGCATTGAAGTAGTGCAGCAGCACAGACACCACCACCAACCACAAGATACACAAATGGTGATTTTGATATCACCCTTTCAACAAATACTTGATGCAACAAAACAAAATAATAATAATAATAATAACGCTAAAACCACATTTTTCTTACAATCACAACATGTACTTTGTACATAGACTTAAAAGAAGAAACCTTTTCAAGAGGGTTAAAACAAAAACGAACCTGATTTGCTTCATTACCTTGAACAATACATCCACGGCCCGTTCCGACACATCAATCTCAACGTTCCGACCTGAACTCGACGGGGCATCTCCAATTCCAATCGAATCACTCCCATCTGCAGGGATCAAATCCATCATTTCCTCAAGAATCTTCAAAGAAACCCTTTCTTTAGCGATTTCGCAGGAATCGGTGGAGAAATCCGGAGCAGATCTCATCAAACCTGCAAATACATAACAAGGCCAACCTAATTCAATCCGTAAACGCACAGAAAACGAACAGAAACACGAAAACAGCAACAAAGAAGAAGAAGTAGAAGAAGAGAAGGGTTTTAATCAATACCTTGGAGAAGATGAGAGTTCGCTGGTTTGAAATCTGCTAGGGTTTCGATAATCCATGCCCATGGAAGGGATGATGCCATGGAAATCAAAGAAAGAGGAAGAAAGGAAGGATTTTTTTTTTTTGTACTTGGGAGAGATTGGGTTTCGATGACCTCGCTTGATCGCTAGCTTACGCAGGAAGGTTGAACTTTGAAGTAAGTGAAGTGGCTGGCCTCCTCTACTTCCAACCAGCTTTTGAAGAATAATAACCGCCTTAACCTACGAATCCCCATTTGTGGGCCAGACGACATGGTTAATTTTGTAGGGGGAGATGTTGGTAAGTCCGTTGATCAATTAATGATCCGGACCTGCATCAAATTGATCAAAAAGTTATATTTTATACGACATCATGACTTTAGATCGGATAGCTAAAAAAAACTAATATATTTGAATATAAATTTAAAGTATACCAAATTTGGAAAACATTCACCTAGGAGCGGACCGGATATTATCTATGACTTTAGTCTAGCCAAGTAAAGTAAATAGGTCTGTGAGCTTACGCTTAGCCTGTATTTGGCATCACTACTTTTTGGCTATATTTCTCTAAAACTATAAAACGAATAGAGATTTTGAGAATAGATGCATTTCACAGTGTGTTTCAGCGCCTCTAAATGGTGTTGAAAAGTAGAGGCAATACTCACAGCCCACCATTGGGGGAGCCCACCATTGGATGCGTGTAGAAAGTAGAGGGAAAAAACTAGAGGTGGGTGAATAGTGATATAATCTAAGAGTATAAATCAAAATCCAAACCGTTGGAAATGCTCACAAGATCAAATATGACCCTGTGACAAATTCCAGCCGTTGGATCATCACAAATCTCGAAATATGTATAAAAAATATGAGCCGTTTGGTGTAATTTTTTTGGAATCTGTGGGCCCCAAACTCAAGATCCAAACTGTTAAATCTCTTTGGAAGGTTGAGAACAGCTATTTGGTCAATTTTCAAGGCTTGAGACCTTGTGGATCTCAAGATATTTGTAAAACAGTATCAGCCATTGATGTATCATGCTCAATTTTTAATTTGTCCATAAGCAGTAGCATTATTCTATTTATTATTATTATTATTATTATTATTTCAAGATAATAAAACACAATCCAAACCGTTGAAATTGTTCTTAAGATCAAGCCCTACTATGGATCAAATTTCAGCCGTTGGATCATTACCAATATCGAGATATGAGAAAAAAGTAACCATGTAATAGTTTCTAGATTATGTGGGCCCCGAATACAAGACCCAAACCGTTAGATTTCTTTGCATGGCTGAACACGACCATGGGGCTAATTTTCAAGGATTGGTACCTTGTAGATCTAGAGAAATTTATGAAAAACTTTCAATCATTGATATAAAAAATCAATTTAACATGGATCCTTGCATTACCAAAAACTACTTTTGATTCTAACCTCTTTGTTTAACCACTATTTTTTTTAATAGCTCTATTTTGATGGGTCTGCCAAAAAAAGAATAGAGTTACCAAAAAGGCCCCTGCTCCAACTCTACTTTTTGTCTCCCACTATTGCTTGGAGATACCACAATAAAGTGGGATAGAGTAACTCAATCTCCATTCATCTACTAATTTATTTCAATCCACACTCCTCTTTAACTATATCCGAATGTGACATCCTACTTCTCTTATATACCTCCTCTAATGCAAACAAACACACCCCAGATCTTTCCATCTTCCCTCCTCACATTGGTAGAAATGTATCTAAGTGGGCCCTAGGAGCTAGATTGCATGTTGCTAATCTACAGTTTGCTTGTAGTAGAACATTGCCCTACCTAATTTAACCAACTTTGGGCAAGATTGTGTTGCCTCCATATAAATTAAAGTTCGCGGACTTTCGCTTTTGTTTGATTTTTCCTCATAAAAATATTTTTTCATGAAATTGCAAAAAGAAAAAAATTTGCACCGATATTGATACTTATACTAAAAATAAAATAAAATTATTTGCATCAAATGATACAAAGAAAACTTGTGACAAAAACTTAGATCATTAAAGCTAGATTGACAAAGTTTGTTTTGTGTCCTATTTTAAAAGTAGTTAAAGAACATATATTAAAGTCATGTAGATGATCCAAATCCAATAATAAGATGTTGCTAGCTCTCTCTTGTGATTTCACGAGATACTTAATTAACTTTGGCCTAATGAGTTGAATAACCTAAAAGGACCCTACTTCTTTACCAAATTTCTTACAAGAATTTGCTGTGTTTGGTCGCACTTAGCAATTGGAGGATTCCTCCATTTTTCTCATTAGGACATGTTTGGATAATGTCCTCCGAGAGGATTCCTCTCGGGTTTTCTTCGATTCCGAGAAAAATTCACATTTAGATGTAGAGAGGAAAAGAGAGTGAGGATTTTTCAAATCCTTCAAACCTATAAAAAAAATCCTCTTTTCCACTGATTCCTCGATCTCTACCTCCCTCCATCGGATTTTGCAAATCCACAAAGGCAAATAAGTGCCTGAGTTATAAAGAGTGACGCCTCCTTCGTGTTTCCCAAATCTGGAATGCAATGTTTCCTCCCAATAGGAATCCTCATAGAGGATAGCATAGTTCCAGGGGAATGAAAGAATCCTCTAAATAGAGGATTCCTCTCTATTGACTAAACGTGCCATAAGGTGTTGTCCTCACTAGGATTTCTTGTGAAGAAGATTCACCTCACACCACGTTTGGCAAACACCAAAGAAAGTTGTGGATCTACATATATTTGATCTAATTGTCACAAGCATTTTTTTTATAATTTTCTCGCGTCCGTGATGAATCAAGCATTAAAATTTAGACCATTGGTTGTTTTTGCTTATGTAAGGATAATGGACGGTTTGGATTTTCATTGTGGATCCCATAAAAATAAAAAAATAAATTTATGGTGTGGAATTGTTCATAAATGTCTCAAAATATATGAGGAATCAATGGCTAAAAATTGACCTACAAGACATTTTGGACCTTCTAAACATTATGGACGGTACGAATCAAGATTATGAGACCCAAAAGGTATTTAGGCGCAAATCAGAGACCTTTTTTCACTGTGAATGAACAACAGTCAGTAGTGTTTTGCCATTTTAATAGGACTCAAGTTGAACGGGCTGAATTATCGTCATGTGGGCCCCATAGCATATTTGGTATTTTCAAGATATAAAATTATGAAATTACTCGTGTATATTTGTGAGAAATTTATGCATCATATGCTATTAACAAATATGTTACCACATTATAAATGGGGTGGGTTGGATCAAGATAGCGAAAAACTAAACAAACTAAACTTGTTACCAACCAAACTCATAAAATATGAGAAGCGGTTGTTTCAAGAGCAAAGTTGCAAATGCAACTTTTTCTCCTCTAATGTCCTCCGCTCTTAGAGGAGGAAAAGTTGCACATGCAACCTTACCGCCATAACCAACAACAGTAAACAAGTAAATACAAATTTTCCTCCCTAAAAAGTGGCAAACAACGCATATTATATATGGGAGGCCCAAGCCTTCCCCACAAAGGGATGGGCCCATAGGAATCGAATCTGAAAAATGACCCTGGATAGATAAAAGGGTTGAATCCTTACTTTAAATTGATATTAATATAGGATTCCATCCTTTACACGACCTTGTTACATTCCAATAAACAATTTTCACTTTAGCATAGTTGGATTTGGGAAGATATGAACTCATACCGATTGGGGCGACAATAGGCATATTCATAGCCCTAGAAAATGACTTACAACTAGGGCTTTCAATGGACCATGGTTACTGGGCATGGATTTTGGGCTGGGTTCATAACCGGGTCTCGGTCCATTATTTAGTCCTAGTTAACAATGGGTTTAAGTGCAACGGATTTACAACCGAACTTTGTAGATATTTATACAAAAATTTGTTCTATGCCCTCCGCCTTTTGTCTTAATTCCCAAAACCCCCATAGTCTTGAGATCTATTTTTAAGTCTTTAATTTCTTTAATTTATAAAAGTGGAGTCCTTTCACTCAAACTTCTTTTAGCAAATGATACAAATACCCACTATATATGCTGATAAAAGTTCAATCTTTTTACTTTTTTTTTCTTTCTTTTCTCCTAAGAACCTGATTTCTAATTGGAGCTATTATAAAATGGTTTGGTAGGCTAATTAGGAGGTGCCAATTCATAGCCTAATGTGCCAGCGCGACCCAAATGTGATCTTGCAATTTAAGGTTTGGGTTGACACCAATAGGCCCATTGACAAATTTCTCTTTTCAGGAGTAGAAAGAATATTAGAAAGTGGATTGGAATTGATGTTGAGTCTGTTCTCAGTATTCAGTCTTCCAACCTCTCACCAACATGAACAAGCTCAACCACAACCTTGCCTATTTTATTAATAGAATTGGAAATGTCGGCCCCGATGGAACCTTAAAATTAGAAGTAAATGATGTAAGCCAAGCTAGATCACGCTCAAACTCAAGTTGTACCTATTGGAAATGGTGGGCCTGTAGGATAGTGTCAAAAACTTTTGACCCACTTGATGCAGGGATCAATTATCCAGAAGGCTCTAAAACCCAATCCATGAAGCAAACCCTCAATCTCAGTCATCATGATCAGTAAATACAATCTATCTAGAAGATAGAAATAGCAACTAACAAGCATCCATAATAATCTACAACGTGTAAGGAAGTGGATTATACCTTTGGAGCTCGGTTGTGCTCTAATAAAGAAGTTGCGCTTTCTTTGATGATGAAACACTTTCACTAATCAAATAGGGATATCCAAAACCTCTTGATCTTCCACGCTATGACCCGTATCAGATGCTCCTTTTCTCAAGTAGATGGTGGGATCTTTAAGAGAAAACTACTAGGAACTCTAGGGAGGAACTATAAAGAGAACTAGAAGAGGGAGAGGAGAAAGAGCATGTGCAACTCTTGTACAAAGGAGGGCTGGACGTGAATCCCTATGCTAGGATAGTGCTTGGACATCCACCCCTTAGGTTCTCCTCTATTTATAGCTTCTCAAGCCAACCTTTTTTTTTACTAATTGAAAAAGAAGTCTTACTTCAATTAAGAATTAGTAACTCTCTCTTTTCTAATTTAAATAGAAGTCTCACTTCCATTAAAATTAGTAACTTTACTTATATCATATTTAGAAGTCCCACTTCAATTATGATTAGTAACTTTCTAATTCCTTTCTAATTAAAATAGAAGTCTCACTTCTACTAAAATTAGTAAGTTTACTATTACCACTATAAGAAGTCTCACTTCAAATAGAAATAGTAACTTTCCTTTTAGAGTTCAACTGGGATTAGTATCTTTCTAATAATTGGGCTAGCGTGAGGACCACTAGGGATTCCTTATAAAGCTGGCTCCAACTGGGACTCGCGACCCCACATCTCATGTGTAATCCGGGCCCACAGTTAATTGTAAATAATCTCACTATATAAATATACAATTGAACTCCAGTCTTAGGAATATTACATAGAAGACCCTAAACTTCTACATTACCACAAGTAGGCCCCTCTATCAATATCCATGGATCAATTGGACATGTCTTCCAAACTAGATCCATATCTTATTATCCTTGAGCCCCAATTAATTATAATGATCATAGGTACCTTTCCAATTAACTCTTAATTGGAATGGGAGCGCACTTACCAATGATAAATCCATTAATTGGCACAAGGGGATATTAGAGATAGATTCCATCTATTGAATGTTCCCACAGCTCTACCACCACGTACCCAAATCACCGAGGTGTTGACCTACAGTTGGCCTCACTCATTGGTGACTCAAAGCAAATGAATAGATAGAAACTTGAGTTCATTAATGTCTCAGGATTGAGAGCTTACTGCTAGGGAATTATGAGAACAAACCTTAAAGTAAAGACAGTGTTTATAAGGTGCTTCTCATGGTCCTTCAATACATCCAATGTACCAGCACTATGATCCGGAATCTTCCATTCTGATGATCGAGACAAATCACTCTATCTCATAGTAACCAAAGTACTGCAACTTTGTCAGTATGAGATGTTCAGTCTCATCACTGGTTGTGAAGATATTTAAGTATAAGATTTGTCACACATGTCTCCCGTATGTGGATCTCATCCATACACATGTATTACATCTAATATACTTGTAGACTCCTATTCATCTCATGAACCATCATGTCATTCATATTGGTTATGTGCCAGTATATAATAAATCACTATTCATCTCATGAAAAGTAAGCATGGATATATGAATAAATAAAGAAATTAATCAATTTATTATATCATCTACTGGATTGAGTCCATAAAACTAACAGTACCTAGGTATCCGAAGTTAGAGGAGCTCAGCTCAAGCTTAGGAAGCCAAACTTGAGCTCAGCTTGATTTTTTCCCAAATATTATTTTTAGTAGTGTGCGTTTATTATTCATAAAACTTATATATATATTCTTAGATGCATTTTATTACATGGGCTCCACATGAAAATAATGTTCCATCTGTAGAAGTTTCTCAAGTGCGAAACCATTCATACCCCCTTTTTAAGCATGTGGGACCTATAAATAAATCCAAACCCGTTACAGTCACTATCCCATGCCCGCCCATCCCCCTCTTTCTCCATATGAGTTAGCACAAGCCCATGATTTTTGTTCATTAAATTCTTACTCATTGTTGGATTGAGAATCTATAAAAGTGATGCCTTCTGAAATTGTTAAATTTTAGGGCCATTGATTAAGAGGTTAGGATAATCTAATTGAGTTTAAATCTCGCACACATGTAAGTCCCATCAAGATCTTTCAACCCCCATCTCATCCATGATGAGCGCATCAACTAGTGGGCCTCTATAAGGAAATCCACATGGGACGTCCATGAGAGACATTTGCACTACAGCACAACCTTGTATAAAATTATTATATGGATCATTATACGGAATTATGTTTTATATATAAATCAAATGAGTTAAGCTCAGGCTCCAGTCAAACCGAATAGGATCGAGCTTGAGCTAGACTTGTGAACTTAGAGCCAATTGGAGATTAGCTTGATTTGCACATGAGGCGAGCTTGAGTCAAGTCAAGCCCAGATAGTTGAATCTATTTGTTGACAACAGTACTCAAAAGGTTAGCAGCCCGAACCCTTAATAAGTCTGGTTTAGATTGGGTTGGAGGACATACTGCAGCTAGTTGTGATGGGTAGGGCTGCCAGGTTTAGTATGAAGTACTAAATCCAAACACAAACCATTTATTTATTGAGCCATAAGCGACCATTTAAACCTTGGTCGAAGAATTAAAAAAAAGGGTGTTAGGATTTTGAGTGTTGGTTAAATTCATGAGTTGGACAAAACTCTGGGTCTTTTGAGTTCTAACGTTTATTTAGAAAAGGACTCTGAAGATAGAAGATGGGAAGGACTCTAAGAAGAAAGTCTGAAAGGATTAGGAGAAAAAAGCTGGAAGAAAGAGAGCTAAATTTTCGTATGATCCACAATGAAGACGGCTCAAGCGGTCCACGTTCGCTCGAGCGAACTCCAGAAAGAAGCTGCTTCGCTCGACCCACCTTTTGTGATCGCTCGAGCCATGTTCTGATTTTCAAATACAGTGGCTTGTTCGCTCGAGCGAACTCCCAGGTCGCTGCAGCGAACCTGGGCGCAAAATTAGAATCTTGCCTAGTTATTTCTCCTGATTTGTCTCAAGTTAGTGTTGATGATTCCTAATCATATTATAACACTTAAGGCACGAATCCAAAGCTATTTAAAGGACTCAAGGGCTATTCTAAAGAAATATCTCACATCTCAAAGTGCTGAGTTAGAGATTTGATTGAGAGAATTCTTTTCTAAAGACTTATTAAGGAGTTGTTCTGACAAGTTCTCTAGAGCCAAAGTCTTCTGCATCCTTTGTAGAGATTGTCTTCCTACGTAGAAGATTTGAGAAGTCAAATGCTAGATTGAGTCTGTTGCAATCAGCGGTGTGAAGTCATTGAAGCGTGAAGCGATACAAGGTAACTTCAGTCCTTAGGTAGGGGGTATCTGGGGAAGAAATATGAGTTTCTTGTAATTGCAAGATTCATAGTGCTTGATTATTTATTCAGGTTGGATCGGTGGTTTTTTTACCCAGTTAGGGTTTTTCACCTTATATTTGGTGTCCTTGTGGTGTGTGCTTTTTTATTTTATTTCCGCTGCATATTGTTTATTTCTGCACACTAGTGGGCTGATTTATTGAGTATACCAATCTAGAGATCTCGTACCCCAAATAACTTTCAAAGGGTCAACTTGAACCATGAGTTATCAAGTTGGTTTGGGTTGGGTTGGCAGGTCAAGTCAAGAATTTCCACCCCAAATTGGTCCACCGAGCACGGGCGCTTGCATCACTTGTTTACTATATTCTCACCAAAAGGAATACATAAATTGTGAGGCCCCACCCCTTTGTGGGCCCTCAATTTGAATTTGAATACTATATATTAGCTTAGTATATTAATTATATTAATTATGGGGGGGCTTAGTGGGGGCTAATTATGCATTTTTCATAGGTTATAGATTAGGTTAGTTTAATTATGTGTTTAGTAGATTAATAGGGGGGGTTTTCTTAGGAATTCTCTAGAACTACCCAATGACCAAAGCACCCTTACCCTAACCTTAATCCCATTTTAAACCCTAAGGGCTTTTTTGTCCTAAACCCAAAAATCCCAACCTATTTAAACTATGCCTTCCCCTACCAAACTAGAACACTATTCATCTTAATTTCCATCTCTCTTTCCCTCTTCTTCTCCAACGAGCAACATCATCTCTCTCTCTCTCTCTCTTTCTTTCTCTTCCCAGAATTTCTTGGACGATCAACAACTGTGCCCTCCCTGCTGCTGGAATTCTTCCCTATATAAGTGGTTTCTATTCTTCTTCTTCTCCCTTCCTCCTGTCTGCAACTGATCAAGGCAAGTAACTCTATGTTAATAACTTAGAATGCATGATCTCTTCTTCCTCTTGATTCTGCAACTTTAATTCTGTATGTGATTGTTTGATGTATCCTTGAGCCTGTTTATTGGTTTGTTTGGCCATTGATGGATGAGGATCACCTCATTTGGATGATCGATGGTTAGGATTGATGGATGGTGGGGCATTGAAGTGTCTTCTTTGCATGGTGTTGTTTGTGCATGTGATGAATTAATGGATGGGAAATGGTCTGGGGAGGAATCCAGTGTATTAGCAGTGGTATAGGGTGCTCTGTATCAGTCCCGGAAGAGAACCCAGTGAAGAATCCATTTGTGACTTTGAGACCGGGACCCAGGTGGGCCACCCCGTGACCGATCAGGGCCCCACATCTGGTAGAGGGGCCCTGGGCGACCATGGGGGTGGAGTCTGATCTGATCCTTGATCAATGAAGGGCCATGATCCATGCAATTGACATTAACTGTCAAAACCCAAATCGTGTAGGAAACTATTCCGTTTTTTGGGTACTGTGGGGCCCATGTGGGCCATCTTGGAAATCAGGACCCCACATCTGATAGTGGGGCCCTGGGCGACCCTAAGGGGAAAGATTGATCAATGTTTGGATCACAGGTGGGCCACTACCTATGAATGATGAGGAGGAGACGACGTATGTTCTGTTACAGAACTGTTCTGTAACAGAACACATTCTGACTAAAAGAAAGAGATGAGGGGAGTTATGGTAATCCGAGGGTGCATGGGAAAAAGAAAGAAATGAGGGAGCATGGAGAAATTGTGATCCAACAACTTGTGGGGCCCAAGTAGGTCTTTGATTTCAGATCAGATCCGGACATTGGATCAGGGTCTGCTTAATGAACCTGATGATGAGTCCTGATCTAGGACTGGGACCCGTGGGACCATTTAACCTAATGACCTGGGATTACTTTTAACCATGGGTTAGTATATTAATTAAGTACCTTGACCAATTAGTTTCATTAATTAAAATAAAACCTATTAGTCTTATTAATTAAAATAAGATCCTTAGTTTCTAATTTATACCTTTAGATCCATTAATTAGAGAGAGGTCCCTTAACCCTTTTGGAACCCAATCAGAACCCTTGTGCATAATCTGGATTTTTCCTCAGACCTAGAAATCAGTGTATGTAGTTGACCTAGCTTAGTCGTTTGGCCGAGCTCAGTAGATTGACCGAGCTTAGTGTTTGGCCGAGCTCCGTGTTCTAGCCGAGATCAGTGTTTGGCTGAGCTCAGTGTCTTAGCCGGGTTCAGTGTTTGGCCGAGTTCAGCGTCTTAGCCGAGCTCAGTGCTTTGACCGAACTCAGTGCTTAACCGAGCTCAGTGCTTGACCGATCTCAGTGCTTAACCGAGCCCAGTGCTTGACCAAGCTATCCAAGCTCCGAGCCAAAAGACCGAGACCAGGTAACCGAGATCAGGAATTTTAGAGAGAGAGAAGCTGAAACTTGGGACACCCCCTTAGCCAGAATTTGCAGTGTGCGCGGTTAACTGACCAGGCCAGGAGGTTGACCGAACACACTGGAAATTCCAATAATTCAGGACTATACCTGAAGGGTGAATACTCTCTGATCCCAGTGTGCCGGGTTGACCCCAGGCCAGGGAGATCAATCGAGCACACTGTGTACAGTAAGTTTCCCAGACTTTAGTTTCTCATGTTGTGATCGTTTGTTGGGCCCATTGACCATCCAAATGACTCCATCATTGTGCCAACCACGAGTCAATTGTGTAGCTCTGCCTTGACTCGTGGGGTCCACTGATTAGGGTCCATGTTATGTAATCTGAGATGATTCGACCTTTATACGTTACTAATGATGCACATAACTTCTAAGCACCAAACACAATATTCCTTAGCATCTGTGGTTTCACTTAAAGATCGAATTACCTGAGATGGACCTGTATCCGAAAGTAGACCATTTACCTAGGTTGGACTGTTGCTATCGCCCTATGATTCGTGTACTTGGAGGTTCATCTTCCTCATATTATCACTGTCACTCTATTGTCCTTGTGTTTGCTTATACCTATTAATTAAATGGAGGACCTAAACCTAGGACTACTTAGAGGTGACCCGGTAGTGTGATTGGGGTGAACATTGACCCGTGTCTGTGGCTAGGCGGGCCCTTTTGTTGGCCTAAGTTTGGGTGTGGATTGCCCTAGATGGGAGATGTTAGATTGAATGGGCTTGTAACCCATTATGGATATAGATGGATTATATGTTAATGGATATGGACTTGTATATCATTTGGACTGTTCTAAACCAGACCATGTATATGGTGGGCCTTGGTATGGATCCAATAATTGGGCTTGAACTTGGATCATGTTCCATGGATTACTTGGACCTCTTAGAGACTTTATTAGGACCTTGCTCGCGCAAGGCAAAGCCTAGACAGACACAGACCTTTATTATTTCCTAAGTCGGCATAAACATTCACTCGGTTGATTTAAGCTTAGCCAGTTGGACTGATCATCACTGGTAGGAGCTATTGAGAGGATTGTGTGGCTATGATGATGAGCACTGTTGGGACGGACGGTGTGATGCCGGTTCCGGTCGTTGTGGATGATGTTGATGATATTTTGCGGGGTTAGTAATCCCTAGCATTAGCTTAGGATCCCTACCGCGACTTGTGTTCAGTATGGGAGGGCCGCGGCATAATATCCCGCGGTGACCAGCTTATGTGGATGTGCCATATTGTGTAGGTTTATTACTGTTATGCTTATTATGATTCTACATTGTTATCTTGCACGACTGCATAGCATATGTACCTTTGTTACTCACTTAACTTTATACATGTCTCTACTCATTTTGATGCATACATCCTATATTATCTGCATATTGTGACTTGCCAGATCTTTAGATCTGACCCACTCTTGGTGCTTAGGTCTTGACCCCGAGATCGATGACGACGCGCTCGCGCTTGCGGCGGCACCCGTAGTCGGGGACTACGGATGGGGACAGGCCGACCATGAGGTCGAGCCGGTGTTTGGAGAGCCTACACCTGGGGTTGAGTGATATCTGTTGTTTTGGGATTTTTGAGAGAGTCTGTTGTAGTGAGAGGGTATTATTGTAATTAACTTTGGTTTTATATCATTGTCACATTTAGGCTGGACTTCAGCCCATTTATATTTGATATATGGATGATACCTTATGCTTCCGCTACCTCTGATATTGCTTCCGCTATACTATCATGCTTCCGCAATTAACCATTGTTATTATGTTGATGAAAAAGTTTTAAATTGGACCTCACTGCGGACCTACGATCTTGGAAGTTCTTGGATTTTCCGGGAAGTAGCGCGCCAATTTCGGTACTTTGACGGTTTTCTCGGTATCCGAAATTGGGGCGTTACATTTTATGGTATCAGAGCGGGGAAGTCTCTAGGAAATAAGATACACTAGAAACTTTAGGACGTAGTGAGGATCTCAGTGTGGGAGTACGTGTAGGGTCGATGGATCGGGTAGAATCAGTGTAGTCCTAAGTGTTGGACTTAAACTAACCTAATTTCTTTCTCTTGACAGATGTCTAGAGAAGGTTCTCCATCACATATGATACCAGCAGCCGGTAGTCAGCCAGACTTCGAGCAGCGTTTCCAGAGGTTCTTGCAGGCCTTCCTCGTTTCCCAGGAGGCCCAGGCGTCGGCGCAGTAGCAGCAGGCCGAGGATTTTGCCCAATTCCAGACGCAAGTCTTGGACATCATGGACAGGGTGGCTCAGCCAGGCACAGCAGCGGCATCCGTTCGGGAGGCAGACCCGAACGTCATATTTGAGAGGTTCCTCAAAAGGGGACCACCTGAGTTCACTGGCGCCGATGACCCGCTGGTGGCCGACGAATGGATCGTGCGGATGGAGAAGATCTTCAAGGTCTTCGAGTGCACCGGTCAGCAGAGAGTACAGTTAGCCGCTTACATGTTCCGGGGAGTCGCGGAGGACTGGTGGAGAACGATTCAGCGTCATTTCGAGATGATAGGAGACGAGATCGCTTGGACTGCATTCAGAGCGGACTTCCTCCGGAAGTTCATACCATCTCACGTCAGAGACCGCAAGCTGCGGGAATTTCAGGCACTGGTGCAAGGCAGCATGACTGTCTACCAGTATGAGGTTCGCTTCACCCAGCTTTCTCGTTTTGCAGAGGCTCTGATCACTCCTGAGTCAGAGAGGATTCGGCGGTTCGTCGAGGGACTGAGAGACGACATCCAGCTTAACATGTCTTGCATTGAGATTCACACTTATGAGGAGGCTTTGAGGAGGGCTTACTGGGCAGAGGAGCGTCTGCAACGGATTGAGGCCAGTCAGCAGCAGAGACGGGTCCGGGTTGCTCTAGCCAGACCGCAGCCTGTGCCCCTACAGCAGCAGTCATTCCAGAGGCAAAGGCCAGCTGGGCAGTATCATCAGCGTCAGCATCAGCAGCAGCGTGGGCCCAGAGTGTGCTATGACTGCGGGGAGCCAGGACACATCTCCAGAGTTTGCCCATTTCGAGGAGGACAGCCCCCGATGCTCCAGCTTCCAGCACCTCCTAGAGCTCCAGCTCCAGCTCCACCTGCTCCGCGGATTGCACCAGCACCTCAGCCACCTCAGCAGCAGTACCGTGCCCAGCAGCAGGCACGTGGACCCCAGCAGCCCAGGGGACAGCACTACCAGAGGGGACGATACCAGAGGCCCCATGGACAGCAGCGACAGCAGCAGAGACCTCAGGCTGCAGGTCAGGCATTTGCACTCACACATGAGGAGGCCGAAGCTGCAGGGAACGTCGTCGAAGGTACTCTTTCTATTTGTGATCAGATTGCTAGAGTATTGTTTGACCCTGGTGCTACACATTCCTATGTGTCTTCTGCTTTTTCATTAGTTCTTGGTGGGGTAGGAGAGGAGTTACCATACATGCTAGTTGTGTCTACGCCCGTGGGCAAGAGGGTAGTGTGTCAGACTTACCACCCCAGATGCCGAGTGTAGATCGGGGAGTGTATTATGTTTGCAGATCTGATCGTGTTACCCATGCATGACTTCGACGTTATCTTGGGGATGGATTGGTTGGCCCGATATCGAGCAGTGATGGATTGCTTCGAGAAGACAGTTAGGCTCACTATCGACGGTTCAGATGCCACGATCGAGTTTGTGGGTGAGAGGAGACCACCCATCACTAGGTTGATTTCAGCACTGAAGGCAGAGAGGCTAGTGAGATCAGGTTGCGAGGGCTACATCGCATTCATCTCAGAGGACAAGAAGTCCAAGGGAGTAGAGGAGATACCAGTTGTCTGTGAGTTCCCAGATGTATTTCCCGACGAGATCCCGGGATTGCCTCCAGTGAGAGAGATCGACTTCACCATTAAGCTTGTGCCAGGCACCGCACCGATTTCCAGAGCTCCTTACCGCATGGCTCCGGCAGAGCTGCGAGAGTTGAAAACCCAGTTGCAAGAGTTGATAGACAAGGGCTTCATCAGACCAAGCATGTCACCTTAGGGAGCGCCTGTGCTCTTTGTGAAGAAGAAGGATGGATCGATGAGGATGTGCATTGACTACAGGCAGCTGAACCAGGCAACGGTGAAGAACAAGTATCCTCTTCCCCGAATCGACGAGCTCTTCGATCAGCTTCAGGGAGCGCAGTACTTTTCGAAGGTGGACCTGAGGTCGGGATATCATCAGCTGCGAGTTAGAGAGCAGGACGTGCAGAAGACAGCGTTTCGTACTCGCTACGGCCACTACGAGTTCCTTGTGATGCCGTTTGGGTTGACGAATGCGCCGGCAGTGTTCATGGCCCTGATGAACAAGATCTTCGCCCCATACCTCGACAGCTTTACGGTGGTGTTCATCGACGATGTGTTAGTCTACTCCAAGTCCAAAGAGGAGCACGAGCAACATTTGAGGACATCTTTACAGTTGCTACGCGACAACCAGCTGTACGCGAAGCTCAGCAAGTGCGAGTTCTGGCTAGAGAAGGTAGTCTTCCTCGGACATATCATCTCCAGAGACGGCCTAGCAGTGGATCCAGCGAAGATAGAGGCAGTGGTGAACTGGGAGAGGCCGAAGAATGTCACTGAGATCCGGAGTTTCCTTGGCTTGGCAGGCTACTACCGCAGATTTGTCAAGAGTTTCTCTTCGATTTCCGCCCCGTTGACCAAGCTGACAAGGAAGGACGTACCGTTCGTATGGACCGATGCATGCGAGAACAGCTTTCAAGAGCTGAAGGAGAGACTGACGTCAGCACCGATCTTATCTTTACCTTCTGGTACAGGCGGTTTCGTTGTCTTCACCGATGCTTCAGGGACCGGTCTCGGTTGTGTTTTGATGCAGGAGGGTAAGGTCATCGCCTATGGATCTCGCCAGCTGAAGGAACACGAGAAGAGGTATGCCACCCACGACCTGGAGCTTGCGGCAGTCGTGTTCGCACTGAAGATGTGGCGGCACTACCTCTACGGAGAGAAGTTTGAGGTCCATTCAGATCATCGCAGCTTGCAGTATCTATTCACTCAGAGTGATCTCAACAACCGTCAGAGGCGCTGGATGGAGTACATCAAGGACTACGACTTCCCTATCAAATACCATCCGGGTAAGGCGAATGTCGTGGCAGACGCTTTGAGCAGGAAGACCGCCCTAGTCAGTTTCCTAGCAGCAGAGGGCGTGTGGACCGATGTCTTCAGTGACTTGGATGTCCAGTTCCGGTCGCTCAGTGACAGAGTTATGCTTGCCACCATGTCCGCATGGGAACCGGAGTTGCTTGGAGAGGTCAAGGACAGTCAACGCAGCGATCCTAAACTTGTCAGAGTGATCGAGCAGATTGACCAGAGGCCAGAGTTCAGACTGATTGGTGGAGTACTCTACTACCAGGACAGGCTGTGTGTACCAGATATCCAGGAGCTGAAGGACCAGATCTTAGCAGATGCACACCACAGCAGATATTCGATCCACCCAGGTAGCACCAAAATGTACAGGAACCTGAGGAGCTACTACTGGTGGAACAACATGAAGAAAGAGATTGCAGGCTATGTGTCCAGATGTCTGACCTGTCAGCAGATCAAAGCCGAGCATCAGAAGCCACCAGGGCTACTTCATCAGCTCGAGATACCTCAGTGGAAGTGGGAACACATCACCATGGACTTCATCGCAGGACTTCCAGCCACTCGGAAACGCAGTGATGGCATTTAGGTGATCGTGGACAGGCTGACCAAGTCAGCTCACTTCTTGCCAGTATCGATGAGAGCGGGACTCGACGTCCTTGCTAAGCTGTATGTGGATAGGATCGTCTCTTTGCACGGAGTTCCAGCTTCGATTGTTTCAGACAGAGATCCACGCTTCACTTCTCACTTCTGGGATAGTCTTCAGCGAGCTTTGGGTACCAAGTTGAGCTTCAGCACAGCCTATCATCCTCAGACAGACGGACAGACAGAGCGCACCAACCAGACCTTGGAGGATATGTTGCGGGCTTGTGTCCTGGATTACAAGGAGAACTGGGAGGATTCCTTGCCACTCTGCGAGTTTGCCTACAACAACAGCTACCACTCGAGCATCAAGATGGCACCGTTTGAGGCGTTGTACGGCAGGAAGTGCAAGACCCCAGTATGTTGGAAGGAAGTTGGCGTCATGAGCTTCCACGGACCGTCTATTGTCGGTGATACCAGTGAGAAGATCCGCCAGATAGTAGAGAACCTGAAGGTCAGCCGCAGCCGGCAGAAGAGCTATGCAGACAATCGGCGCAGGCCACTCGAGTTCCAGAAGGGAGACCGTGTCTTCCTGAAGGTTTCCCCAGCTCGAGGCACCCTCAGATTCGGCGAGAAGGGCAAGTTAGCACGGAGATACGTCGGACCCTTTGAGATCAAGGCCAAGATCGGTGATGTCGCCTACAGACTTCAGTTACCAGCAGAGCTATCAGGTGTGCATGATGTCTTCCACGTCTCGATGTTGAGGAAGTATGTGGAGGACCCTACCCACATTCTGCACCACCAGCCGCTCAACATCCAGCCCGACGCGTCCTACATCGCCAAGCCAGTTGCCGTCATCGACACCAAGGAGAAAGTACTTCGGGATCGAACTATTCACTTTGTGAAGGTTCAGTGGGAGCATCACACTCCGGAGGAGGCTACTTGGGAGCTACGAGACCAGGTGGCAAGAGATTATCCACATCTTCTACCGCAGGTATGTCCCTACTTTGTTTTTACATTTGGGGACCAAATGTTTTAAAGGAGGGAGGAATGTGAGGCCCCACCCCTTTGTGGGCCCTCCATTTGAATTTGAATACTATATATTAGCTTAGTATATTAATTATATTAATTATGGGGGGGGGGCTTAGTGGGGGCTAGTTATGCATTTTTCATAGGTTATAGATTAGGTTAGTTTAATTATGTGTTTAGTAGATTAATAGGAGGGGGGGTTTTCTTAGGAATTCTCTAGAACTACCCAATGACCAAAGCACCCTTACCCTAACCTTAATCCCATTTTAAACCCTAAGGCCTTTTTTGTCCTAAACCCAAAAATCCCAACCTATTTAACCTATGCCTTCCCCTACCAAACTAGAACACTATTCATCTTAATTTCCATCTCTCTTTCCCTCTTCTTCTCCAACGAGCAACATCATCTCTCTCTCTCTCTCTCTCTCTCTCTCTTTCTTTCTTTCTCTTCCCAGAATTTCTTGGACGATCAACAACTGTGCCCTCCCTGCTGCTGGAATTCTTCCCTATATAAGTGGTTTCTATTCTTCTTCTTCTCCCTTCCTCCTGTCTGCAACTGATCAAGGCAAGTAACTCTATGTAAATAACTTAGAATGCATGATCTCTTCTTCTTCTTGATTCTGCAACTTTAATTCTATATGTGATTGTTTGATGTATCCTTGAGCCTGTTTATTGGTTTGTTTGGCCATTGATGGATGAGGATCACCTCATTTGGATGATCGATGGTTAGGATTGATGGATGGTGGGGCATTGAAGTGTCTTCTTTGCATGGTGTTGTTTGTGTATGTGATGAATTAATGGATGGGAAATGGTCTGAGGAGGAATCCAGTGTATTAGCAGTGGTATAGGGTGCTCTGTATCAGTCCCGGAAGAGAACCCAGTGAAGAACCCATTTGTGACTTTGAGACCGGGACCCAGGTGGGCCACCCTGTGACTGATCAGGGCCCCACATCTGGTAGAGGGGCCCTGGGCGACCATGGGGGTGGAGTCTGATCTGATCCTTGATCAATGAAGGGCCATGATCCATGCAATTGACATTAACTGTCAAAACCCAAATCGTGTAGGAAACTATTCCGTTTTTTGGGTACTATGGGGCCCATGTGGGCCATCTTGGAAATCAGGACCCCACATCTGATAGTGGGGCCCTGGGCGACCCTAAGGGGAAAGATTGATCAATGTTTGGATCACAGGTGGGCCACTACCTATGAATGATGAGGAGGAGACGACGTGTGTTCTGTTACAGAACTGTTCTGTAACAGAACACATTCTGTGAAGACAAACTAAAAGAAAGAGATGAGGGGAGTTATGGTAATCCGAGGGTGCATGGGAAAAAGGAAGAAATGAGGGAGCATGGAGAAATTGTGATCCAACAACTTGTGGGGCCCAAGTAGGTCTTTGATTTCAGATCAGATCCGGACATTGGATCAGGGTCTGCTTAATGAACCTGATGATGAGTCCTGATCTAGGACTGGGACCCGTGGGACCATTTAACCTAATGACCTGGGATTACTTTTAACCATGGGTTAGTATATTAATTAAGTACCTTGACCAATTAGTTTCATTAATTAAAATAAAACCTATTAGTCTTATTAATTAAAATAAGATCCTTAGTTTCTAATTTATACCTTTAGATCTATTAATTAGAGAGGAAAGTGATTGGGATTATATGTAGAGCTTACACCCTTACTTAGCATGAGGCCTTTTGATGGGTTGAGGCCCATCAGAAACAAAACTGTGAGGCCAGTGGGCCAAAGCGGACAATATCATGCATGGGTAAGGGGTGGGGCGTTACAAATGGTATCAGAGCCGACTCTCGACTAGTTCGAGTGTGGGTCCCCTGCCGTGGTCTGGTGCAAGTGGGAGGGCTTCTATGTGGGCGGGCCAAGAGGGCTGGCAGGCTACAGGGGCTGGCAGGCTACTGCACAGGGACGTGCAGCCTTAAGGGGGGTGGAATGTGACGCCCCGGAGTCCCACATCGACTATAGAGAGGAAAGTGATTAGGATTATATGTAGAGCTTACACCCTTACCTAGCATGAGGCCTTTTGATGGGTTGAGGCCCATCAGAAACAAAACCGTGAGGCCAGTGGGCCAAAGCGGACAATATCATGCATGGGTAAGGGGTGGGGCGTTACATAAATTGCATAGTAAAGAACTAAATAAAATTTCTACCACACAGACCTTTGTATGATTAGCCAAAATGAAGAACTATAGAATAGGTTTTCCTATATAATAATATATCATACAATTGTATAGGGGTGTGTTTGGTGCACGATCATGATTGTTCCACAATTCTACTATTCTAAATATCCAAGAGAAAAATCCACTTGATAGATCCGTTCTTTTCTTTTTGGGTACCTGACTTAGGGGACTGGGACCCAGGCCGGCCCTTTGGTGAGGGAGTAGACCTCGGGTGAGGTGGGGGAAGAAAATCTTGGGTGAGGTAACACGGCCGTCGGGTGAGGGAAGGTGCCTGCGCAGGTTCGAACCCAGGACAGGGTAAGAACTCATATAGGGTAAGAACTCATATATATCTCTTATCACGAGGGTAAGAGGTAGTTCTTGATAGATCCGTTCTTGAAAAGAGTAGAGCGTAAGGACCCACCCCAGAGACCCCTAAATAAAGCATTGATGCAGGATTACCACTCCAGTGATAATGCATGAATTATGTAAATGGAAAACCTCCAAATGCATGATTTCCGCTGATTGGAGCAGCGGAAAATTGACCCAAGTATTTTCTCTTAGGCCCCACCATTTTTGGCTTTGACATAAAGAGATCCTATGCTAAGCCCGAAGGAGTGGAAAACCACAGTGGGGCCTAATGAATGGAAATCCCAGCCGAAACTAAATTTTGATTTTTTTTAATGATCATATGTATTTTTAAATTTTACTTCTATAAATGTTCCCCACCACATAAGATTGACGATTTGATTAAAAAAAACACGAATTATCTTCCCATGTGTTTTCCATGCAAATGATTGTAGCTCCGCCTGGGAGGACATATGATGGTAATTCGGACTGCTCAACTTGAATCTCATCCTCTCCAATTAGCACAGTCTAATGTACTATCGATCAAAATACCTTAAACCCTTTATTAATATAGGTTTCCAACCTTTACACAACCTTGTTACATTCCAATGATCAATTTTGACTTAAGCATAGTTGGATTTGGGAAGATATGGACTCATACGGATTGGGGCGGCATTAGGCTTATTCATAGCCCTAGAAAATGACTTGCAACTAGGGGCGGCATGGATCTCGGGCTGGGTTCATACTGGGTCTTGGTCCATTATTTAGTCCTAGTTAACAATGGGTTCAAGTTCAACGGATTTACAACCGAAACTTGTTGATATTTATGCAGAAATTTGTTCTATGCCCTCCGCCTTTTGTCTTAATTCCCAAAAATCTCCATAGTTTTGAGATCTATTTTTAAGTCTTTAACTTCTTTAATTTATAAAAGTGGGGCCCTTTCACTCAAACTTCTTTTAGCAAATGATACAAATACCCACTATATATGCTGATAAAAGTTCAATCTTTTGACTTTTTTTTTAAACTCCTTTTCTCTTCAAAACCTGATTTCTAATTGTAGCTATTATAAAATGGTTTGGTAGGGTAATTAGGAGGTGTCAATTCCTAGCATGATGTACCAGCTTGACCCAAATTTGATCCTGTAATTCAGGGTTTGGGTTGACACCAATGAGCCCATTGGAAAATTTCTTTTTTCAGGAGTTGAAAGAACATTAGAAAGTGGATTGGCTCAACCTCACGCCAACTTGGATAAGCTCAACCACAACCTTGCCTATTTTATTAATAGAGTTGGAAATGTTGCCCCCAATGGAACCTTAAAATTAGAAGTAAATGATGTGAGCCAAGCTTGACCATACTCAAACTCAAGGTTGTACCTAGGTATCCGAAGTTAGAGGAGCTAAGCTCAAGCTCAAGTGAAAGCTTGAGAAGCCAAACTTGAGCTCAGCTTGATTTTTTCCCAAATATTATTTTTAGTAGTGTGCGTATATTATTCATAAAACTAATATATATTCTTAGATGCATTTTATTACATGGGCTCCACATGAAAATAATATTTCATCTGCAGAAGTTTCTCGAGTGCGAAACCATTCATACCCCCTTTTTAAGCACGTGGGACCCATAAATAAATCCAAACCCCTTACAGTCACTATCCCCTGCCTGCCCATCCCCATCTTTCTCCATATGAGTTAGCACAAGCCCAAGATTTTTGTTCATTAAATTCTTACTCATTGTTGGATTGAAAATCTATAAAAGTGATGCCTTCTGAAATTGTGTTAAATTTGAGGGCCATTGATTAAGAGGTTAGGATAATCTAATGGAGTTTAAATTTCGCACACATGTAAGTCCCATCAAGATCTTTCAACCCCCACCTCATCCATGATGAGCGCGTCATCTGGTGGCCCTCTATAAGGGAATCCACATGGGACATCCATGAGAGACATTTGCACTAGAGCACGGCCTTGTATAAAATTATTATATGGAAATGTTTTTTATATATAAATCAAATAAGTTGAGCTCAGGCTCCAGTCAAACCGAATAGGATCGACCTTGAGCTAGGCTTGTGAACTTAGAGGCAGTTTGAGATTAGCTTGATGTGCACATGAGGCGAGCTTGAGTCAAGTCAAGCCAAGATAGTTAAAAGGTCAGCGGCCCGAACCCTTAATAGGTCTGGTTTAGATTGGGTTGGAGGACATACTGCAGCTAGTTGTGATGGGTAGGGCTACCAGGTTAATAGAAGTACTAAATCCAAATGCAAACCATTTATTAATTGAGCCATAAGCGACCATTTAAACCTTGGTCGAAGAATTAAAAAAAGGGTCAACTTGAACCATGAATTGGCAAGTTGGTTTGGGTTGGGTTGGCAGGTCAAATCAAGAATTTCCACCCCAAATTGATCCACCAAGCACGGGCGCTTGCATCACTTGTTTACTATATTCTCACCAAAAGGAATACATAACTTGCATAGTAAGGAACTAAATAAAATTTCTACCACACGGACCTTTGTATGATTAGCCAAAATGAAAAACTATAGAATAGATTTTCCTATATAATAATATATCATACAATTGTATAGGGGTGTGTTTGGTGCACGATCATGATTGTTCCACAATTCTACTATTCTAAATATCCAAGAGAAAAATCCACTTGATAGATCCGTTCTTTTCTTTTTGGGTACCCGGTTTAGGGGGCTGGGACCCAGGCCGGCCCTCTGGTGAGGGAGTAGACCTCGGGTGAGTTGAGGGAAGAAAACCTCGGGTGAGGTAGCACGACCGTCGGGTGAGAGAAAGTGTCTGCCCAGGTTCGAACCCAGGACAGGGTAAGAACTCATATCTCTTACCACGAGGGTAAGAGGCAGTTTTTGAAAGATCCATTCTTGAAAAGAGCAGTGCGTAAGGACCTGCCCCAGAGACCCCTTAAAATAGCTTAATTAATAAAAGCTAATTAGATTAAGGTCTAAAATAAAACCTCTAATTTTTTTAGTTCTATTTTACAATTAGAGTGTTTGGTAAAACTCTCTGAAAAACTCATATTAATTTTATGAGGGAATTAGGGGCCGCTTTATATAAATTACAATGTAGAGCCCATCATTTGCGTTGTTTTAACGTTTCTTTGATGTTATATTCAACCAAAACGGTAGTAAATTTTTATTTTATATCCACACCTCTATCCACTTTAGCTAAATAATACTAAAAAATAAGCCCCACTTAGCTTATTTTTTAAAGGTGAAAGCCACCAATATAGAGCTAATTTTTAGAATTATGAAACGGCCTGGAACATCCTTATTTCATGGAAAATGATTGTCCACTCTTCTTCCTATGAAAATGAAGATACCTGTGAGATCTCTATCCTTGGTCCTTCACGATCTTCACCCCCTTTGATAGCCCTTTTATAAGATCTCCTTCCTTGTGAAGTAGTAGAATTTGCCAAACATGTCTTAAAAATGTTTATGCGCCTCTTGAGGAAACCTGAAAAACTATAAACTACAAAGCATAACGACTATTGGTGCTTATAAGTGCTTGGAATTGTTTATGCGTTTGTATACGGCTACAGCAATAAGCACAAGTCTCTCTCTCTCTCTCTCTCTCTCTCTCTCTCTCTCTCTCTCTCTCTCTCTCTCTCTCTCTCTCTCTCTCTCTCTCTCTCT
>WHSA01001232.1:0-227272 GCA_012931725.1 Litsea cubeba
TGATGGTCAGATAGTCATGAAAATTCCTTCCTCCATGATTGAGCCAAGCAAAAACTCCTTCTCCAATGCAGCTATTGGCAAATTCATTGGAAGAAGACCGACTGTGGAATGGCTAACCTCCCAAGCAAACTCTCAATGGAACCTCTCTAAACCATGTTTGATCTCCCTTACAGACAAATGCCACTTTATCTTCCGATTTAGCTCAAAGGAAGACCGGGATTTGGCTCTGTCTCAATCACCCCTCAGCCTGCAGAATAGAAAACTTCTCCTTCTCCCCTGGTCCCCTGGTCAAGGTTCTGTAGATTGGCCAAATCTGCACCCAGTCTGGATCCGTATCTATGGCATCCCTTACCACTGTTGGAGTTCCAATATCCTTCTCTCCTTAGCAAGTTCCATAGGCACTCCCTTGAAACTGGATGACATCACTGCCTCCCAAAAAATTCTCACTTTTGCTAGAATCCTGGTTAACATAGATCTTTCCAGGCCTAAACCTACAGAAATCAAGGCGGATTTAGCAGGAGAAGAGGAAGTCCTTCTCTCAGTCTCCTATGAAAATCTGCCTTGCTCCCTCTGCCTTCTCCATGGACACACAGATACCTACTGCAAAACAGTCCCCAGATCCTCATATAACCAGAGCCACAACAGCCAAGGTATTCTAGGAAACTCTCCAACTATGGAGCCAGGTTCCCAAGACCATCCTATCTCAATCTCTGCTTTCCCCTCTGAGTCTGAACCAGCTACAGCCTCAAACCAAGTGATCTCTCTTGATCAGCCTAATCCAGGAAGCTCCTTGGACCAACAAAAGGATCCTGTTTCCCTCCCCCCTCTCCCTCCCCCTGACTCCCCTGGTCCCCCCACCTCTTCCGGCCACCATCTTCAGTCAAATTCCAGACTTGATCAGCTACCAAAGGAGATTTTTTTGGAAGTTCTTGATAAAATCCCTGCTCCTATCCTAGATACCACAAATCCCTTTGACATCCTGGGAAAATGCTCTTTCATAGAGCCAACTGATGCAGTATCCTTCTCCCCTCATCCTCCTACTCCCTCTCATACCTTGCCTCCTTCTCCCTCTCATACCTTGCCTATCCTAGATCCCCCAAATTCCCCCCATTCATCTGCGATACCCTTAGAGGTTAATCTCACCACTCCCTCCAACAGAAAGAAAACCAAAATCAAAAATAAAAAGGCCTCTTCCTCCCGCCCTTTGACCAGAAGCTCAAATGGACCTCCCTCTCTCCCCTCAACTTCTAAATGATTAAAATTCTCTATTGGAACTGTAGGGGTATTGCAAATTCCCCTTCCCTTAGGACTCTCCATCATCTCATCTCTTCTCACTCTCCTGATATAATTTTTCTCTCGGAACCAATGACCCCTTCTCCCCCTCCCTCCTTGAGGTCAATCTACGGCTTTGATGGCTTCTTCTCTAACACTAACCAATCAGCTGCTTCCATCTGGTGCTTCTTCAAAACTACTTCTGCTTTCCAATTCTCCCTATTGGATTTCTCCAGCCAATTCTTAACCTTGTCTTTCACTAACCCGGCCAATGCTACCCAATGCCTGCTCACTGGAATCTACGCCTCCACAAATTACATTCGCAGAAGAGAGCTGTGGGACTACCTTACTTCTCAAGCTTCTTCAAATACTCCCTGGTGCGTGCTAGGAGACTTCAACTCCATCCTCTCTGCCTCTGAAAAATTCAGTCTCAGACCTTCTCGCCTAAATACAGACTTCCAACAGATGATCCTAGCCTCTGGTCTGCAAGACATGGGCTATTCTGGAAACAAATTCACATGGTCTAACAACCGAAGAGGCACCAGCTACGTTGCTGCAAGACTGGATAGAGCCCTATGCAACCACCAATGGTCTGTCATCTCGTCATATCCTCAGCTCTCCCACTTGCCAAAGGTCTCTTCGGATCAGTGCCCCCTGCTTCTCTCTCACAGACAGAGTCCCTCTCCTTCAAATGCTCCTTTCAAATTTGAAGTGATGTGGACGCTACACCCGGAATTCCTTAGTCTTGTCGAGGAAAATTGGAAGTCAGACATAGAGGGCCATCCCCAATATGTGCTTGCTCAAAATCTGAAAGTAATGAAGCAAGTCTTCAAAGTGTGGAACAAGACAGTCTTTGGAGATATCAGACTCAAGACTCAAGAAGCGGAAAGGAATGTGCTGGAAATCCAAGCAAGGCTGGATGATGGTCCAACAGACTCTCTCCACCAGGCTCTTTCGGAGGCCAAGGCATCTCTTCACAATTGGCTTCAAATCTCAGATCTCCACTGGCGCCAAAAATCTAAAGTGAGATGGCTGAAAGATGGAGATAGAAACACAGCTTTCTTTCACGCCTATGCAAAATCTCGAGGAGCTGTTAACCGAATTGACAAAATCCAATCCAATGGTAATTGGATTGAGGACCCAAACCAAATCCAGCAGTTGGCAGTCAGTCACTTTTCAGGCATGGCACAGTCAGTTCACCCTGATCCTGGAGGGAGCCTCTTTGAATTAGAAAGTAACAAAGTCTCTACTGTCATGAACCTCCACCTGACAAGAATTCCGGAAGAAGATGAAATCAAGAGGGCAGTTTTTGATTTGAAGGCGGACAGCTCCCCAGGGCCAGATGGTTTCCCTGGTTCCTTCTTCAAAGCCACCTGGCCGATTACTGGAGGGACTATCATTAGAGCAGTGAAACACTTTTTCTCCTCTGGTAATCTGTACAAAGCTTCCAATGCTTACTTTCTGGCATTGATTCCCAAATCAAATTCGCCAAGTTCTTTCACTGATTATAGGCCAATTAGCCTTCTCAACTTCTCCTACAAAATCATTTCCAAGATCTTAGCATCCAGACTGTCACTCATCCTTCCCTCTCTAATCTCTCCAAACCAAGCAGCTTTTGTTAAAGGGAGATCAATTCATCAACACATTGCCTTAGCCCATGAGCTCTTCCAATTCCTCCGCTTGAAGACAAGGGGCGGGTCTCTTTGTATGCAGATTGACATATCTAAAGCTTTTGACAAGCTAAGCTGGGCCTTCCTCTTTAAAGCTCTCGCCTTCTTTGGGTTCTCTAACAGCTGGATTAACCTAGTTAAAGCCTGTGTCTATTCTGGAAAAGGCTCTGTCCTTATAAATAGAGTGCCTTATGGGTTCTTTGATTCCACTTGTGGTCTCAGACAAGGGGACCCCCTGTCCCCTTACCTATTTATCTTAGCAGAGGAAATTCTCAGCCTCAACATTCAGAAACTGGTCTCCTCAAAGCTGGTCCTCCCTCTTTCCTCTGTGCCAAAGACCCCCTGCCACCTCTTCTATGCTGATGACATACTGCTCTTCTTGAAAGGTAACAAGAAAGGTTTGATGGCTCTCAAACCACTCCTAGAAGACTATCAATTCAGCTCGGGGCAACACATCAATGTGGCAAAAAGCAAACTCTTCTTAGGCAAGTGCAGCCCGTTGACAAAAAGACAGATTCTGTCCATCACCAACCTTCAAGATCATCCTCTATCCTCTTCTTATCTCGGTGCACCTCTGATAACTGGAACGCCGAAAAGACATCACCTACACCCTCTGGTGGATAGGTTCCTCTCCAAGTTAGTCGGTTGGAAGTCCAGGCTGCTCTCTCTCGCTGGTCGCACCACCCTGATCAGGCATGTGCTAGGCAGTTTACCTACTCACATTGCGATGGTCTTCCCTCTCCCAAAGTCAGTCACAAACCACTTAGAAAGCATAATGAGGAATTTCTTATGGTCGGGAGCTGCTACTAGATCTAAGAGGAGTCAGATTCGATGGGATATGGTGTGTCTTCCCACCCTTGAGGGAGGTCTTGGTATCAGGCGAATCCAAGACCATAACGAAGCTTCTTTTGTCAAGCTAGCATGGACAGCTGCTACGTCAGCCTCTCTCTGGGCTGACTGGATGAAAGGGAGGTACTTCCCCAGGGCTACATTATGGAGCTCTGCCACGACCAAAATAGGTTCCTGCGTGTGGCGGAAAATCAGGAAGGTAGCTCACATCATTCCAGAAGGCTGTAAATGGATAATTGGGAATGGCAAATTGGCAGATGTTTGGTTTGATCCTTGGACTTCAGAGTCTAGTCTGGCAGATCAGTTCCCTTCCTTCTCCTTTCCCCCTCACCAGACAGTCAGCTCCCTCTGGGATGGCTCAGCCTGGACCTTGCCATCAGGGCTTCAAAGAGAGGTGGAAGAAGCTTTAAGGAGTGCCGTCCAGTCTATCTCTATAGACCCTGCTAAAGCTGACTCCATCTATTGGAAAAGCCACCCAGGGAAAGACTTATCTCTCAAAGAGGCTTGGCAGCTAATTAGGCAATCTCAGCCCCGCAAAATTTGGGCTCCCCTGGTATGGAACCACCTCATTAATCCTAGAGTCTCCTTCTTCGCTTGGCGCCTGATGCTTTGTAAGACTCCTACAAACGACCGGGCTCAAGCCACTGGAATCAGTCTAGCCTCCAGGTGCTGTCTCTGCAACCAGCATGTAGAAACTGTGCTGCATCTATTTTTCCACTGCCCCTTCGCCTCTGGCCAATGGAGATGGATTCTTCAAGCAGCAGGAGTTAATATTACAGCTCCTTGTTCTCCTTCTGTTATTTGGCAGAGCCTTTCAGCTAACTGTGACAAGATAGCAAGACTAGGAGTCTCCTCCATCTTCTTCTCCACTACTTATGTAATCTGGAAATGTAGAAATGATCAAATCCACAGGAACTTAAGAGCCTCTCAGACGAAGGTCAAGATCCTACTGAAAGATCTTCTCTCCTCCTCTCTCAGTTCTATCAACAGACCTTTTTCTGGTAGGACTCTTCAGCTGTTCATACATTTTTTGTCTAACCACAACCACTGACTTTTGTACATCTCCTAGCCTCTCCTTTTCTCCTCTTGGGTTCTCTGCGCCAGCTCTGTATAATTGATTTGAGGACAGCTTCCTTCAAGTTTATGTGTGTCTGCTCAGTGGTTCAGTTCAATTGATCAGAGGACAGATTTTTCAAGCTCATGGGTCTACCTTTGCTAAAGTTGCTCCTTCCGCTGGAGGTGCTCCTTCCTGCTCGAGCCATGGGTTCCTCAGAAAGCCCCGGGTTAAGATTCAGCACCTGGATCCCGAGCTTCTCCTGTCTCTACTGGAATTCGGCTAGGAAAGTTGAGGCAGAGCTCTGTGTCTACTTTCTTTTCATTTCTGTTAGTTGGATGCTGTCACCCTTCTCAGTCGTTTGTGTTCCAGTTGCCGTCTGTTTTCTGTTCTGAGCTCCTCTCAACGAGCTCTGCATGCAGATAGTTTCAAGCAGTTCTCTCAGGGGTGCAGTTCAGTCCCTTCTGTCTGGCGTGCAGCAGTCCCCTGCCATTCTCTGCAGTGCCGGGTGCACCACTGTTCTATCAAGCAAAGAGGTTTTCTGAGCCGCTGGGTTTTGACCTGCTGGTTGCTGTTTCCCATCTATCCAGCGCAGCTGGTCTGGAGGGGAGCTGGCTCTTTTTGCTCTGGATCTTCTACTGGTTGCCTCCTCCTTTTCTCAGTATTGTAGTTCAAAATGTATTTCCATGAGCTGGCTTAGTTTAATGTGTTGTTTCTGCCCTGTGCAGTCTTCTGTATTTTTGGGGGCTTCTTGCCCTTTTCCCTTTTTCTTAATACAAATTAACCTTTAGCAAAAAAAGTCGTCATTCTCTAACAAGGAGTCCTATTTGCGAACCGTCATTTCCTACAAGTTACTCTATCCTCGAGCGCAGTGCTCGTGCCGGTTTCGGAATTTTTCCGCAGCCATTTCCCGTTCTGGACCCCCCGCGGTCCAATTTCGAGCCTAAGTGTTGGAAATTAATATGTTTTAGTCGTAATTCTCTAACCAGGAGTCCTATTTGCGAACCGTCAGCTCCTACAAGTTACTCTACCCTCGAGCGAAGTGCTCGTGCCAGTTTTGGAATTTTCTCGCTACCGCTTCCCGTTCCAGACCCTGGACGGGCCGTTTTCGAGCCTAAGTGTTGGAAATTACCATGTTTCGGTCGTGATTCTCTAATCGGGAGTCCTATTTGCAAACCGTCGGTTCCTACAAGTTACTCTACCCTCGAGCGAAGTGTTCATGCCAATTTTGGAATTTTTCCGCTGCCGTTTCCCGTTCCGGACCCCTGGCGGGCCGTTTTTGAGCTTAAGTGTTGGAAATTACCATGTTTCGGTCGTAATTCTCTAACCGGGAGTCTTATTTGAGAACCGTCGGTTCCTACAAGTTACTCTACCCTCGAGCGAACTGTTCATGCCAATTTTGGAATTTTTCCGCCGCCGTTTCCCGTTCCGGACCCCTGGCGGGCCGTTTTTGAGCTTTAGTGTTGAAAATTACCATGTTTCGGTCGTAATTCTCTAACCGGGAGTCTTATTTGAGAACCGTCAGTTCCTACAAGTTACTCTATCCTCGAGCGTAGTGCTCGTGTCGGTTTCGGAATTTTCCCGCTGCCGTTTCCCATTCCGGTCCTCCGGCGGGCCGTTTTCGAGCCTAATTGTTGGAAATTACCATGTTTCGGTCGTAATTTCAAAACCGGGAGTCCTATTTGCGAACCGTCAGTTCCTACAAGTTACTCTGCCCTCGAGCGAAGTGGTCGTGCCGATTTCGTAATTTTCCCGCTTCCGTTTCTAGTTACGGACCCCCATCGGGCCATTTTCGAGTCTAAGTGTTGGAAAATACCATGTTTCAGTCTTAATTTCGAAACCGGGAGTCCTATTTGCGAACCGTCAGTTCCTACAAGTTACTCTACCCTCGAGCGAAGTGCTCGTGCTGGTTTCGGAATTTTCCCGCTGCCGTTTCCCATTCCGAACCCCCAGCGGGCTGTTTTCGAGCCTAAGTGTTGGACATTAACATGTTTCTGTCGTAATTCTCTAACCAGGAGTCCTATTTGCGAACCGTCAGTTCCTACAAGTTACTCAACCCTCGAGCGAAGTGCTCGTGCCAGGTTCGGAATTTTCCAACTGCCGTTTCCCGTTCCGGACTCCCGGCGGGCCATTTTCGAGCCAAAGTGTTGGAAATTAACATGTTTCGGTCGTAATTCCAAAACCGGGAGTCCTAATTGTGAACATTCAGTTCCTACAAGTTACTCTATCCTCGAGTGCAGTGCTCGTTTCTGAATTTTTTCGACAGCCGTTTCCCGTTTCGGACCCCCGGCGGGCCGTTTTCGAGCCTAAGTGTTGGAAATTACTATGTTTCGGTCGTAATTTTCTAACCGGGAGTCCTATTTGCGAACCGTCAATTCCTACAAGTTACTCTACCCTCGAGCGATGCTCGTGCCGGTTTTGGAATTTTCTCGCTACCGCTTCCCGTTCCAGACCCTGGACGGGCCGTTTTCGAGCCAAAGTGTTGGAAATTACCATGTTTCGGTCGTGATTCTCTAACCGGGAGTCCTATTTGCGAACCGTCAGTTCCTACAAGTTACTCTACCCTCGAGCGAAGTGTTCATGCCAATTTTGGAATTTTTCCGCTGCCGTTTCCCGTTCCGGACCCCTGGCGGGCCGTTTTCGAGCCTAAGTGTTGGAAATTAACATGTTTCTGTCGTAATTCTCTAACCAGGAGTCCTATTTGCGAACCGTCAGTTCCTACAAGTTACTCAACCCTCGAGCGAAGTGCTCGTGCCAGGTTCGGAATTTTCCAACTGCCGTTTCCCGTTCCGGACTCCCGGCGGGCCATTTTCGAGCCAAAGTGTTAGAAATTAACATGTTTCGGTCGTAATTCCAAAACAGGGAGTCCTAATTGCGAACATTCAGTTCCTACAAGTTACTCTATCCTCGAGCGCAGTGCTCATGCCGGTTTCTGAATTTTTTCGACAGCCGTTTCCCGTTCCGGACCCCCGGCGAGCCGTTTTCGAGCCTAAGTGTTGGAAATTACCATGTTTCGGTCGTAATTCTCTAACCGGGAGTGCTATTTGCGAACCGTCAGTTCCTACAAGTTACTCTTCCCTCGAGCGAAGTGTTCGTGCCGGTTTTGGAATTTTTCCGCTGTCGTTTCCCATTACGGACCCCCCGGCGGTCCGTTTTCGAGCCTAAGTGTTGGAAATTACCATGTTTCGGTCGTAATTCTCTAACCGGGAGTCCTATTTGCGAATCGTCAGTTCCTACAAGTTACTCTACCCTCGAGCGAAGTGCTCGTGCCGGTTTTTGGAATTTTCTCGCTGCCGTTTCCCATTTCGGACCCTGGACGGGCCGTTTTCGAGCCTAAGTGTTGGAAATTACCATGTTTTGGTCGTAATTTCGAAATCGGGAGTCCTATTTCCGAACCGTCAGTTACTACAAGTCACTCTAACCTCGAGCGAAGTGCTCGTGCTGATTTTGGAATTTTCCCGCTGCTGTTTCCCGTTCCGGACCTCTAGCGGGCCGTTTTCGAGCCTAAGTGTTGGAAATTACCATGTTTCGGTCGTAATTTCAAAACCAGGAGTCCTATTTGTGAACGGTCAGTTCCTAAAACTTACTCCACCCTCGAGCAAGGTGCTCGTGCCGGTTTCGGAATTTTCCCGCTGCCGTTTCCCCTTCCAGACCCCCGGCGGGCCATTTTCGAGCTTAAGTATTGGAAATTACCATGTTTCGGTCGTTATTCTCTAACCGGGATTCCTATTTGAGAACCGTCAATTCCTACAAGTTACTCTACTCTCGAGCGAAGTTCTCGTGCCAGTTACGGAATTTTCCCCCTTCCGTTTCCCATTCCGGACCCCCGGCGGTCCGTTTTCAAGCCAAAGTGTTGGAAATTAACATGTTTTAGTCGTAATTCTCTAACCGGGAGTCCTATTTGCGAACCGTCAGTTCCTACAAGTTACTCTATCCTCGAGCGAAGTGCTCGTGCCAGCTTCGGAATTTTCCAACTGCCGTTTCCCGTTCCGGACTCCCGCCGGGCCATTTTCAAGCCAAAGTGTTGGAAATTAGCATGTTTTGGTCGTAATTCCAAAACCGGGAGTCCTAATTGCGAACCGTTAGTTCCTACAAGTTACACTATCCTCGAGCGCAGTGCTCGTGCCAGTTTCTGAATTTTTCCAGCAGTCGTTTCCCGTTCCGGACCCCCGGCGGGCCGTTTTCGAGCCTAAGTGTTGGAAATTACCTTGTTTCGGTCGTAATTATCTAACCAGGAGTCCTATTTGCAAACCGTCAGTTCCTACAAGTTACTTTACCCTCGAGCGAAGTGTTCATGCCGGTTTTGGAATATTTCCACTGCCGTTTCCCGTTCCAGACCCCCCGGCGGGCCGTTTTCGAGCTTAGGTGTTGGAAATTACCATGTTTCGGTCATAATTCTCTAACCGGGAGTCCTATTTGAGAACCGTCATTTCCTACAAGTTACTCTACCCACGAGCGAAGTGCTCGTGTCGGTTTCGGAATTTTCCCTCTGCCGTTTCCCAATCCGGACCCCCGGCGGGCCGTTTTCGAGCCTAATTGTTGGAAATTACCATGTTTCGGTCGTAATTCCGACACCGGGAGTCCTATTTGTGAACCGTCAGTTCCTACAAGTTGCACTACCCTCGAGCGAAGTGCTCGTGCCAGTTTCGGAATTTTCCCGCAGCCGTTTCCCGTTCCGGACCCCCGGTGGGCCGTTTTCGAGCCTAAGTATTGGAAATTAACATGTTTCGGTCGTAATTCCGAAACCGGGAGTCCTATTTGCGAACTGTCAGTTCTTACAAGTTACTCTACCCTCGAGCGAAGTGCTCATGCCAGTTTCGGAATTTTCACGCAGCCGTTTCCTGTTCCGGACCCCCGGCGGGCCGTTTTCAAGCCAAAGTGTTGGAAATTACCATGTTTCGGTCATAATTCCGAAACCGGGAGTCCTATTTGCGAACCGTCGGTTCCTACAAGTTGATCTACCCACGAGCGAAGTGCTCGTGCCAATTTCAGAATTTTCTCGCTGCCGTTTCCCATTCCGGACCCTCGGCGGGCCGTTTTCGAGACTAAGTGTTGGAGATTACCATGTTTCGGTCGTAATTCTCTTACCGGGAGTCCTATTTGAGAACCGTCAGTTCCAACAAGTTATTCTACCCTCGAGAGAGGCGCTCGTGCCGGTTTCGGAATTTTTCCGCAGCCATTTCTCGTTCCGGACCCCCGGCGGTCCGTTTTCGAGCCTAAGTGTTGGAAATTAACATGTTTTAGTCGTAATTCTCTAACTAGGAGTCCTATTTGCGAACCGTCATTTCCTACAAGTTACTCTACCCTCGAGCGAAGTTCTTAGGCCGGTTTCGGAATTTTCCCGCTGCCGTTTCCTGTTCCGGACCCTCGGCGGGCCGTTTTCGAGCCTTAGTGTTGGAAATTAACATGTTTCGGTCGTAATACCAAAACCAGGAGTCCTACTCGCGAACCGTCAGTTTCTACAAGTTACTCTATCCTCGAGCGCAGTGCTCGTGTTGGTTTCGGAATTTTTCCGCTGCCATTTCCCGTTCTGGACCCCCGGCGGTCCGTTTTCGAGCCTAAGTGTTGGAAATTAACATGTTTTAGTCGTAATTCTCTAACTAGGAGTCCTATTTGCGAACCGTCATTTCCTACAAGTTACTCTACCCTCGAGCGAAGTTCTTAGGCCGGTTTTGGAATTTTCCTGCTGCCGTTTCCTGTTCCGGACCCTCGGCGGGCCGTTTTCGAGTCTTAGTGTTGGAAATTAACATGTTTCGGTCGTAATACCAAAACCGGGAGTCCTACTCGCGAACCGTCAGTTTCTACAAGTTACTCTATCCTCGAGCGCAGTGCTTGTGTTGGTTTCGGAATTTTTCCGCAGCGATTTCCCGTTCTGGACCCCCGGCGGTCCGTTTTCGAGCCTAAGTGTTGGAAATTAACATGTTTTAGTCGTAATTCTCTAACCAGGAGTCCTATTTGCGAACCGTCAGTTCCTACAACTTACTCTACCCTCGAGCGAAGTTTTCAGGCCGGTTTCGGAATTTTCCCGCTGCCGTTTCCTGTTCTGGACCCCCGGCGGGCCGTTTTCGAGCCTTAGTGTTGGAAATTAACATGTTTCGGTCGTAATACCAAAACCGGGAGTCCTACTCGCGAACCGTCAGTTCCTACAAGTTACTCTATCCTCGGGCGCAGTGCTCGTGTCGGTTTCGGAATTTTTCCGCAGCCATTTCCCGTTCTGGACCCCCGGCGGTCCGTTTTCGAGCCTAAGTGTTGGAAATTAACATGTTTTAGTCGTAATTCTCTATCCAGGAGTCCTATTTTCAAACCGTCAGTTCATACAAGTTACTCTACCCTCGAGCGAAGTGCTCCTGCCGGTTTTGGAATTTTCACGCTGCCGTTTCCCGTTCCGGACCCTCGACGGGCCGTTTTCGAGCCTAAGTGTTGGAAATTACCATGTTTCTGTCGTAATTCTCTAACCGGGAGTCCTATTTGTGAACCGTCAGTTCTTACAAGTTACTCTACCCTCGAGCAAAGTGGTTGTGCCAATTTCGTAATTTTCCCGCTGCCGTTTCTAGTTCCGGACCCCCGTCGGGCCATTTTCGAGTCTAAGTGTTGGAAAATACCATGTTTCGGTCGTAATTTCGAAACCGGGAGTCCTATTTGCGAACCGTCAGTTCCTACAAGTTACTCTACCCTCGAACGAAGTGCTCGTGCCGGTTTTCCGAATTTTCCCAAGGCCGTTTCCCGTTTCAGACCCCCGGCGGGCCGTTTTAGAGCCAAAGTGTATGAAATTACCATGTTTCGGTCGTAATTTCGAAACCGGGAGTCCTATTTGCGAACCGTCAGTTCCTACATGTTAATCTACCCTAGAGCAAAGTGCTCGTGCCAGTTTCGGAATTTTCTCGCCGCCGTTTCCCGTTCCGTACCCCCGTCGGGCTGTTTTTGAGTCTAACTGTTGGAAATTACCATGTTTCGGTCGTAATTTCGAAACCGGGAGCCCTATTTGCGTACCGTGAGTTCCTACAAGTTACTCTACCCTCGAGCGAAGTGTTCGTGCCGGTTTCAGAATTTTTCCACAGCCGTTTCCCGTTCCAGACCTCTGGCGGGCCGTTTTCGAGCCTTAGGGTTGGAAATTAACATGTTACGGTCGTAATTCCAAAACCGGGAGTCATATTTGCGAACCGTCAGTTCCTACAAGTTACTCTTTCCTCGATCGCAGTGCTAATGCCAGTTTCTGATTTATCCCGCTGCCATTTCCCGTTCCGGACCCCCGGTGGGCCGTTTTCGAGCCTAAGTTTTGAAAATTACCATATTTTGGTCATAAATCTCTAACCGGGAGTCCTATTTGAGAACCGTCATTTCCTACAAGTTTCTCTAACCTCGAGCGAAGTGTTCGTGCCGGTTTCGGAATTTTCCCGCTACCATTTCCCATTCCGGACCCCCGGCGGGCCGTTTTCGAGCCTAAGTGTTGGAAATTACCATGTTTCGGTCGTAATTTCGAAACCGGGAGTCCTATTTGCGAACCGTCAGTTCCTACAAGTTAATCTACCCTCGAGCGAAGTGCTCATGCTGGTTTTGGGATTTTTCCGCTTCCAATTCCCATTCCGGACCCCCGGCGGGCCGTTTTCAAGCCCAAGTGTTGGAAATTAACATGTTTCTGTTGTAATTCTCTAACCGGGAGTCCTATTTGCGAACCGTGAGTTCGTACAAGTTACTCTACCCTCGAGCGAAGTGCTCGTGCTGGTTTTGGAATTTTTCCGCAGCCGTTTTCCGTTCCAGACCCCCGGCGGGCCGTTTTCGAGCCTAAGTGTTGGAAATTACCATCTTTCGGTCGTAATTCCGAAACCGGGAGTCCTATTTACGAGCCGTCAGTTCTTACAAGTTACTCTACCCTCGAGCGAAGTGCTCGTGCCGGTTTCGGAATTTTCCCGCAACCGTTTCACGTTCCGGACCCCCGCTGGGCCGTTTTCGAGCCTAAGTGTTGGAAATTACCATGTTTTGGTCGTAATTCTGTAACCGGGAGTCCTATTTGTGAACCGTCAGTTCCTACATGTTACTCTACCCTCGAGCGAAGTGCTCGTGCCAGTTTTGGAATTTTTCCGCAGCCGTTTCCCGTTCCAGACCCCCGGCGGGCCGTTTTCGAGCCTAAGTGTTGGAAATTACCATGTTTCGGTCGTAATTCCGAAACCGGGAGTCCTATTTGCGAGCCGTCAGTTCCTACAAGTTTCTCTACCCTCGAGCGAAGTGTTCGTGCCGGTTTCGGAATTTTCCCGCTGCCATTTCCCATTCCGGACCCCCGGCGGGCCGTTTTCGAGCCTAAGTGTTGGAAATTACCATGTTTCGGTCGTAATTTCGAAACCGGGAGTCCTATTTGCGAACCGTCAGTTCCTACAAGTTAATCTACCCTCGAGCAAAGTGCTCCTGCCAGTTTCGGAATTTTCCCACTGCCAATTCCCATTCCGGACCCCCGGCGGGCCGTTTTCGAGCCCAAGTGTTGGAAATTAACATGTTTCTGTTGTAATTCTCTAACCGGGAGTCCTATTTGCGAATCGTGAGTTCCTACAAGTTACTCTATCCTCGAGCGCAGTGCTCGTGCCGGTTTCTGAATTTTTCCAGCAGCCGTTTCCCGTTCCGGACCCCCGGCGGGCCGTTTTCGAGTCCAAGTGTTGGAAATTACCATGTTTCGGTCGTAATTCTCTAACCGGGAGTCCTATTTGTGAACCGTCAGTTCCTACAAGTTACTCTACCCTCGAGCGAAGTGTTCGTGCCGGTTTTGGAATTTTTCCGCTGCCGTTTCCCGTTCTGGACCCCCGGCGGGCCGTTTTCGAGCTTAAGTGTTGGAAATTACCATTTTTCGGTCGTGATTCTCTAACCGGGAGTCCTATTTGAGAACCGTCAGTTCCTACAAGTTACTCTACCCTCGAGCGAAGTGCTCGTGTCGGTTTCGAAATTTTCCCGCAGCCGTTTCCCATTCCGGACCCCCGGCGGGCCATTTTCGAGCCTAAGTGTTGGAAATTACCATGTTTCGGTCGTAATTCCGAAACCGGGAGTCCTATTTGCGAGCCGTCAGTTCCTACAAGTTTCTCTACCCTCGAGCGAAGTGTTCGTGCCGGTTTCGGAATTTTCCCGCTGCCATTTCCCATTCCGGACCCCCGGCGGGCCGTTTTCGAGCCTAAGTGTTGGAAATTACCATGTTTCGGTCGTAATTTCGAAACCGGGAGTCCTATTTGCGAACCGTCAGTTCCTACAAGTTAATCTACCCTCGAGCAAAGTGCTCCTGCCAGTTTCGGGATTTTCCCACTGCCAATTCCCATTCCGGACCCCCGGCGGGCCGTTTTCGAGCCCAAGTGTTGGAAATTAACATGTTTCTGTTGTAATTCTCTAACCGGGAGTCATATTTGCGAATCGTGAGTTCCTACAAGTTACTCTATCCTCGAGCGCAGTGCTCGTGCCGGTTTCTGAATTTTTCCAGCAGCCGTTTCCCGTTCCGGACCCCCGGCGGGCCGTTTTCGAGTCCAAGTGTTGGAAATTACCATGTTTCGGTCGTAATTCTCTAACCGGGAGTCCTATTTGTGAACCGTCAGTTCCTACAAGTTACTCTACCCTCGAGCGAAGTGTTCGTGCCGGTTTTGGAATTTTTCCGCTGCCGTTTCCCGTTCTGGACCCCCGGCGGGCCGTTTTCGAGCTTAAGTGTTGGAAATTACCATTTTTCGGTCGTGATTCTCTAACCGGGAGTCCTATTTGAGAACCGTCAGTTCCTACAAGTTACTCTACCCTCGAGCGAAGTGCTCGTGTCGGTTTCGGATTTTTCCCGCAGCCGTTTCCCATTCCGGACCCCCGGCGGGCCATTTTCGAGCCTAAGTGTTGGAAATTAGCATGTTTCGGTCGTAATTCCGAAACCGGGAGTCCTATTTGCGAGCCGTCAGTTCCTACAAGTTTCTCTACCCTCGAGCGAAGTGTTCGTGCCGGTTTCGGAATTTTCCCGCTGCCATTTCCCATTCCGGACCCCCGGCGGGCCGTTTTCGAGCCTAAGTGTTGGAAATTACCATGTTTCGGTCGTAATTTCGAAACCGGGAGTCCTATTTGCGAACCGTCAGTTCCTACAAGTTAATCTACCCTCGAGCAAAGTGCTCCTGCCAGTTTCGGAATTTTCCCACTGCCAATTCCCATTCCGGACCCCCGGCGGGCCGTTTTCGAGCCCAAGTGTTGGAAATTAACATGTTTCTGTTGTAATTCTCTAACCGGGAGTCCTATTTGCGAATCGTGAGTTCCTACAAGTTACTCTATCCTCGAGCGCAGTGCTCGTGCCGGTTTCTGAATTTTTCCAGCAGCCGTTTCCCGTTCCGGACCCCCGGCGGGCCGTTTTCGAGTCCAAGTGTTGGAAATTACCATGTTTCGGTCGTAATTCTCTAACCGGGAGTCCTATTTGTGAACCGTCAGTTCCTACAAGTTACTCTACCCTCGAGCGAAGTGTTCGTGCCGGTTTTGGAATTTTTCCGCTGCCGTTTCCCGTTCTGGACCCCCGGCGGGCCGTTTTCGAGCTTAAGTGTTGGAAATTACCATTTTTCGGTCGTAATTCTCTAACCGGGAGTCCTATTTGAGAACCGTCAGTTCTTACAAGTTACTCTACCCTCGAGCGAAGTGCTCGTGTCGGTTTCGGATTTTTCCCGCTGCCGTTTCCCATTCTGGACCCCCGGCGGGCCGTTTTCGAGCCTAATTGTTGGAAATTACCATGTTTCGGTCGTAATTTCAAAACCGGGAGTCCTATTTGCTAACCGTCAGTTCCTATAAGTTACACTACCCTCGAGCGAAGTGCTTGTGCTGGTTTTGGAATTTTCCCGCTGCCGTTTCTTTTTCCAGACCCCGGAAGGGCCGTTTTCGAGCCTAAGTGTTGGAAATTACCATGTTTTTGTCGTAATTTCGAAACCGGGAGTCCTATTTGCGAACCGTCAGTTCCTACAAGTTACTCTACCCTCGAGCGAAGTGCTCGTGCCAGCTTCAGAACTTTCCAACTGCCGTTTCCCGTTCCGGACTCCCGCCGGGCCATTTTCGAGCCTAAGTGTTGGAAATTACCTTGTTTCGGTCGTAATTTCGAAACCGGGAGTCCTATTTGCGAACCGTCAGTTCCTAAAAGTTACCCTACCCTCGAGCTAAGTGCTCGTGCCTATTTTGGAATTTCCCCTCTGCCGTTTCCCATTCCGCACCCCCGGCGGGCCGTTTTCGAGCTTAAGTGTTGGAAATTACCATGTTTCGATCGTAATTCTCTAACCGGGATTCCTATTTGAGAACCGTCAGTTCCTACAAGTTACTCTACCCTCGAGCGAAGTGTTCGTGCCGGTTTTCGGAATTTTTCTGCTTCCATTTCCCGTTCCAGACCCCCGGTTGTCCGTTTTCGAGCCAAAGTGTTGGAAATTAACATGTTTTAGTCGTAATTCTCTAACCGGAGTCCTATTTGCGAACCGTCAGTTCCTACAAGTTACTCTACCCTCGAGCGAAGTGCTCGTGCCAGCTTCGGAGTTTTCCCGCTGCCATTTCCCGTTCCAGACCCCCGGCCGGCCGTTTTCGAGCCAAAGTGTTGGAAATTAACATGTTTCGGTCGTAATTCCAAAACCGGGAGTCCTATTTGCGAACCGTCAGTTCCTACAAGTTAATCTACCCTCGAGCAAAGTGCTCCTGCCAGTTTCGGAATTTTCCCACTACCAATTCCCATTCCGGACCCCCGGCGGGCCGTTTTCGTGCCCAAGTGTTGGAAATTAACATGTTTCTGTTGTAATTCTCTAACCGGGAGTCCTATTTGCGAATCGTGAGTTCCTACAAGTTACTCTATCCTCGAGCGCAGTGCTCGTGCCGGTTTCTGAATTTTTCCAGCAGCCGTTTCCCGTTCCGGACCCCCGGCGGGCCGTTTTCGAGTCCAAGTGTTGGAAATTACCATGTTTCGGTCGTAATTCTCTAACCGGGAGTCCTATTTGTGAACCGTCAGTTCCTACAAGCTACTCTACCCTCGAGCGAAGTGTTCGTGCCAGTTTTGGAATTTTTCCGCTGCCGTTTCCCGTTCTGGACCCCCGGCGGGCCGTTTTCGAGCTTAAGTGTTGGAAATTACCATTTTTCGGTCGTAACTCTCTAACCGGGAGTCCTATTTGAGAACCGTCAGTTCCTACAAGTTACTCTACCCTCGAGGGAAGTGCTCGTGTCGGTTTCGGATTTTTCCCGCTGCCGTTTCCCATTCCGGACCCCCGGCGGGCCGTTTTCAAGCCTCAGTGTTGGAAATTACCATGTTTCGCTCGTAATTCTCTAACCGGGAGTCCTATTTGCGAACCGTCAGTTCCTACAAGTTAATCTACCCTCGAGCAAAGTGCTCCTGCCAGTTTCGGAATTTTCCCACTACCAATTCCCATTCCGGACCCCCGGCGGGCCGTTTTCGTGCCCAAGTGTTGGAAATTAACATGTTTCTGTTGTAATTCTCTAACCGGGAGTCCTATTTGCGAATCGTGAGTTCCTACAAGTTACTCTATCCTCGAGCGAAGGGCTCGTGCCGGTTTCGGAATTTTCCCTCTGCCGTTTCTCGTTCCGGACCCCCGGCAGGCCATTTTCGAGCCTAAGTGTTGGAAATTAACATGTTTCTGTCGTAATTCTCTAACAAGGAGTCCTATTTGCGAACCATCAGTTCCTACAAGTTGCTCTACCCTCGAGCGAAGTGCTCGTTCCGGTTTTAGAATTTTCCCGCAGCCGTTTCCCGTTCCCAAAAGGAGATTATGGATTCTTGTCAAAAGTTTGACAAAAGGAGATTATGGATTAAGGGGGAGTGTAAATCTTCTAAGGAAGTATTAGCATTGATCAAATTTACCCATGCATTGGCTCTATACCCTTAAGCTTACTACCCATACATGATATCCTGTTATGAATTTCATTTTCGATTTCATTTGTTAACAGGTGCTACTAAAAGGTATTTTCCTTATTTCATGTGTGTAGGTACAACTTGAAGAAATTCCTACCCTCTCCAATTGATGATACCTTTGCAATTTAATGTAAAAGGGGGAGAAAATTGAGAGACTAAGGGGGAGAGAATACTCAAGTTTAATCTCAGAGGGGGAGTTGCATGTCAAATGGGGAGATATTGTATTATCTTCCAAAGGGGGAGAGATTGTATATCTTGCCAAGTAGAGAGTGCATGGTCTAAGGGGGAGAGATGAAAGGAGAAAGCTTAGGAGCTAAAGAAGATGATTTGCCTAAAGAAAGGAAGATGAAGAGAAACTTGAAGATTGATCAAGCTCCAAGCATCAAGAAGATTGAAGAAAAAAAGCTAGAGCCCAAGCCAAGTCAAATGAGCGTCCAAGAAGATTTCAAGCCTTGTCCAGCCAAGGAGGAGCTGGAGACTAAGTGTGAAGAATTAGTGTTGAGTAAGGTTTGCCATCAAATTGCAAAGGGGGGGATTGTTAGGGATTTTGTGTATTTGCAATTTGATGGATGCATTATCATTTTATTCATCTCATGAATTTTCACACATGCATTGATTTAGAATATCTTGAAATCTTAATTTTCACTTGTATGGTTTTAAAACTTTCAGAATTCATGTTTCATGCATATTTGTGTTTTAAACTTGGTTGCATTTAGTTTGAAAAGGAGTTTTTATAAATCAAGTTAGCCAATGTTTTAAAAGTTTTAAATCATCTTAGGTATTTTATTTTTCATGTTTTTAAAACTCTTAAAATGATTTAAAACATGTTTCCTAGCTTGATTCTATAGCCTAAAGTCCCCACAAGAAAATCTCTTTAAAATGTACATTTTTTTGGGAAAATAGGACTTCTACCGGCGGCTAATATATCACCTTTACCGGCGCCTGCGACCGCCGCTAAAAGCACATATTCAAAACCGTTGGAAGGACTTATACCGGCAGCTGATATACACTGTTACCGACGGCCCCGGCCCCCGCTAAAAGTATAGTTTAAAAAAAATATAACCGTTGGGCTAGCCGTTGGCAACCTTTTTGGCAATAAAAATGGACATTTTCTTTGAGAAAAATGGTAGAACTTTTGAGGAGTTTTGAGGCCAAGGAAGGAGGAACTTCTAAGCCTTTCTTGAGGTGTTTGGAGACAAAAGAAAGGGTAATGAACTAAGAGAGATCAAGGGGGTCATTAGTAAAGCTCAAGCTTGGATTAATGAAGTTAAATCACTAAGTAAGCTTTACCTCTCTTTATCATTTGTTGTATGCTTTGTTTTAAATCTTTGGTAAATGGTTTTTAGCATAATAACAATGATGTTTTGAATCCTTATCATATTTAATCTTTGATTTATTTGTATTGGATTCTACTTCATGATCTAAACCAAGTTTGTTTTATAAACTTTGTTAATCATGCTTTGCAAAATCCTTGATTCCTTTTATGGCATGATTCATTTACTTGTTTGAATCTTCATTGTTGTTTTCAATATCTTTAGAACTTTAGTTAAACCTTTATTTTTGAAAACAACATTGCACATGCATTACTTGATTAGTCTTAATCATTGTCATACAACTTGTGATCTTTAGATTTTCATATCATTCACAAGTTTGTAATTGTTCAAGTGATTTGCATTTGACTTCAATCATATATTTTATGTGCTTTAAACTTTGAAATGCTTTAAGCATAAAATTCATTGGACTTAATTTTAACTTGATTGAAGTACTACACACACACCTCATGAGCATTCATCTTTGCATTTCTTAGTGTGTTGTGTGAGTTTGTTTTACAATTTCATATCCGCCTATTTAGAGGCAATTTATTTGAGCTTAAATTGTAATCTCTTAGAGTGTTTTGTGAAGACACTTTCTTTGAGAGAAATCATTTACTTGTAAGGTTATTGCTTAGCCATTTAAAAGCATTGTGTATAGGTTGTTGTTTAGCCTAAAAAACAGCATTGTAAGGTTATTGCTTATCCTTGGAAAGCATATTGTAGAGGTTATTGCTTAGCCTTTTGAAAAGTATAATAGTGGAAATCCGGTAGGGTGTTGAGTCACAAGCCGGCAGTGGACGTAGGCATTGAGGCCGAACCACTATAAATCATTGTGTCATGGTGTGTGCTTTGTGGTGATTCTTTTCATTAGCTTTCGCACTTTAGTTCTATATCATCACGTGTGACTAATTGATTTAATTAAATTAAAATTGGTCATAGTTGGTCACTAATTGTAGCTCACCCTATTCACCCCCCCCCCCCCCCCTCTAGGGTAGGATCCGTGGACTTTCAGCACCACCTTTGGAGATAGAATTATAATGGTAGAATTTAAGTTCATCATACGACTTCAACTTCGGAGATAGAAATATAATTGTAGAATTTAAGATCATCATATGACTTCAAATTCGATGTTTATTTAAAATAAAAGAAGTAGGGCAAATGTACAAGCTTGACAGTCACGTGTGGACCAAAAGTCTGTCATATGACCAAATTCAGATTGAATTGTTTGAGAGTCGGTTTCTTTCGTTTCTTTCATTTAGAATTTAAAAATAGATGACATGGGAGGTACACCTAAAAACTGAGGAGATGATGCATCTTCTAGAGCTACCTGCTTATATTTCTTGTAGATTCGCTTGGTTACTATGTTCTTAGATTCATCATTAATCGACATGGCATTGCACATCTCAGATCGGTACTCATCATAATGAGGCTCCCATTTCTTCAAACAAGCGGCTGAAACTATTGGGCCAAAATTCATATTCCAACAACTACTAGCACCGGTTTTTTACTTTTTCTTTCTAAGAGAAGAAGGTCATAAACCTAGATCTAGATCTCAATCACATTCACACCACATCTCATCCATGTCAGCAATAGTTTTACCGAAGTAAAATAAAAATCAAAAAGGATTTTCTAACACTTAGGATTGAAAAACGGCCCGCCTGGGGTCTGGAACAGGAAACGGCCACCGAAAAATTTGGAAACCGGCGCGAGCACTTCGCTCGAGGATAAAGTAAATTGACGGAACTGACGGTTCGCAAAGAAGCAAAACATAGGATTTTCCAACACTTAGGTTCGAAAACGGCCCACAGGGCATACGGAACGGGAAAGGGCTCCGAAAAAATTGGAAACCGACACGAGCACTCGCTCGAGGCGAAATTAACTTGCAGGAACTGACGGCTCGTAAATCGGACTCCCGGATAATGAATTAACCCTTAAAACGTTGGATTTTTAACACTTAGGTTCAGTTTGGCATCTCTACTTTTCTCTTCTTATTGGCTTAAAACTGATGGAATCCGATTTTAGCATGTTTGGATGAAGCTTCTACTGTGTCCATTTCAAATGGCACTAAGACAAACATTTGTGATCCAAACCGTTGATCATGTTTAGGGGGCTAAAAACGGCTATGATACCAAAAGTCAACCATTGGATCATTATAGATTGTGATGTATTGATAAAAACGTACAGACCATTAGATCATCATTTATGGGATCTATTTTCGCAATCCAAATTTTTAGTCCTCTTCAAAAGGTCATTTATAGTTATAAGTCCCAATCCCAAATGTTGATTCAATATGGATCATGAAATATATTTGAAATAAATATCAATCGTTGGATTAATGCATGGTTACTATAGTGCATTCACGAGTTAAGACATGCAGTCCGTTTTTTCTACATTTCCGAACAATCTGGATCTCTAATGCAAGATATGGACCATAGAACCCCTTTATATGGCAAGTAACGTTTACTGGATCAAATTCCAATGATTGATCCTTCATGTAATACGAGATATTGACAAAAAGGACCAAAGGGTTAATGGTTCAATTTTAATTTTTGTGGGCCACTTTTTCCCGATCTAAACCTAAAATCCTCTTTAGGAGGTCAACAATGATTATCTGGTCAAATCTTATCGCTTGATTCATCATGGATATAATTATTTTATTTTCGTCGGTAAAATGAATATAAAAATAAATAAACAGATTTACCGACGTTTAATTTCGTCGATAAAAGTAAAAAATAAAAATTTAAAAAGATATTTACCGATGTGTTTATTTTCATTGGTAACATGATCGTAAAAATAAATGAAAATTAATAAACATATTTACCGACGTTTAATTTTATCGGTAAAGGTAAAAATAAAAATTTAAAAAGATATTTACCGACATTTTTATTTTCGTCGGTACAATTAATATAAAAATTAATAAACATATTTATCGACGTTTGTATTTTCGTATGTAAAATTAATATATATAAAAATAAATAAATATTCACAAACATATTTACCGACGTTTAATTAATTCGGTAAAATTGAAAAAAAAGAAAATTAAAAGAATATTTACCGACGTTTTATTTCGTCGGTAAAATTTAAAAAATAAATCATTTTTTTTAAATTTAAGAATGGTCTTTGCCGACGTTTTTTAAACGTCGGTAAAGGGTATACTTTTGGCCACGTTTTTTTGAAACGTCGGTAAAAGTATGTACTTTTGCCGACGTTATGAAAAACGTCGGTAAAGGATGTATTTTTGGCCACGTTTTTTAGGAAACGTCGGCAAAAGTCTTTACTTTTGCCGACGTTTTAAAATTCGTCGGTAAAGGGTATACCCTTTACCGACGAATTTTAAAAAACGTGGCTAAAAGTGCAACTTGTTGTAGTGGATGAAGATCCTCTTGAGTGTGAAATCCCGCAACTTCAATGTGAGGAGAAGTGGATCGTTATGGGGGAGCTGGACTCCTTCGAGGTCCTTATCCGAAAAACAGATCGCTGGGCGCTCACGCCGTGCTCTCTTTGATGCTGGTCCGAGTTCGGCCCTCATCACTTCTTTTCCATGAGAGGCCTGCCTGGCCTCGGCACGAGCCTGGGCGCTGCCCCTTGGGAAAGCTGAGGGCATTGAGTGTGCCAGGTGGATAACGTTGATGATCTTCTCTGATCCATCGTTGTCCGGGTCCTTGTCACCGCTTTGATGATTCCGGCCACTGCCAGCATCTCCCGTCTTGATGTAATCCTTTAGGTGGCCTTCCTTGGCGAGCTTCTCCAGGTGTGATTTCAGTATTCTACACTCTTCAGTTTTGTGCCCATTTTGCTTGTGGTAGGCGCAAAACCTGCTCTGGTCTCGGGAGGAGGGATCCCCCTGCATAGGCTGAGGCCAGCTGAAGTATGGTCGCTGCTTGATTTTGTTCATGATCTGATGGATCGGTTCATTGAAGATGGTATTCACAGCTTGATAGGAATTGGAGGGAGGCCTGGGCTTCCTGCTGCCCCCAGATTTGGATGCTGGGGCTTTTGCCGAGGTGGTCGAAACCCAAGCTTGGTTTTACTCCTCTCTGCGGAAGGGCTTCTTATCCTTCTTATGAGGCTGGTCGCTCTTGTCCTTGTGCCCTATGCCGTGGCTTTCCCGGGCCCGAATATCATCTTCTTCTCGGGCAATATAACGTTTCACCGCGGACATCAACACCGGCACGGAGGACACAGGGTCTCCGGCCCGGTCTTTCCTAAGCTCGTTTCCAGGTAACAGAGCATTCTGGAAAGCGAAAACTGCCACTTCGTCTTTGGAGACTTCGATTTGGCTGTAAGTCGACCAGAATCGCTTGGCGAACTGGGTAATGTTCTCGCCATGCTTCATCTTCAGGGCCAGTATATCAGCATCGGTCTTGGGGACGACATTGTAGGCTTGAAATTTCTTTAAGAATGAGAGCTGGAGCTGTCTCCAACTCGAGATAGATCTCTCTGGGAGGGCGCAGAACCATTTCAGGGGGAGGTCACCCAGACTGGAAGAGAAGATTTTACAGTTAAGGTGCCCTTCGTCCCCCCAAATATACATCCTCTGAGAGAAGTGTCGGAGGTGAGAGGCGGGATCTGAGACTCCGTCGTAGAGGACGAACCGTGGGACAGAGAACTTCTTGGGCAGGGGAGTCTCTTTGATCTCCCGAGTGAAGGGAGAAACACCCAGATCGGCGGGGCCACAAATATCCTGCTGATCTCGGGCGAGTCCGACCATCTCTAAGTTGTGCTGAACCGCCAGCTTGATGCGCCTGTCGTTCTTGCTTGTCATCCTTCTCTGACGACAATGTCTCTGACTTCCTCTTCGAGTGGCCTCGACTGTGATGGCTGTGAGCTCGGCTGTCTCGGCCGTGATGGCTTCGACTATTACTCCAGCCTTCATCGTGGGCCCGACCACGCTTTTCATCCAGATAAGTTCTCAAATCCTCATGAGAAGAAGGGATCGCCCTGCTCTGAATGGCCCTCCTCTCGCCTTGGCGTCCTGAAGGTTGCCTCAACGAGGTCGCTCCTCCGGCTCTTAGATGTTGTTGGAGTTGGCGGATCAACTTCTCTTGCTCCTAGATGAGGATGTTCTGAGCCGCGACATCCCCATCGCCAGCGAAGTGACGCGAATGGTGGGACTTGCTGATTGCTACGGACTTGCCCTCTGAGGACGCTCCCGTCGCCGTTCACTCTGTCGGGGAGGCATAACTTCCTCGCCCGGGGATGAATCCTCGACTCGCTCTGGGAACGGAATCTGGATGAAGAGGTGAGCGTCCGGGTGTTCTTCGACTGCAGCTGCGCCAAGCCTTGCCCCGGATTGCCTCTGAGGAGGAGCGTCCGGCGACGGGCCCAGAGGTGGCGGTAGCTGGAGCATCACTCTCGAAGATTCTCCACCTTTCTTAGCTTTCGGAGGCATGATACTTGGGAAGATTGAGTTAGTACTTCCCCACAGACGGCGCCAATTGTAAGTGGAAAAATTATAACTCACAAGATTACGGGGTGCCTGGTAGGACTTATCCAAACATATGATGAAGGTCAGCTGCCTTTAAGCCTGAAAGGGGGAGGAACAAACGGTCAGAGGACCCTGGCCTGAGTGGCGCAAGGCTCTTCGATGCATAAGTTAGTGTATGAACTAAACAGAGGAGGGAGAGGGAGAAGAGAGACAGAGTAACAGCTCAAGAGGGTGTGTACGCATACCTTTGTTATGGAATGTCCTCTTATTTATAGAGGATTCTGCCTGATATCTTGGAGTGAGCCCCTAGATTTGATAGGAATGATCTCATTAGCCCACAAAATAATAAATGCGGGTCCATCATAGCCCACGAAGCATTTAATGCCAGTCCGATCAGCCCACATCGCATTAAATGCATGTCATGTTGGGCCTGATTGTGTCTCAAGGCTTTGGCGGTTGAGGTCCCATCGGATCCATCCTCGGGCTCTGCCCTGATTTGGCTACAGCTGCTGGATGTCGCCTTATCAACGATCTGGCAGAGATTGTGGACGACTAGGATGACCCATCTGTCCCATCGGCACGTGTCCGTACTCAGCCACGTGTCCGATGACGTGGCGGAAGCAGGGACGCAACCATGGTATTTATCTTGAATGGCGACCCGACTCTCTCAGCCCGGGTCAGGCGGACAGCCGAGGTCAGCCTGCATAGCTTAGGTCGGCCTGGATAGCCGAAGTCAGGCTGGTTTCGGCCAAGGCTCTGATCCTATTGCCGAAGTGTGTTTGGACGGCACATGGGTGCGCTTTAAACAGCAATTTATTATCGGTGTTGGTGTAAACCTGATGCCTTACAAATCTCCCCACACAAGGCTGATTACCATTATATACGGAAAAAAGTGATGCCCACGGCTTTCTTTGCTCAAAGACGTAGACAAGCTAATTGTTCACAAAAAGGAAACTGTGAATATTTTATTTCTATAATTTCTCCTAATGTACAGCTCCTGGTATACGGGATCTGTAAATCTTCTCTTCCCTTGTAAAATTGTAAACACAACCTCTATATAAATCATACGACCTCTTTAAGAGAGATACAGAGCCTTTTTGCAAAATCTTACAAGAAGAAACTAGGAATAGAAGTCTAAATCAGTTGGGTGAGAACCAGACACCGAACCACTAAGTCATCCCTTTATTGTCAGCCACCATCTTAGTTGGATCTCAATTTAACTCTCCTAGAGATTAGGATTAAGACTTACAATGGAGACTATGATCTCTATAACAGCGGACCAGCCCAGCAGCTTATGTTCCACTAGGTGGGGTTTAAAAATCATGGCTGTCTTTCCATTTTAAAGTACAAAAGAAATAGAAAAAGCTTGCCTACCAAAAATAAAATAAAGGAAATAAAGCTTTTGCTAAAGGAAGAAAAACATTGGGGTCATCTTTCACTTGATTGTGGTGCATAACATCAATGTAAGTTTGATTAGGGGGAGACCATAAATGCAACCAGGCCTCTTCTTCAATGATTTCATCATATGGGGAGAAAGGAGATGGTGAGTGGAAGATGATGAGTGGTTGATGCAGCCACTTTTAGGTCCTTTGGATGAGCTTCAATGATTGGAGGTGAGAAAAGCCAAGTCATAAAAGTTTGAAAAACATGCAAAGGAAAAGCTTGTCTCTTGTCATTCTTTCACTGCCAAAATGGTTCTCTACGTAGTGTTGATGCCAGGTTGAATATTGGACCAACCCAAGCCCTACCTGAATAGTATGTGCTGAACCTGAACCTGAATTTGATGACTCTAATCATGTCCTAACATGCTCAACCTGACCCTTACTTCCGCTATAAATTGCTTACCCTGTGCAATTCGGGTTGAGTTGTGTAACGCCCCACCCCTTACCCATGCATGATATTGTCCGCTTTTGGCCCACTGGCCTCACGGTTTTGCTTCTGATGGGCTTCAACCCATCAAAAGGCCTCATGCTAAGTAAGGGTGTAAGCTCTACATATAATCCCAATCACTTTCCTCTCTATAGTCGATGTGGGACTCCGGGGCGTCACATTCCACTCCCTTAAGGCTCTGTGCAGTAGCCTGCCAGCCCCTGTAGCCTGCCAGCCCTCTTGGCCCGCCCACATGGAAGCCCGCCCACTTGCACCAGACCACGGTAAGGGACCCACACTCGAACTAGTCGAGAGTCGGCTCTGATACCATTTGTAACGCCCCACCCCTTACCCATGCATGATATTGTCCGCTTTGACCCACTGGCCTCACGGTTTTGCTTCTGATGGGCTTCAACCCATCAAAAGGCCTCATGCTAAGTAAGGGTGTAAGCTCTACATATAATCCCAATCACTTTCCTCTCTATAGTCGATGTGGGACTCCGGGGCGTCACAAGTTGGGTTGAGTTCAGAATAAGTCAGGTACTCAAAATTAATGGCTTTCTCATTTGGTATTTCAAATTTATAGAATTTATGTACTTCAATGTAATGTGTGTATTATTATATAGGGATGTTTGTTTGCTGGGAATAACATCTCAAGCGAATTGCATATGTTGGGTGGGCAATTCTGATAGTAATATCAGTTGTTCAATTGATGGGATTTAAAAAAAAATAAAAGTCGGAAGTCACTTTTGACCTTTTAAAATTTTCAAATCCCAGCATTCTAAACGTAGGTGTTTGGAGACCTGGACTTGCTTGTTTGCTTAATAAGTTAATTACAAGAATTGGATTCCTATGAATTCTAAATATTCCAAAAATTAGCTAAATTTAAAGAAATAAAAGTGAGGTTTATACATGGCAATCAAATAATCATTTGTTTTAATGTAAAATGAATAAAGAGTAGATAGAAAAAGAGATAAACTAGGGTGATGGTTGGGTATTCATTTTTCATCTCCTCCCATATTCATTTTCCATTAAAAGGAGATTATTTGATAGCCAGTTATAGATATTCGCTTTTATTGATTCAATTTTAGCCACTTTTAGAAACCCTTACTTAGAAATCATAGGAATTCCCATGAATTTCTAAGCAAACAGATAGAGAAAAAACTATTGGAAGACAACATATGGAGCATTCAGCAAAACTCCTGGTGAGGATAATCTGGATGTTGTTCATATGATTTCCAAATGCTTAAATACAATCTAGCATTTAGGAAGCAAGAACTCTAAAAGCAACAGTGATTTTTCAAAAGCCGGATTTTCTAAAATTAAAATACTCCAAAGAAGCTACATGCAACCCTAATTGAAATTCCCAACAATGGATTCCAGATTGAAATTCCTCTAAAGAAAAAATGACCTATAAATAAATCAAAACATATCACTCATGTTCCTGTGATTATCAGGTGAATTTCGATCTGCTGTAGCCTGTAAGAGTACGCACAATATATCAGTTATGGAAACTCCTCCATGGGCTTATTTATTTAACCAAAGTAGAAAGATAAATTACAAATAGGCACGTGAGTTTTTTATGGAAAAAATGTGATGTTTTTCACTCTAGCTTTGTTAAGTACAACACTCGCACAAGAAAAATCCTCAATTATCAAAAATCTCAATCTCAGGATGTAAGTTTTAGTCGTCAATTCAGTAAGAGTTGTAGTTTTTCAATTTTTAGATATGGACTGTGATGGGGCTAGAGATGTCAAATGGGCCGGACCGGCCCGTTTCAACCAGTCAACGGCCCGCGGCACGGCCCTTGCCATGGGCTGTGTTGGGCTGACCCATCTATAAGGGTCGGCCTGCCCAAAAATAATTATTTTTAAAAAAATTATCCATTTTACCCCCCAACAGCCATAAAACGGTCATATAAGGGGTATTTTGTGTCCTTTTCAATTTTACAAAGTCTATAAATACTCTAACCCTCCCATTCTTCTCAGTGGAATAGGTCGAGTTTGACCGAACCACTTAAATATCTTTGTCATTCTCCGTGCTTGTGTTTTAATTTTTAATTTTAATACTGAAAAGAAGAGAAAAAATAATCGAAGAAAAAATTAAAAGATGCACGCCAAGCACGGCATGCACAAAGGCATGGCACCGCCTGTGGCCCGTTTCACATGCCTAGATGGGGCTTCACATTGAGCATTGAAGGAAGTAGATGTAAGACGGTTAAAAGATCAATTGCACAGAAGGCTCCCCAAGCTAGAAGGTTGTCTCGCTCGAGCGATCTCTACAGGCTTTTGCTCCTTGAGATAGAGGAGGGCCTCGCTCGAGCGACCCTCAATAAACTTCGGCTCGAACGAAAATTTTCTCTCGTATTCTCTCTCAAATTTCTATTCTTAATTCCACACAAAGTGAGAGACCCTAGCACGACCTTTGGCCTACATATAGACACTCTTGCAACCCTAAAAGCCAACTCTCCTATTCATTCAATCAAGATTTTCTCAGCGAGGTCTATAAGTGCAGATGAGCAAGTGTGTTGTGCTAAAGAAGAGTTTATCCATCTCCTTCTTTAAAGAGCCTTAAAGAGGCATTTAAGGTGGTGTTCACAAGCACGGTAAAAGTGAACGGCGAGTTATCGGAAAGTCCATCATAGTCCTTAGGTTGAGTTCTAACTGGATAAAGATTCTATATATGAGTATTCTTGCAACATTTTTTATTGTAGTGTTTGGTTGTCTGTAGTCTACACGAAAAGAGCCGTGGGTTTTCCCGAGTAGGGTTTTCCATGTAAAAAAATGCGTGCCTCCTATCTCTTTTGTGGTTGAATGAATTTTTGGATTTTGGTTAATCATCTAAATTAATTAATTGATATTAAAATTTATAATGAAAATCTGATGTGGGACCTTAGCTTGTGTTAAGGCTTAAGCGCAACCTTCACAAGGTCATCGTAATTCGAGTGAGAATCCACCGCTAAAACAGTTAACCATGCAATTATATTTTATAGGTAGACCCCAATGATGGATTTATATCTAAGAGGATCTGGACTTCCCATCTCAGCGGGCAAGCAACCCTACATGAGACTTATCCTTACCATTGCTCAATGAATGGTGGAAGAAGCAGAGAGCTTTGCTCATCAGGGTGTGTTACTCAAAACTGCTGACCATTGACTTTTTCTCTGGCCCTGGGGCAAGCTCTCTCCCAAAAGAAGCAAATATCTTTGAAAAAAGAGAAACTTTGTAGCAATTCGTCAATCTAGTGTCTAGACCGTGAACAAAATAAAGCCCCTACTAGTGAAATTTGAAAGGACAGAACTTCACAGTAGACCCCACCTGTTAAAAAAAAAAGCTCTAACTAACATGAAATTATGCATGCTGGTTTGTCATGACTAAGGTTTTGAGGATTAGGGATGATAACAGGAGGACAAAATCCTATATCACTAGTTAGGGGCTGTGCTAAAATCTATGACTTGTGTATGTAAACTTATCCTAATTAGCAAGCCCTGATCATATTAAGAGACGCTAACTTGAGTAAAGTGCTCGGATCCAACTCCAAATCAAGTTACATGAAAAATATTCACTCATTCACCTCTTAGGGAAATATTCACTTGTGCACTAGGTATCCATACCGCCCTAGAGGAAGAATTCACCTCTAAGTATGTGTGATGCCCGGTCTGAATGTGTGGTGCATCGGTGAATATTTTTCATATCTCATATTTACATGACAATGACAGAGAAATTATAGTCGAGTATAGGAGTAATAGATGTACATTTAGATCAAGACAACCACATGCAGGCATTCCATGGGAGAAAATGTTTCAAATATATTGATGACAATCATTATTAGGGCACAGAATTTATATGGTCTTTATTATCATGATTGGATAATACTATTATATAAAGAATCCAAAAAAAAAAAATAGGTTGAATAGAAATCACCATCTAGAGTTCAAAGATCATTAAACAAAAATAGGCACAATTGGAATGTCATTACAGATAATACCATTCATTCAATTGAGCTGGGAGGGAGGGAGGGAGGGAGATTGAAATAGGTGATGTATGTCTTGAATTGGACTAGGTAAGGGCAGTAAAGTGAGATAGTGAAAGGTAGGGCGAGGGGATCTGAGGCAATCACCAAAAGATCTGCTTTCCGTAAAAAAGGTACGGCTGCAGCATATCCTTCCAACAACCACGCACGCGCGTACCGATTTCTCACTAAAATAACCTAACCCTACAACCTCTCTATTGGTCGGAGCAGTTCGTACTTACTACTTTTACTACTTAACCCACCGCTCATGTTTCCCCAAACAAATCCTGCTACCTACACACGGTGGAGCTCTATTCGCATCATAGTTTTTGCTCTTCCCACTACGAAAAAAGAAAAAAGAAAACATTTTCTAAACTACCCCTCCCCCTTTCTCCTCCTCCTCCCTCATCTTCCCTTCCTCTCCCAGTCTCCACCCTCCCTCATCCCCCCGTCGCCGGCGAGGAGGGAGCCCTGGCCGGCAGCCGGCTGGCCTCCCTCCCCCTCCCCCTCTTTCTTCCTCTCTCCCTCTTCTTTCCCTCTTCTCCCTCTCTCCCTCCCTCTCCTTCCCTCCCCTCCTCTTCTTCCCCCTCCCCCTCCCAGTCGCCGGCGGGGAGGGAGAGACGGGGGCGGAAGCCCCAGGCGGCTGGCCTCCCTCCCCCCTCTCCCTCTTTCTTTCTCTCTCCCTCTCCTTTCCCTCTTCTCCCTCTCTCCCTCCCTCTCCTTCCCTCCCTTACTCCCCCTCCCCCTCCTAGTCACCGGGGGCGGGGGGGGGGGGGGGGGAGATCGGGCTGCAGCAGGGGGAGGGAAGCCGGCCGGGGCTCCCTCCCCGCCGGAGAGGGGGGGGGGGGGGTGGAGAGATGAGGGTGGAGGCTGGGAGAGGAAGGGAAGAGGAGGGAGGGGGGAGGAGGAAAGAGGGAGAGGGGGAGGGAGCCCGCCGCGGGCTGTCGGCCGGGGCTCCCTCCCCGCCGGAGACGGGGGTGGGGAGAGGAAGGGAAGAGGGTGAAGGGTGGGAGAGGAAGGGAGGAGGAGGGAGGGAGGAGGAGGAGGAGGAGGGAGGAAGGATAGGAGGGGTAGTTTAGGAAAAAAAAATATTTTTTTGTCTTCTAGTGCGGTGGGGAGAGCAAAAAATGCGGTGCCAATAGCACCACTCATTAAAATCACCTCGATCTTTTGTACGACCCGTTATCTTAATGGTAAAAAAATCAAATTCTAACCCAACCCGTTAATTTAATGAATTATACAATTTAATTCGTTAAGTAATTAAGTAATTTTAAAAGTTAAAAGAAAAGTTATACAAAAATATACAAGCAGAAAAATATATAAGCTACACGAAATTGTAAGTGAGGATCTCAAGTGGATTCCACCTAAAACCCCACTATAAAACAATAGATTTCAATTTCTTCTTTATGAAAATTAATTAATTATAGTTACACTTAGGAACTAAAATTTTTTTAACGAATTAAGCGGGTTGTTAACGTGTTATTGGTTTCATTCGTACATGACCCGTTAACTTAACGTGTTACCGGTTTGACCCGTTAACGACCCGAACCCGTTAATATCGTATGGGTTTGGGTCGTGTGGCATTTTGAAAGCCCTACCTTTAACTAGGGCTGACCGGATTTCCGGTTGTGCCTAAAATGAAGGACCGGACCGGTCCAAAACAATCCGGTTGGACTACTTATAAGTGGTCCACACCGGTTTCTTTTTTTCTTTTCTTTTTTCCTAAGCAATTTTTTTTTCATTTTCAGTTCACATCTTAAGATAAAAAAATTAGTTGCAAATGTCTCAAAAATTAAGCACCATAATTCAAAATACAAATGTCTAAAACACGCACAAACAAATACATTAGCAAACTAAAACGCTTGCAGATGTCCCAAATGAGTCTCCTCCTTAAGTCTTGCCGGCGGTTGATGTCCCAAGTTCGCTTGCTGCTGTGTTGCTTGTCATTTCTGTAAGTTAAAATGTCAATAAATGTTAAAACAAATAAATATAAGTAAAGCATAGAGAAAATAAAAAGAGAATTAAAATCACAAACACATTTTATTTACCGGAATTCATATCATAACTCTCGATACAATCCAAAGTTTCTTTGATGTTAATTGATTCCTTTTCATCCGCACGAATCTTGGATGCAAACAAAGGCCTCCACAGTCGCTGGAGCTAATGAACTCCGAAAGTGTTATGTTTGTATTAAAAAAATTAAATATATATATATGGGGTAGGTTCTCCTAAGCTGCAGCTTAAAGTATCCTAAGCTGCAGTAGTGTAAACCGCACATGTGTGAGCACATGTGTGACCCATTTTTACACTACTACAGCTTAGGATACCCTAAGCTGCAGCTTAGGAGAACCTGTCCCTATATATATTATTTATATTAATAAATCCGGTCCGGTCCGATACAGACCGGATCCCAAAAGGCTTGGACCGGACCGAATATAACCGGTTTTCCAAATCCGATCTGGACCGAACCGGATTTGTACTACTAAAACCATAAATCCGATCTGGTCCGATCCGGTTTTGTCGTCATGTCCGATCTCCAGTCCGATTTTGTACGGCCCTACCTTTAATAGAGAATTTTTTGACCACATTCCAACAATATCATATGGTCTTTGGACAGACAAAGCCGCTATTTTCCATGTCAACCATCACATATTATTATTTCTATGAAATGATGATGTGATTGAGGGGGATTTTAAAATTTTATATATGTCAACCATCACATGTTAATTCATTTAAATTTTAAATAATGGTTGATTAGGTTTGCTTTCATTTTTATAAATGGTATGGTGAGTTTATGGCTAAGTATTTTTCTATTAAATCTTCACAGTAATAAGTGGGTGGGTAAGTGGCAAAATTGTTTTAAATGAGATCTCTCTGTACTAATCACCGATGCTAGAAATGTTTTTTTTTTTCCTGGAAAGTACAGTAGAAATGTTGGAAACAACATATCTGGCCTTCATTTGCTTTAAGCCCTAGTTGCAAGTGGAATGGAGGACCCCTTTTATCTATCAAAATATGCAGCCATTATTGTTTAAGCTGTCTTTCTTCTCTGCTCCATCTCCAAGGATGGCTTCTTTGCTATTATATTTTGTTGATTTTTTAGGTTTTTTTATACCTTTAATATTTTTCAACATGTAAGTGTCACTTTTTTCAGCATGGAGATTGACAGGAGTAGGAGAGGAGAGTGAGACCCAAGAGAAGTTGGAAAGAAACTATTAAACATGACATTGCCTACATGGATTCTAACGGAGGACATGGCCCTAAACAGATTTGATTGACATCGTCAAATCTATATAGCCGACCCCACCTAGTGGGAAAATGCTTGGTTTGGTTTGGTTAAGGGCCACTTTTTCTTCAAGCCATATTTAGAGTTGGTTTGTTTACAATAATTCTTATCCCTCTTAAATATTTTCCAAATGCTGAATTTGAAAGATAGAATTTTAAAAATTTAGCTATCAAAATGTGACATTTTGTTGAACCAAGATTGTGGGTCATCAAGACGTGCAATTACATTGTTGTATAGAATTCTTGACAAAAGGGATTCCCTTAAAAAATACCTCTAAACAAATTGTCTCTTATTATTATTATTATTATTATTTTTACTTCTTTTACATTTTTTTCACTTTATTTTGCAACCCTTTTTAGTCCGCTCTATTCCATCTTGTGGGCCAGATCTTGGACATGGCCCTAGTTAGTAAACCCATCTAAGAACCTTCTCTCATTGTGATCAAAATCAAATGGACCACACTCACCCTTCCCTCTGGGCCCACCATGATTCTATGTAAGAATATTTTGAAGAGTACAAAAGAAGCGGTTTGAAATCGAAACGGGTCCCGGTACAAAGTGGTCCCCAGACGCGCTGTCTTGTCGACGTGTCGGCGATGCAGAAGAAAATATCAGGGCCGTGCAAATGGAACGGGGAGAAATATCGAGCAGACCGACACAAGAAAACGAGAGGACGGATATGATGATAGAAGTGAAAGACACGTGTCCAGGTACGGATCTCAGCCGTCCGTAGAAGAAGACGATAGGGCAGGGACCCTCCATCTCCATTGGATTCGGTAGGTCGTTGCAGGTCGCGCAGATCGTATTCCCGCTTCTCTCTCAAGTGGTCCCCACCTGGTTGGAGTAATGTTGGATAATTGGTGGATTGGACCAAACTCTATGATAGATTTGAGTTGTAATTTTTTTAGTAACTGAAGCAAATACTGAAATTTTTGAAGTTTTAGCCAAAATCCAGAAAGACAGTTTGCGAAGGTACAGCTGAGCCAGATAGTAGAGACAGAGCTCGCTATAGCGAGATCCCTGCTGGTTATAGCGAGCGATGCGAACTTTTCTCAATCGGACTCTATCATAGAGTTTGATAATGACTTGAATTCTCAGTGAATTATGATTAGAAGTCTTATGCACGGATTTTGGACTATACATTGAGTGTTTCTCTCGATCCAAAAGGTACTCACCACCTCACTCATTAATATGAGTAAGAGATATCTTGAAATTATTCTCTATATATATTGAGATATTATTTTGAAAAGGTGCTCTAAAAGGTTTGAACCTTCTACTTCTTTGTAGAAACTTGTGCATCTTGGTCTCAAGGTGTTGAAGGAGGATCGAGCACAAGGATTGGTGCGCTGCGAGTAGTCGTGGCAGCGAAGAGTTGTGGAATAACAACTACACTCCTTCTGTGAGTATGTTTTGTAACCGTTTAATAGTATTTGGTTCTTTTGATCGTAGTTTTTCTTCCGGAAAGAGTTTCCACATTAAATATGTGTCTGTTTTCTTGTGGTGATTGCTTGGTAGATAGTTATTGCTAGTTCTTGGTATTGACATATTTTTGTTTTCATGGAAAGGAAATAAATAAATTATTTCTTCTCAATAGAGAGAGTTTTTATTACAAGGGTTTAAAAAAAATCACTTTAGATGCACCATATACCAAAACTGTTATTTTATTTTTCATGGACAAATGAGCTCCACTAGACGATCATCAAGCATGTGAGATGTGAAGGTTATGAGTAAAGGATATAAGATAGCCATCTAAATTCGATATGGCCTGGCATTCAATCTTCTTACTTCGTCATGCAATTTCATTGAAAGGAGAGGTTATTGATAGTCATGGTTGGATAATCACCTTTTATTCTACATGTTTTTACCACTAACAGAAATACAAATTCTTAGACTTTTTAGGAATCCAAATACATTAAAACATAATTGGCCCTTAAATGACAAGGGCCCTACAGAGTAGAGATCATCAACTTTATAAAAGAACCACAGTGAGCCCCCTAAACTGAAATTGAATCTTTAACCAACCACTGATTATTTAAAATCACTTCCTTATTTGGAGCGCATTTTTTTTTTTTTTGTTGGATAACGGAGGGTGTCCAGCTCCCTTTGAGCCAGAAAAATCTCTACGGACTTTGGGGAGCCTGTAAATCTCCCGTGGCTCTACGGACTTTGGGGAGCCGGTAAATCTCCCGTGGCTCTAGTGTGATAGTGTTGTTTCGAACACTCAACCTTTAAATGCAAACCATGGTCCTAAAACAACTGCCTTATATGTGATCGAGTCCACTTGTTTCGTGATGAAACCATCACGATCGTTAAAATTTAAATAATGTAATCACAATGGAGCCCAGCCTACTAATGATTTAATCACAGTGGGGAACCTAACTGATGTAATCACAATTCACAAACGACCCCAACTATCAAAGTATGGAACCACTAGTGCATCCTAATTGTGAAAGCATGATGAGCCCACCCACTAAAATGGTGTAATCAAGATGGACTATACCGGTCAAATAATAAAATAATAGTGGACCACAGCCAAACAAATGATCTAAGCATGCAGACCCCCACCCGGCTGATATTGACCCATGATGGCCCACGCGTATGATGAAATCACAGTGCCTCCTCCGTGTTATCAAAATCAAAATGACTGCCCCATAAACAAAAAAAATAATAAAAAAAAATCAAAATAACTGTGGGATAAGTTTCGCCTTTAAAACCGGAAAATTAGATACACCAACCAATAGAACTACCAACCACGGTAAAAAGAGGAATGGGGATCCTCTGGGTGGGTCTATGCACTGAGACCGTGAGTGAATTATTTAGGATCCGCCGTATCACCAGGGGTAGTCCCTACCCAGATGCATGGAAGGCTATCCGCGTGCATTGCAGGTTGCTGCAGTGATGTGGCGGACAGTGAATGGTTCACTCACGATCACCGTGAGATTTTACCTCACTAAAAATGAACTCTAAAAATAGAGGAAAGCAGAAAAGCAGCATTGATTACGCTCCCAGTAGATTCTCAATTCAATAGTCCTACCTCTCTCATAAATAATAAAAGAGGATTTTACAAAAAAAAAAAGAACAAAGAGTCACTTTAGATGCACTCAATACCAAAACGGTCATTTTAGTGCTGGGTAATTTGGTATGTTCACAAATTAGAATATGGGGCCCACATTCATAGGATTCACAATATGGGTCCACCTTTTGTGAACTGGACAATGTGACATACATTTATGAATTAAAAAGTGGAGTTATATTTTTTTGTAATTATTGACACGGTACCTACCTTTAGAAATTAGAATGTGATGCCCACCTTTAAAAATTAGAACATAGGGCAGCACATTCATAGGATTAATAATGTTGGATCACCTTGATAAGAATTATAATGTGGGGCTATCATTTTTGTTTATTGTGAACATGGGACTTGCCTTTAGAAATCCGAACATTTTGCCACATTCGTAGGATTCACAATGTGGACCCACAGTTATAAGTTTTACAATGTGGCTCAACCTTTTGTGATTGTGACCATATGACCCACATTTAAGAAATATAAAGTGAGATCACATGTTCTATGATTGCGGACACGAGACCTACCTTTGAAATTTCAACATGATACCCATACTTAGAAATTAATTAGAAGATAGGACCCACTTTCAAAATGTTTATAATGTGGTCCCACCATTATAAGAATTATAATATGGGCTTCACCTTTTGTGATTGCGACCGTGTGACCCACCTTTAAGAATTTTAAAGAGGGGTCACTTACTTTGAGATTGTGAACAAGATGATGCCTATTCTTTAGGATAAGTGAGAGGACTTTGAGTCTTTAAATGATATTCTTTAAAAGGCAAGAGATAAGTAAGACCAGTAAGTTGTTTATTAAAAATAAATAAATAGAGTCTTTTCGTTCTAACTTTCTTCTACGAACGGGTTGAGATTTTTAGATTCCTTCATGTGAGATCAAAATTACGGGCAATCATTTACATATACCAAATATGTTTTCCACAGTCTTATCTTGTGGGAACATGAGAACATCCGAATGACACGATGCCAAATGCTCCCTAAAAGGCCTCAAATTGACCTTTTGGAACTTTTTGGAATTCCACTCTCTGAACTTACAATTCTAACTTTTAAGGGCTTGTTTCTTTATAAGATTCCCTGACAAGAACTTGCCATGGTAGCTTTTTTTCGATCAAGATGTGACATCTTGCTTTCTAACATTTGCAAATGAAATGTTTCTTCATAAGCATTTCAAAACTCCTGCCACCTAAAAGGTTTCCAATGACCTTTGAGAATGCAAGAATCTCAACACATATGTTTTGTTTTTTTTTTTTGTGGAATTTCTTGATGCTCAATTACGAGGGAGCATTCAAGAACTCCACCATGTATGAGAATTTTAAGACTTTCTAGACATGAATTTCATGAATTTTAGTAAAAAAACTTTAAATTCTCCTTTTATGAATTATTGAGATCCTGATAAAGAAACAAGCCCTATTAGCTGATTTGGAGTTTGCATAGGTCAACGCATGCAATCTTAGGGGTGTGAAATGGGCCGTGTCATGCCCATCTTAGCGGGGGGTCGGCTTAGCACTGCCCAGGGCACGACTTATGTCGTGCCGTGTCCCAGCCGAGTTGCCCTGTGACCCCCACGGGCTAGCCCGTCCTAAATTTTTATATAAATTCTTTACATAAATTGAAATAAATTTTATGGGCTTTTTGGGTTTTCAATTTGAAATAAAATTGAAATTACTAAAATAAATACACAAATATTGATGCTAATTTAGAAATGAAAAATAAAGCTTTAATTATTTGAAATTTATTTTTCATTTATCTAAAAATGTAGCATTTATTTAATATAGATTTTTGGCCCAGCTGGGTCGAGGCGTGTAACGGCCTAGGCACCCTGGCCTAGCACGGCCCATGACGTTGATGGTGTCGAGCCGAGTAGGCTCGATCAATGGGCCAGCGTGGGGCAATGACTCTTGTGTGGAGCCGTGTCGGGCGTCGGTAACTTGGCCCAATTTACACCCCTAAGTAGATTACTACTTTTCCATTGAAGGGTCGCTTTTCCACCCTCATCAAGAAATCATCCGCCCCTACTCCCCCTCTAGAGATGTCAAATGGGCCAGGCCAGTACGACAGTCAATGTGTTGTGGCCCGGTCTAGCTCGTGCCTGAGCCCAGTCAATGGCACGGCCACGAGATATTTGATATTTTTAGTGTAATTATAAAAAATATTATCTTTTATTTTTTTATTATTAAAAAATTAGTAAATGTTTCAAAGGCAATCCTATTGAAAAATCTTCAAATAGAAAAGATCGAAATAATTATCTTTTTGTAATGAAGTAGGTCGAATTTGATCGAATCACTTAAATTTGTGTGCAATATATATAGGGAGTATTCCTATGCATCTATTCCTCACCATAGGGTGAAAGACACGTTCATTTTTGAGAAGTTTTAAGTACACATGGAGTATTCCTATATACTTGAAAACTCACTTTTGTACTTAAAACTTTCCAAAAAGAGGAGTGTCCCTCACCCTATGGTGAGGGATGGATGCACTTGAATATTTTTCATATATATATATATAGGGGTGGAAGTACGGTTTTCGGTTCGGTTTTAAACCGAAACCGAAAAAAACCGAAAACCGAAATGTCAAAATAATACAAACCGAACCGGACCGAATAAGATGTAAAACCGAACCGAACCGAAAATAATTAAACGGTTTGGTTTTCGGTTTTTCGGTTTAAACCGAATTTTTCAATTAAACGTTTGATTTTTCGGTTTTTCCTTTTCCATTTGGTCTTTTACTCTTTTAATATTTAGATTATAGTCTATTAGTTTGTGTAAATTACAGTAATAGTCTGTCTAATACTGACATATATATTTTTTAATTTAAAACATGAAATATAGTTCGGTTTTTCGGTTTAAACCGAAATTATTTTTTAAAAACCGAAACCGAACCGAAAACCAAACTTGCCAAAAACTCAAAACCGAAACCGAACCGAAAACCGATAAACCGAACCGAACTTAATTTTACGGTTCGGTTTACGGTCCAGAGTTCGGTTCGGTTCGGTTTCTTCCACCCCTATATATATATATATAGGAAGGTGCTCCTATGAGAGACACTCTCACCAAGTTTATGAGAGATGGGAGAGGGCCCTCACTTCCATATCCACTCTCACCAACTTAAATGCAAGGACCCTAACTTAAATGTAAGGGCCCCACCTTTCTCTCTCACTAGAACACCTCCCATATATATATAGAGGATTTTACCAAAAAAAAAAAAAAAACAGCATAGATGTCCACTGGGCTCAAAAGGTAATATTAACCTTCATTGCACCAGATCAGTCACTTTTCACGAAATGGTATTTTTTTTAGCACTTTCAACTAGCGTCCCTAGCGACCCTAGTTTTATAACGTTAAGAGTCGCTAGGGACCCTGCGGTGTCATGTTTCGTTTAGCACTTTTAACTAGCGTCCCTAGCGACCTTGGTTTTATGACGTTAAGGGTCCCTAGGGACCCTGCAGATCCTTCCAATTCCACTTGCAGGAAGCCATATCCGCATTTCTCCTCCACCAACAACCACCCTCCTCCTCCTCCTCTCTTCTCCTCCACCACCCATCCCTCCCAGATCCCATCTCCCTCAACCCCAACCCCCACTGTATAACGATTAGGGTTTTGGAACTCGCCCTCTCTCCCGGGCATTAGAGGTTTTTGCTGAAATGTGTTTTAATGTTAGATCTGTTGCTTGAAGTCGTTTCTCTTCTATGTAGATCTTCAGATCTGTATTTCTTTCGTGTGTTCCTGAGCAAGCATTTGATCTACCTGTATAGATCCGTATTTGTTTTGTAGATCTTCAGATCTGTATTTACAGTATTTTGTTGTGTGTTTCTAACCAAGCATTAGTTCTACCTGTATAGATCCTTCACATCGTCTGAGATTTATCTTAGATCTAGGTTTTTCTTTTAGAGAAATATACTTTGAACAGCTCGAATTCACTTGATGTTGGACTTGTTGTTCGATTGAGCTATTCTTACTGAAAATGAAACGAAAATCAAAATGTTTGTAGTCATAAGATTCTGTTTTTATATCTAAGCAACCAATAAATCTGCTTGTTAAGAACATACGTTCTTCATTTTCTGAGTTTTATGTCTAAGCAACTACTAAAAAAGTTTACACAAAATAAAAAAAAAGAATGGAACATCAGACATTTTGGAGAAGACGGCTTGGAGAAGAAGACCTGGACAACGAAAGAGGGAAAAAAAACCCTCTTTTGTTCTACTTTTCGTATACACCCAGGGTCCCTAGCTACCCTTAACGTTATAAAACTAGGGTCGCTAGGGACGCTAGTTGAAAGTGCTAAAAAAAAAAATACCATTTCGTGAAAAATGACTGATCTGGTGCAATGAAGGTTAAAATTATCTTTTGAGCCCATGGGACATCTAGGCTGTTTTTTCTTTTTTATAAAATCCTCATATATATATATATATATTTTACGTGTATCTTTTAAAAACCTCATATATATATATATATATATTTTACGTGTATCTTTTAAAAACTCTTGACTCGGCCCCCCCCTCTTTATCGGAGCAGAGTCAACCCACCATATATTTGTGTGTTTCAAGCGTTTTGAAAAAAGTGGACCTGAAGAGACTGTCCGCCATCATCCCACCATCCAAGTTCCAAATAAGGGAAAGAAAGAAAGGATTTGGATCTTCATCCCTCTCCCTATCTCGACAAGTTGTCGTATCCAAATCTTCCTATTCTGAATTTCTGATACCGACCTCTGAATCTCAATCCACTTTGGATTAGTAAACGAAATACTACTATAAAAACACACAACGTCCCAGTCACCTACCCACTGCTGCTTCAAAATACGAAGCACCTGCAACAGCAGCAGACTCGCAGTGGAGGACGATATCCCATCTCTCTCTCTCTCTCTGTGAAAACTCTCGTGCAGAGAGCCTTCACGAAACGCCATTTTAACCTTTTTCAACCACCCCGCTCTCCCTGTACTCTCTATCGTTCTGTCTTTCTCGATATACATTTTTACCAGATTCTCTGTCGCAAAAGATCTTTCCTACAGCACCACCTGCAGATAGATTCAGATATATATAAAGGAGTGAGAGAGAGAAGAACTCAAACAAAAAGTTGAGATTTTTACTTCATTCCTCTCAAAAAGTAAAGATTTTTCTTTCTTTCTTGAGATAGTATCTGATAGCATTCTACAATGTCTGGTCACAAAGCGGAAGATCCTCGCATCCATGCCATCGCTTCTTCCATTCGCGTCGTACCCAATTTCCCCAAACCAGGTTCTCCCATTTCTAACTTCTTGTCTTCTTCATCTGAAAGAATGAGTAAGAAAAAAAAAGATTGTGTTTTCGACTCTGCCTTTGGTAATCGTGGCCTGTTTGGATGTCGCATTTGAGATTTATCAGCGGATACCAAAACCCTTTAATATGATTGATTTTACCTTTGATTTTTGGCCTCCTGATTTCTGTTTTGTTCATGGGGGCGAATGCAGGGATCATGTTTCAGGACATTACGACGCTGCTGCTTGATCACAAAGCTTTCAAGAACACTGTGGATTTGTTTGTTGAGAGATACAAAGGCAAAAATATTTCTGTCGTTGCAGGTAAATCACTTTTTTTGTTGTGCTTCTATTTCTTCTTTGATTTCTTGCCCGAAATCTGATATGGATAGGGCTCTGTAAGACCAAGATGGGATTTTATTTTGGGCATCCAAACGCTTCCTTGTAATTTAATGGATAGTGATACATTTGAAGGCTATGATGGTAATGCATGTATAGTTTTGAATTACAACTGGTTGGGAGATAGTGGAGAATGCCCAACTGTTATTTCAGCTCTTTAATCCTTTTTTTTTCCTTCCTCTTTCATATGTTGTGGCCTGTGGGTCCTTGTTAGTTTTTTTTTTTTTTTTGAATAAAATTTTGTGGGCGTCTTCTTGAATATGCTTTTAGAACATTTTGCACTGGTACCTGTATGGGATGTTACTGTTTGGCCTTTTGGGTACTGGTTCCTTGAAGTTGATTTTACTTCTGGGTTCACTATTCCTCAAAGCTTTGAAGTTGATTTTGCTTCTGGGTTCACTTATCCTCAAATGCTATCTCTAATGACTCATGGAATGAAGTTTGTTGGTGTGGTACACTGAGCATACCTCCTACTGTGAGAATGAGGTTTGTTTGTTGGAATTTTGAGTTCCTGTTGGAGAGAATTACAAGTTTTCTGGAATGCTGTCCTCCTGGCGGGTTCCTTCAATATTAAAATACAACCTAGCACTCAGGTCGCCGAAATTTGGGGAATTCTACAAGGGCAAAAGTGACATTTCAGAAGGTTGGATTGTTGGAGTTCTACCATTCAAACAATAGAATTCCTAGAACTTAGGTCCTGTTTGTATCATGTAATTGAATTCCTATGTATTCTAAGATTTGTATTCTTGAAAGTGGTTAAAATTGAAGGAATGAAGGAAAATGAATACCTAGCCATCACCCTTAAATTCAAATCCTGGGAAATCAAGGTCCCATCTGCATCCGCACTCTATTTCCTTCATTCCTATGGAGGCTTGGAGCCTATGATGCACAGATACGGCATGGATACGGCAAGGACACACCATAGACATGGTAGGGACACTGATTTAAGTTTAACACATAAAATGTGAAGTATCGGATGCGACATGATACATTGCCCATTGTGAGGTATCCGTGCATCATAGCTTGGAGCCCATTTGACCACTAAATTCCATGAAAACAAGCTGAAGGGAAATACTAAAATGTAAAGAGGCTCAAGGAAATAATAATAGAAGGGCTGTTGGATAAATTGCCTGTCTGGTATGCTTGGGCCTCCTGCTGTACATAGCTCGGCCTATTGTGGGTCAGGGGTAGGGCCGAACTGACATAGGCCTGGCCCATGGGTCTTCGTTTCAGTGGTTGCATGGTGGTCTGCACCAGATACCAAGGGAACACTGGCATGCATGTCAAGCACAGCAGCATCAGACCACAATGCTTTGTCTTGAACTTTTTTAAATAGATAAATACAGCAGTCTGAAACTGAGAGCAAGAACATCAGATCCCATAGCCTCAAGAAAACTGCAAACAGAGTGAAAAAAAAAATCCTTCAAAAGCTATACGGCAAGGCCGCATGTAGGACTAAGAATCATGTACCTCAGGAACCCTGGCTTATGCTTGAATTGGGCTGGCGTTGTCCTCTTCTTAACTTCTATTTCTATCATTTTGTTCTTCACTTTTTTGCACTATTTTCTTTTTTGAGTTGTGTTTTTAACAATGCTTGAAAAATCTCATTGTTCATGTTCTGGTTCATTGTGCTCATATTCTAATAATGCTCATGAGACATGCCGGCATTTTTGTTAGTAGGAGCTACTGTTTAAACCTGTGCTTACAGAGTTTCATTATTTTGCTGTTCTTGTATCCTTAATTTCATTAGTCATGAGGGGTCTCTTGTTTAATGATAGATATTCTCTTTGTATTATAAATAGGAAATGAGGCAAGAGGTTTCATTTTGGTCTATCCGACGATTTGCCCCAAGATAGATTGAAATTGAGAAACAAAGTTTATGTAGCTGACCCTAACATAGTAGGGGCAAGACTTTGATGATGATGCTGGTTTTCATTATTTACTTATGTTCTGGTTTGTTGTTCTAATATTCTAGTAAAGGTCATGAGTAACAATGACATTATTATTATTTGGAGTTACCGTTTTATCTTGTGCCATCAGAGTTTCATTATTTTGTTGTTCTTGTACTTAAGCTCATTAGTAATGAGGGTCTCTTGTTTAACAACATCAGTTGTTTTCCTTTTTATAGGAATCGAGGCAAGGGGTTTCATTTTTGGTCCTCCCATAGCGTTGGCAATTGGTGCAAAGTTTGTTCCCTTGAGAAAACCCAGGAAGCTGCCAGGTAAATTACACATTTTAATGTCCATTTTTATGGGTCCTTAACTGTGTAAGACTGTAAGTCAAAGCATTTCTTAACTTCTTTGTAGCTTCTTAAATTTTTGCTTGAGATTGAAGTTTCGATATTTTCTAGTATCATATCATGCGATTTTCACCTTTCTTTATTGGTATTATCTTGTCTGTTATCTTTTTCCCCCTTAATCATACATGTCCTTGTTTGATAAGACTTAAACAGTAGTAGTTGGTAGGAAGCAGTGAAGCTTTATTGTAAGTGTTAAATAGTTATTGACTGCAGCACTTATAAACTGTACCATTTTGGCGCGTGAAAACACACACACGCGCTCGCACACACACACCACAGAAACATCCTAAAATGCACAGATCTAAGATATTTCTATGATAATTGTATTCCTTACCCATTCATACATCTTAATTTTATTTAAGCGCTAGAGGAAGATTTAAATGATAATTTTTATATCAGAAAATCTATAAATCATCATCATCTTTGCTGTATCTGTTGATATTGGGTTGGCTCACTTAGTTTTACTCAAGAGAGACAAGCACTGAAAAACCATATAAGCTATTGTAGATACCAAATATTTTCATGGTAATATCCTGAAATTCATGGAATTATTGCCGAGTAAATCTTAGATATCTCTATGATAATTGCAGAATGTAGTACTAAACCATTGTTCCATCATAATTTTGTTGAAAAGATGCGTTTTTTGAGAAAAAGGATTACTATGAAGAAAAGCATGAAACACATATTTCATCTGTGGATCTGAGTATATCTTCATGAATTATGCATCCATGCCATCTTTTTAACTAGAGGCACCTTCTTTAACCCAATAGAAAACAGAAGCTTCAAATACCTCGTACGCGCACCATTTTTTCTAGCATTTCTCACTCTTCTTTTGTGAAACTGTAGCTATAATCTTTGAATTCACAATTGATTTTTTTATTTTGTCAAGAAATTCACCAGGTTAGGCTAAAAAGTCTTCAGTTCTGGGGTTTTGAAAAAAATAATTGCCATTAGACAATCAACCATATTCTATTTTATTGGTTTGGGCTTATGACTATAGCATATCGACCTGACCCAGCCTGGACCAGCATATTCATGTGGCAGTGTCACTCTTAGTGTCAATGATGCTAGAATCGCACTGGTTGGGGCTGCACGAAGTTGCTTTTCTGTAATGGGGCATGAGTTGTGCCCATACGGGGTTGATGCTCAAGTCAACTTGATGTCAAATCAAGTTTGGACAAATTTGATTCATTGTTTGAGCGTGCGCTAAGCATAGGACAAATTCTCGGTATATCCTCATGTATGAGGTGGTGCTCAAGTCAACTTGATGTCAACTCAAGTTTGGACAAATTTTTATACATTGTTTGAGAGTGCCCTAAGCATAAAACAAATTGTCGGTATATCCTTATGTATGAGGTGATCCCCACTCTGAAGCATTTTGCGGAAAAGAACAGTGAAGCATCTGTGTTTGGAGAATTTTGTCCTGACTATCATATTTTCTCTTTAATTGCCCATATTGGGTTGTTTGAACTCTGCCATGTCTCTTTACTTCGTCTTGTGACAGTCCCAAACCCGGATAATGCAGGATTAATATCAGATGGGCATTTGGCTATAAAAGCTTGCCATACTGGAATTTTACTTTTGAAGTGTAAAAGTCAAACTCTGAACTGAAGCTGATGCCATGTGGATTGGGACGTAAGTTGTTTAGTATGCCCATAGTTTTCAAAAACGGAATCGTATCGCAAATCGTTCATACCCATGGATCGAATTGAATAATCGTATCGCAAATTGTAGGGTTTTTTATTGTTCTAATAAAAATGAAAGATAATTAAAAATTTAAAGAAATAGATAAAAATAAATTTTCATAACCATCCATTTTTTCACTTATAGCAGTCCGTATAAATAAAATAATAAGTCTATCATACAATCATATCAAGAACATCATGACACACACACACACACACACATATATATATATATATGAAATAAATCATGTGCAAGTATCAATATATATATTTTTATTATCTTTAAATAAAAATAAAATCCAAACCATCAATCTTTACACAGTATGGTATCTTTTGAAGTTAAGAAAGTTTTCATGAAGAAAAAGCAAAATAGATTAAAAAAAAGATGATATAGGTAAGCATCATATCTTTTGTGGTAGTTGATGTAGATCCAGCCTTTTTATGGTTGATGGACGGCGCATTCTGCTAGGTTCTACCGAGGTCGGCGGACGTGGGAGTCCGTTTGGGTCCGACCCTTTCGTAACCGGGAGGCAGAGGCATGCATCAGCGTTTTTTTGTGTGGGTGTGCCAGATTTTCTATTTTACTTGGAATTGCAAGTGGTGATCCGGAGATCAACCTTCACAAGTAAAATGGAAATCAACTTCTTTCGAGTTTTCCATTGCACATATAATTAAGAAAAGAGACATTTTTCTTGATTTGCCGTGAAAGGCGATTTTTTTTGGCATTTATAGCCGATTTTTGGCGTTTATAGCCGATTTACAATTCTTATCAATAATGAATGACAAGAGTTGTGATTTTTTTGTCTCTTTTGGAAAAATACAAACTACAATGAAAAGCAACAAAAAGGAGGATCTAACTTCTCAGGAGATTGTGGGAGACTCGTTCAGATTGACGGTCGCAAGTCGTATGTGGACTTCGTCATCACCCATGCAGATGAGAACAGAGGATGCTCTTGATTCGCTTGACTTGGCTATAACCTCAGGTTTTTAGAGGACAAAGACCAAAAGGAAGTCCTATGTCCAATAAAAAACTAAGTAGACGGGCTGAAAAGCCACGCCTAAGCCATTGGAGGCAGAAGGAGAAGGCAAGGACCTTGGGAGGGGGGAGTACCCCCAAGGGACTTTTGTCACCTTGTAGCGGTGGTCGGTGTAGAACTTCCGCAGAGTTTTCTCTCTTTCTTTCTCTGGATTTCAGTGCTTTTTTTCCGATCTGGGATCTGTCTTGTTTTTTCCGATCTGGGATCAATCTTGTTTTTCCGATCTGGAATTCTTTGGAATGCTCTCCTATTTATAGGCTTTTAGGTAGCCATTTAGGAGGATTTATGAGCCTTAATTGTCATAAAGCTACATAAAGGGAGGAGTTACAAGATTGAATTCTTTATTTTGTAACTCCTTTTTCTTGGCTTCTGATTGGCCGGAGGAGATTGAGGGCATTTAATCGCCTTTAATCGCCATGATGGGAGGAGTTTCATGGGTTAAATGCCAGGAATCTCTTGACTTGTAACTCCATGATGCTTGCTTCTGATTGGGCCGTCCAAAGAAATGGATTAATGACTGTAATAAAGCTAGTCAATTAATCGCATTAAGTGGTCGCCGAGCAGTTGAAGAGTCGCGGGCCGTGCCGCGTCTTTTGGGATTCTTCTGGCGATGATCATCGATGGATCTTCATGTAGATCGACATCGGATGACCATGTTGTTGGATACCGCGATCACTGAGAGGGGGGGGTGAATCAGTGATTTCTAAAACCAGGTCCAATTCAACAACAAAACAAGTCAAATCACACAATGACACCAGATTTAACGTGGTTCACCGAAAGGCTACGTCCACGGTTCAAAGACTGTCCGAACACCAATCCGGGACAGATCTGAATCTTATTTAGTCGCACCAACGACAAAGAGCACCAACCCTTAGTTTCAGATAGCACCAACTATCTAGGAAGCACCGACTCCCTTTACAATTTATCTGCACCCACAGATAGGATCACCAAACCCTAAACACCAAGCACCAACTTGATGTAAAAACAGAATGGAAGATTAATTCTGTCTACAGCCCTTCCCCTCTACAATTCTCTCTCTCTCAATCCCTTACAAATTGAAATCTAAAGCATAAAAGAGAGACACTTAACTCATGGACGAATCACCATCTTCTAGAGCATAATCTCGTCCACAATTGCTGTAGAAAACGTCTGATAATGCAGCAACACAGCAACACAGCACCAGCACTCTTCTTCTCTCCAAAACTCTCTCTATTTTCTCTCTAAAACTCTTCTCTTCTGGTATATCTTTAAGAACGACCCTTACATGCCTTTTTATAGGTTTTGATAACCCTTAATTGTATTTAAAACGGGCTACAATTCGTTTAGAAAGAGTCCCAAACAAATTAGATAAGAGTGCTGAATTTTCGTGCAAAACTTCTAATTCTGCGCAACTCTGGTTCCCGTGCTCGGTCGACATCCTGGCTTGCTCGGTCGACCGAAGACACTGACTGAAACAGACAATTTCGAGCTCGGTCGACATCCTGGGGTCCCGGTCGACCGAAGACACACTGTGTCACGAAAATAACTGAGAGGTGCCTGAAACTGTTTTCTGCAGGTTTCTTCTTTCTCGGTCGACCGCATGAAGAGCCCGGTCGACCGCGTGCTCTGCTTCAGGAATTCTGAATTCCTGACTGTTTCACTTCTGATTCTTCTTATCAGCTCTATCAAGACTAGCTTATTATCATCATGTTTGTGACAATGTGTTGACAATAATTCCAACTCAAATCAATACTTGAGATACTGATTTCTTCAATTCATCAAAAGACTTCTCAAGTCATCTCAAATTCCAACAATCTCCCCCTTTGGAATTGTTGGCAACACTATTGGAACTTCAACACTTTCAACTCCAGCTTGTAGCTCTTCCAAGTTCTTTTCAACACTCACTTGGAACCAATTCTGAAATTCTGAAATATCAACCATGCACTGTCAACAATCTCTTCCTAGCTTTCATAGCATAACATCTCTTCTTGCTATCATAGCATAACATCTCTCCCCCTTTGACAACAAGTCCAAAGGGACCAAACCGAGGAGCGAATAGGATATTCAATGAATGCATTGCTCCCCCTTTCAAGCACAACTCCTACGGTTTAGGAGAGTGAGTAACTCCTAACTTTTTCCGGAGATACTCGAAGACTTCCTTTGGCAGAGGTTTCGTGAAAATATCAGCCACTTGCTCAGTTGTTGGAACATACTCCAACTTGACCTCTCCATCAGCAACTTTATCTTTAAGAAAATGATAACGAATTGCTACATGCTTTGTTCGAGAATGCTGAACAGGATTCTTAGATATATGAATTGCACTCGTGTTGTCACATAGGATCGGCGTAGGATCCGTTGTAGGAACTCCTAGATCAGAGAGCATTTGCCGCATCCATAACACTTGCGTACAACAAGTTGCCGCTGCAATATATTCCGCTTCCGCTGTCGAAAGGGATACTGAGTCTTGCTTCTTACTATGCCAAGCAACTAATCTTTCTCCAAGATAAAATGCGCCGCCGCTAGTACTCTTGCGATCATCTACGCATCCAGCCCAATCGGCATCAGAATATGCAACAAGAGTGAAGGATTTGCCTTTGGGATACCAGATACCAAGCTCCATAGTACCTTTCAGATATCTAAAGATTCTTTTCACTGCTGTAAGGTGCGTTTCAGTTGGTGCTGCTTGAAAACGTGCAACCATACATACTGCTTGTAGAAGATCTGGTCTTGTTGCAGTCAAGTAGAGCAAGCTTCCTATCATAGAGCGATAGGTGGTATGATCAACGGACGAGGCCTTATCATCTTTGCTAAGCTTCGTGTTCGTTGTCATTGGTGTGCTCACTGGCTTGCTGTCTTCCATATTGAACCGTTTCAGCATTTCCTTAATGTACTTCATTTGTGATATGAAGATACCATGTTTCAGCTGCTGAACTTGTAAACCAAGAAAGAACTTTAGTTCTCCAAGCATTGACATCTCAAATTCTTTCTTCATTGCTTCAGCAAAATTCCTGCACATCTCCTCATCATTGCCACCAAAGATTATGTCATCAACATAAACAATGACAACCAGCTGTTTGCTTAACTCAGTTTTGACATACAGATTGCTATCAACCATTCCTTTTCCAAAACCGATCTTGCGGAGATAGAGATCCAGCCTTGCATACCATGCCCTTGGCGCTTGTTTCAGTCCATAAAGAGCCTTTTTCAATTTGCACACTAGATCTGAATTTTTGCTGATGAGAAAACCATCAGGTTGCTCAATGTAGACTTCTTCTTCAAGTAAACCATTCAAGAAAGCTGACTTTACGCCCATCTGAAATACCTTGAAGGTTTTGTATGCTGCCAATGCAAGAAACATACGAATAGCTTCCAGACGAGCCACCGGTGCAAAGGTCTCTTCAAAATCTATGCCTTCAACTTGAGCATAGCCTTTACAAACCAACCTTGCTTTGTTTCTTATGACTTGACCATCTTCATTCAGCTTATTCCGAAAGACCCATTTAGTACCAATAACATTCTTATCAGTAGGTCTAGGAACAAGTTCCCATGTGGAGTTCTTCTCAATTTGCTCCAACTCCTCATGCATAGCTTTCAACCAACTATCATCGAGACTGGCTTCAGCCACAGTCTTGGGTTCAATTGTGGACACAAGTGAGTAATTGCTAATTACACTTTGTCTAGTTTGAACGCCTGCCTTAGGATCTCCAATGATTTGATCCTTAGGGTGTTGCTCTACCCAAGTGCTGTGCTTCTTAGGTGTGGTATCTTCTGAGTCATCCTTTGATTTCTCAGAATCATTAGATTCAGCCATCTCATCATCAATCTCACTCAAGTCCTCATAAACTGGACTGTCATTATGAGTTGCATTCTTTGGTGCAATATTCTCATCTATTCTCACATCAGCACTTTCTATGATTTTTCTGGTTCTTTTGTTAAGACACCTATATGCCTTGCTAGTAGAGGAGTAACCCAGAAATATACCTTCGTCAGCTCTTTCTTCAAATTTGCCCGGATTTTGTTCGAGCCGCTTGATGTAACACTTGCTGCCGAAGACTCTGAAGTGCTTGACTGTTGCTTTTCTTCCAAACCATAGCTCATAGGGAGTTTTGTCTTCATGTGGCCTGATCAAGCATCGGTTTTGAATGTATACACCCGTATGAATTGCCTCTTTCCAATACTTGTCAGCCATCTTGCTTTCACTTAGCATCGTACGAGCCATCTCTTGTACGGTGCGATTCTTCCGTTCCACAACTCCATTTTGCTGTGGAGTTCTAGGGGCTGAGTACTGTCTTTGAATGCCATGATGTTCACAATATTTAGTAAACTCTTCAGATGTGAACTCGCCTCCACGATCAGACCTTAAAATCTTGATGCGTTTTTCCAATTGATTTTCAACCTGTGCTTTAAACACTTTAAAACGATCAAGTGCTTGATGCTTATGCTTAAGAAACAATACCCATGTCATACGAGTATAATCATCAATGCATAACATGAAATACTTATCTCCATTGGTGCTTTGAGTTCGCATCGGTCCACAGAGATCAGTGTGCACTAGCTCAAGAGGTTTCTTGGAATGATGCTCCTTTGACTTGAACATAACCCTCGTTTGCTTTCCCTTTTGGCAAGAGTCGCAAATGGGATTGGAAGGCTTTTCAACTTTAGACATGCCTCTTACAGCCTTTGAATTGCAAATCTTTGATATGTTATCAAAGCTTAGATGCCCAAGGCGTTTGTGCCACAACCAACTTTCCTCTGTCCGACTCATCAAGCAGGTCTTTTCAGCTCCATCTGACAATGTATAGAGATTTCCAGCAGTTCTTGATCCAGTTGCCACTGTTTTGCCGTTGCTACTCTTCTTGATGGCAAACCCATTCTTAGTGAAGATAACTTCGTGGCCTTTGTCACAGATCTGGCTCACACTAAGCAGATTGTGTCTCAATCCAGACACATATAAGACTTCTTCCGATCTGATCTTGTTTGCCATAAGCTGAATAACACCTTTTCCGCAGATTTTGGCACCATCATTGTTGCCAAACTTCACTGAACCGCCTTCATAGTGCTGTAATTTGATGAATTTCTCTTTATCACCAGTCATATGGCTTGAACAACCACTATCAAGGACCCATGGTGCTGTCTTCTTTTGTGCATTGAATGCCGTTTGCACAATGAGAGATTCTTTGAGACTTTCTGCACTTTGCTTTGCTCTCCAAGCCTTGACTAACTTGGGTTTCTTTTCAACCTGAAATTTGTTAGCAATATGCAACCTACAATCCCTAGCCAAGTGTCCATAATTATGACACATATAGCACTCAATTTTGTGGCTACTTAGGATTGAAAAAGGATTCCTAGTCACAAATGGGCTGTTTCTTACATAGAATTTGCAATCAGCTCTTTTATGTCCAAACATATTACAATGAAAGCAATAACCATAGAATTTGTATCTTCTTTGTGGCTGGTTAGTCTTCATTACCTTTCTAACAGGAATGGACTCCTTTCTAGGTTGAGTGGGCTTCATAGAGTTAGAAGGTGCAGTGACTTGCTTCACAAGCTCTTTCTTTTTAGGAGGTGCAATCTTAGAGGATTCACCTTTCTCAAATCCTAGACCAAATCTGAAGTGGGCAGGTCTTTGAACTTTCAGTAGTTCATTGAGTTTCATAGTCCCTTCAATCGCTTGGAGCGCTTTGAGTTTTTTGCTATTTTCCAAATTTTCAGCCTTTGCTCTAGCGATCTCAGTTTCAAGTTTCATAGCCTCTTCCTTTTTGATACTTATTTGGTTTTCAAGGACTTCTACCATTCTTTTATATTCTTCTACTTGAGTTTTCAAAGAAATAATAGAACTTTCAGATTCATGGAGAAGTTTCAGATTTTTCTTACTTGATTTGCGTTCCATGCTTAGCTCCTCAAGTGCGGCTATGAGTTCCTCTTCAAGATTGACTTCAGCCTCCTCATCCTCTTCCGGATCTAGCTCTTCTTCTTCTTCAACAGTGACCATGAAGAGAGCTTCGGTTGATTCATCATCGTCTGAAGATTCAGACGTGCTGTCATCTTGTTGACATAGAAAGTTTTTAGCTTTGCCCCTTTTTCTGAAATTTCTCTTTCCTTTACTCTTTTCAGCATAAGAGTCATTATCATTGTCTTCTTTTAGGGGACACTTCGCAGCAAAGTGACCAATACCTCCACAATTGAAGCATTTAAAGGGTAGCTTCCCTTTATACTTGCCATTGCTTCCTTTCTTCAATTTTCTAACAAATTGAGCCTCAAGCTCATCATCATCAGAATCAACATCATGACCAGCAGTCTCTTTTGCCTTTTTCTGAACTTTGAAGGCCGCTTCTTTATCAGATGAAGACGTTTTTCCTATGCGCATCTCATAGGCAGTTAGAGAACCATGTAATTCATCCATGGAAAATGCATTCAGATCTTTGGCTTCTTCAATGGCTGAGACTTTTGAATCAAACCGGGGAAGAAGAGATCTTAGAACCTTTTTGACGATGACCGGCTCTTTAATCTCCTCCCCTAGTCCACGAATGTCATTCGTGACTTCATTCACTCGTTGCATATACGAGTCAACATTCTCGCTTTCCTCCATGCGAAGAGACTCGAATTGAGAGCGATGAGTTTGCAATTTGGCTTCTTTAATCTTCTCATCACCTTCATGTATGCTTTGCAATTTGTCCCAAATTTCCTTGGCTGTTTTGCATGCAATTACTTTGACAAGCTCGCTGTCCACAAGGCCACTAAAGAGTGCATTCTGCGCCTTGGAGTCGTTGTCTGCCAACTTCTTCGATGCTGTATCATTGGGTACGGTGGCAGCATTGTAACCGGCTCTGACAGCCTCCCAAACATCATAGCCAAGAGATTTGATGAAGGCTTGCATCCTAATCTTCCAAAAGGAGTAATTAGAACCATCAAACAGAGGTGCTTTCATATTCCCTGTATTGACTGCCATGTGATTTGACAAGAGATCACCCTTAGCGTATTAAACTGATCAAGGGAACCTCGCTCTGATACCAATTGTTGGATACCGCGATCACTGAGAGGGGGGGGGGGGGGGTGAATCAGTGATTTCTAAAACCAGGTCCAATTCAACAACAAAACAAGTCAAATCACACAATGACACCAGATTTAACGTGGTTCACCGAAAGGCTACGTCCACGGTTCAAAGACTGTCCGAACACCAATCCGGGACAGATCTGAATCTTATTTAGTCGCACCAACGACAAAGAGCACCAACCCTTAGTTTCAGATAGCACCAACTATCTAGGAAGCACCGACTCCCTTTACAATTTATCTGCACCCACAGATAGGATCACCAAACCCTAAACACCAAGCACCAACTTGATGTAAAAACAGAATGGAAGATTAATTCTGTCTACAGCCCTTCCCCTCTACAATTCTCTCTCTCTCAATCCCTTACAAATTGAAATCTAAAGCATAAAAGAGAGACACTTAACTCATGGACGAATCACCATCTTCTAGAGCATAATCTCGTCCACAATTGCTGTAGAAAACGTCTGATAATGCAGCAACACAGCAACACAGCACCAGCACTCTTCTTCTCTCCAAAACTCTCTCTATTTTCTCTCTAAAACTCTTCTCTTCTGGTATATCTTTAAGAACGACCCTTACATGCCTTTTTATAGGTTTTGATAACCCTTAATTGTATTTAAAACGGGCTACAATTCGTTTAGAAAGAGTCCCAAACAAATTAGATAAGAGTGCTGAATTTTCGTGCAAAACTTCTAATTCTGCGCAACTCTGGTTCCCGTGCTCGGTCGACATCCTGGCTTGCTCGGTCGACCGAAGACACTGACTGGAAAACAGACAATTTCGAGCTCGGTCGACATCCTGGGGTCCCGGTCGACCGAAGACACACTGTGTCACGAAAATAACTGAGAGGTGCCTGAAACTGTTTTCTGCAGGTTTCTTCTTTCTCGGTCGACCGCATGAAGAGCCCGGTCGACCGCGTGCTCTGCTTCAGGAATTCTGAATTCCTGACTGTTTCACTTCTGATTCTTCTTATCAGCTCTATCAAGACTAGCTTATTATCATCATGTTTGTGACAATGTGTTGACAATAATTCCAACTCAAATCAATACTTGAGATACTGATTTCTTCAATTCATCAAAAGACTTCTCAAGTCATCTCAAATTCCAACACATGTAACTTCAGGTATTGGTTGCCAACAGCGGGTCGGTGCCATCTGTCCTGTCGATTTCTAGATCGGTCGGGTAGAAAACACACTTTTTTTGGTTGACCGGTTGGCGATCAAATGTTGATTTTGATACTCTTGATGATTGACCCGTGTTTTTGACGGATGTCAAAGGATTTGGTGTCTCAAAAGTATGAATTTTGGAAAATACCAGAGGTCGGACGCTTCGAATTGCGAAAAAGGGCAAAAAACGGAGTTTCCGGGGCCCACCCGGCGATCCCGGGCTCCAGGGTCGAGGGTTTTCCCCCTTTTTGTCCCATTTTGCGTTCGTTTTTGCTGTTTTTTCGATTCTTTTTTCTTCTGTATTTTTCCTTGACATTTTTGATCATTTATTGGCCTGATATCCCTGTAGAAAACTTGATGAGAATCCTTGCATTTTGGTTTGCAAAGTTTCTAATTTTTCGAGAAAGCCGGAGACTTTGTCGCGAAGAGCTGTCGATTTTCCGTCAGAAGCTGAAACTGGGTCAAACGATGTCGGAATGACCTGAAATTTGGGGTGAAGCCTCCTGAGCAGTAAATAAGACCAACCATAGGCTTTTGTTTGAGTTTTGAAGCCGTTTGGGGTTTTATCACTAGTAGACTTGTTTTTGTCGCGATGAAGATGTCGCGGCTTGATGTGCGGTCAACCGATGTTCGATTGACTTGAAATTTGACAGGAAACCTATTGGAGTCATTTTAAGATGATCCATAGGCTCTGTCTTGGAAACCATGGTCCCGGGGAGCTTCGCCGCCGAGAGGCCTGATTTGGCTTCCGAGCGTCAAAGTATGGTCAAATGTTGTCGAAATGACCTGAAATTTAACGTGTAGCCCTTTGTAAGCATTTTGAAGCCGTCCATGTGCTCTATCTGATGAGTGATGGCCTCGGTGGTTCTCGCCGTCGAGAGGCTTGATTTAGCTGTTTGATAGCTGTTTGAGGGTTGATGTAGGGTCAAACGTTGTCGGTTTGACTCGGAACTTGATGTGGAGCCTTTTGGATGTATTTTGAGACCATCCATCGGCTTTGATCGAAGATTTGGGGTCTCCGATGCTTTCGCAGCTCATTTTCAGCTGTCGGAGAAGCGAAGTTAGGCCAAATGATTTCGAAATGGCCCGAAACTTCTTGTGTACTCCTCTTTTGTCTGTCTTGAAGAATCTTGCAGTTTTTGTTTGATTCTGACAAGATTTGATTTTTGGAAGTAGCATTGCCTATTTATGGCAGGTTGCGACTTCATGTAGCTTTCTGGATTTTGAAGAAGCAAAGTGACACATTTTTTTGGTGTCAACAATGGTATGGTTCCAGACCTTTCATAATTGTTAACTGGTTGCAATGAATAGAGAACATCCACAACATTTAAGGATAAATCAACTTACATTTCTTCAAAATCAGCCTTATTGGGATTAATAATACCAAAGGTGACGAAGGAAAATTGCTTTAAAAAAAGATGAATAAGGAAAATCACCTAATGGTGGAGGGATTTTCGATTCTTTTATGCCATTATAATTCAAGTACAAGAACTACCTTCTACAAACCTTTCACATATATATTTATAGCGTAGGCTTTTAATCCAAGCTATACAATTATTGATCAAATCTTAAGTCCTAACCATATAGATAAATGTTAAGTGCTTCACGTGAAAAATGGAAAATACTTGTACAAATAAATTATGGAAAATGGGCTGGTGGGAATCTTGTAAATGACGAGATATTGGGATTAGACAAGTTTCGTGATTTTAGGAAGGAGGGAAATTAGGGACTAATTTTTAGGAATAAGGTAGAATGGAAGGAACAAGTTATATAGAGATTTGAATTTCAAAATTGAAAGAGTATGATTAGGGAAAAAATAAAAATGAAATAGTAGTTTCAAAGCTTTGGGCATTGTCATGTGATGATTTCAAATACATTTTTCTGTAATTTGCTGGTTTGTAGATTGCATTTCGATTGACATACAATGCAATTTTCTTTGATGTCATGTTTCCTATTATTTTGATTGTCCTATTCCTATTGAGTCCCTTTCAGATATCAATTCTCCCCAAATCTTGATGGGAAGTAATATATGTGTTTTGATTTGCAGAGCGTGTGGGAGCTGAAGTGGTTGAATGTGCTTGTGTTATCGAACTACCTGAACTCAAAGTGTGCTCCTTAACTTTTTCACCAGTCCATGTGTGAGACCCCGTCCCGAGTTAATCACGATTAATTCTTATTAATCGCACTTATGACTAATTAAGCATGTTTAATCAAATTAATGAAGGCTTAGTACCAAATTGACTTGGTTTAGCCTTAAGAGAATGAATTAAGCTTGATAAGCTTATGAAATGGATTGTAAACGGATTTGATGAGTTTGTGAACTCAAACTAGGAATTGAGGGACTTTTGTGTAAATACGTTTTTATACGTATTTCATCGAATACGGAAACCCTTGATGCCAACGCGTGTATCTCGAGGAGTACATTCACTTCCGTCAAAGACTTGAAGTCGTTTGACGAATATTGATTCAGATCACCATCCATTTGACTTGAATTGTAAATAATAGAAACTTATGGGGCTAAATGCAATTCGAAAGCTTATATAAGCTAAGAACAGTCATTTGGAATTTCCAAAACCCTAGCCTCCCTTGTTTTTCCCTCTTTTCTCTTCTTTCCTCCAATTCTCTCCATCAAGCATCAAAAGTGACTTCTTGAGAGTGGAATTGTAAGTGATTTCATTCACTTCATCCATCTCTTCATCTTCCTCAAGTTCAAGGACAAGCTTGGAGTTGTAAAGCTTGGATTCAAGAAGAATTCAAGCGTTTTATCTCAAATTCAAGCTAACAAAGGGTTTTCTTCCAATTAATCTTCCTACAAGGCAAGTACTTACTTGTTTTATGCTTTGTGATATTTTTGGATGATTAGAACTCATTTGGACCAGGAAGCCAAAGAATTGGCTTCAGAAACCTGAAGCTCGAACTGAGCTTTTAGGTGGCTATCGGTCGACCTGTCGGTCGACCGAGGAACCGACGACATGACCGACAGTGTAATGTGGAGGGTGGAGTGAGATTCCAGCTCTCTGGATTTCTGACCGACGCAATGTCGGTCAGCCGACGTAGTGTGGTCGGTCGACCGATAGTATAAAAGTGGTTCAGAATTCAGGGAATTCCAGCTCGCTGGAATTCTGACCGACGCGTCGTCGGTCGACCGTTATGAAGCCGTCGGTCGACCGATAGGCTGACCGACAAGTGAACCGACGCTGTGCAGCAGTGTCTGTTTTGTGGTCTAATGTATACAGGCTGAATATTGTTAATGTATAAGCCTTCATAGGTGTAAACTCAAGTTTCCGAATACACAATTCAAATGATATTCATCGAAAATAGTACGTGTATTGGAAAATGAATGTTTCACTCATTTGCTTGGCTTAGACGTCTGATAACCATTGGTTAGTTACTACTTGAAATTGGGAATGTATGACATTGAATATGAATTGCATAATGAACCATTTCTGCTGCAGCGGATGTTGAGGTGTTCCGGAACCTCATGGAAGTTAGTGATCTCTGATCAAGACACTGACGTATTCCATACCATTTGATAACCCTTAAATAAAGAGCGTCCATGTAGATATCAACTTAATGATATTACTGGATCCGTTATTATAAATGAATTGTTATGTGAACTGAATTGTTTTATTGGATTATGTGATAGCTAGAACTATCATAACATGTATGTATTTGTTGAACCGTCGTGTTCATGGTACTATGAATGAATGTCACAGGCCCAGATGCCCGTGCCGGTCCTGTCGAGGCCGCGCTGCCAGCGGAGGATGCCCGCCCAATACCTCCAGGAGGTTTGATCGAGTGGATATGATCGCTGAGAGCGAAGGAATAAATTTTGGGAATGTATATAGTTTTGAATATAAGTAAAATCCCTGTATTGTATTAAATATACGGTGATTGACTTTCTAGAAACTTGTGTATTGTAGTTTGTCAATGTATAAATTCCGCCATTGTATACAGTTGACAGGTATTGTATTTGATATCCCTTGTGAGTTTCGTTTTAGCTTTTGTTAATTCGGAATTTACGGGAGTAAGTATGAGCTCGCGACTCGGGATTTGTCCGAGCTAATCAATTCTCGGGACCGGGTCGTGACACCATGGTTTCACTTTTCCTTGCAATATTGGCGGGAGTGAATGGCTGATAAGCTGATTATTGGCTTGGCAATAGTGGCAAGGTGCTGAATGTTCTTTCTATCATTGTTGTTTCTATGGATATATTTACTATTACCGCTTTCATTTTAGAAGGTGCTGTTTTTAAGCAAGTTCTATGTAGCAAAGAAAAAAAGCATGTTCTATTGATTGGTTGTATGCATGTTATTTTTCTCCACTTCCATTTCTCCTTTTCTCATCCAAGGAAGACCACGTAGTGGAGAAACTTTCTAGTATGGCTCGATTTTTTCCACGGTACTTTTCCAAACATTAGAGAAAATTAGGAAGACCCCGTAGGGTCCATTTGGATGTGGATAAACTTTCTAGCATGGCTCTATTTTCTCCACCTTACTTTTCCAAACATTAGAGAAAATTCTCTTTTCCGGTGCTCCCAAAGCTACCATTGGTACACAATTACGTTTTGTGCATTTTATTTTGATTCTTGAGACAGGACATATTCTTATGCATGTATATGAATTTTGAGGCTTTTTGAGTTAGTTCTTAGTTGCCTAATTAGAGAACATGTCTAGTTTTGGTGGGCTATTCTGTTCAAGAGCTGTTTCCTAATTTTTGCTCATGGGAAGCCTTTTAGTGCTTTTAAAGACTGGCCATTTTCTATCTGCTGATGTGAGAAATCATCTATCTACGTTCAAGCCATGCCCATGATTCTGCACACACCCTGGTCTTCTAGCGTCTCAGTATTTTTGTTTTTTTTTTGTTTTGCTCAATATTCAAGTTAAGAGTAAATTAAACCATGATGAGCAGCTTTAAGGAGCCTGTTTTGTTAATTATTTTCATTTTATCTTCAATAGGAGTCCTTAAAAAATCACAGTAAAAGAGGATGACTGATAGTCTTATTGATTGATGAGTGCATGATGCAGGGTCGTGAGAGGCTAAATGGGAAACCATTATACATACTTGTGGAATCTCATTAAAGCTATGACAATATCTATCCCTTGGAGGCTGGAGCTGCCAGAGAGAGATGATCTGTACATTTGAGGGGTATTGTTGGCATTTCCTTTATGCATGGAATTCTTACAGAGTGAACATCAATTTTCCCTTTTTCTTTTCATTTAGCAGTGAATTTTGGTCATCCGTTGATGGTTGATTGTAGTGTCCAATGGGAAACCATTATACATACTTGTGGAATCTCATTAAAGCTATGACAATATCTATCCCTTGGAGGCTGGAGCTGCCACAGAGAGATGATCTGTACATTTGAGGGGTATTGTTGGCATTTCCTTTATGCATGGAATTCTTACAGAGTGAACATCAATTTTCCCTTTTTCTTTTCATTTAGCAGTGAATTTTGGTCATCCGTTGATGGTTGATTGTAGTGTCCAATTAGCATTGGGTTGGCTATATCCAAAGAAACTATTTGATTATTCAGAAATTGGTTGGAATGGTCACTTGGGATTGGTATGTCATCGTTTTTTTCTAGTGGGTCGGTGGGTTTCTTTCTTATCTAGGGAAGATAGATATGTCATTGAATCTGCTGTTCAGGGATCATTACAACATTCATTTATTGGATGTGACGGCTCTGTAGCCCTGCAGCAGTTTTAATGGCAAGGTGTGGAATGTGCTTTGCCTTGGTTGCTTGGTTCTTTTGAATGATTGTGTTCTGCCGCATGATCGTACTTTGTTGGCCATGGAGGAAAGCTTTGGATGGTTCCTTTGACTTGGATGGTCGTGGTTAGGAATTTCAATGGACCTCAGTTTAGGGTTAACCCGTGTTTCATCCCAAAAAAATTGGGCTGTGGATCCTTTTTTTTTTTTTGGGCTGGTCTGTATCTTGATTCCTGCGTGCCTAGTGATATGCATGCAAGGATTATATATTTTTGTATTCTGACTGTTATTCATGTTATACACACACGAACAACTAAAATAGCAACGCTGGTCGCGGTAAGCGGACCTTAGAAAGCATCCTGTGTATCTTTAAACTTCTGCGGGTATTGAGCTGCAGAGATGGTCCTGTATGCCACTCTTAGTGCAATCGGTGGTAGGAGTCCCCATGATTATGAGCTTAGATGAAAGTAATCATCCAGGACCATGCCAGGACGTGATTGAGAGTCCTGAGTTGATGAAAGTAGTCATTCTGGACGGCGCAGAAAGTTGGTGGTTAAGACCAATGAGGTTCTGTTCTTAGATAGAACGAACAATTTGGGTACAAGCAAGGATGTGGTTAAGAGCCTCGAGCTTATATGCATGGACCATGACCAACCCACATGGCCTTAGCTTTTGTATGGCTAACCATGTACGATGCAGCCCCGCTACAGCAGTGGTTGGTAGGGTCTCTTATCTCTCTCTAATTTCAAAACTTACCCCCACCCTTCCTCTTTTTTTTTTTCTTTTTTTTCTTTTACTATGAGTTTTTACTACTAGTACTAAAAATTGAAGATCCACAAGGCGGATATTAAATAATGACCATCAAAGAACCTCCCCCTCTAATGTAAAATGAATCAAATGAAGATGAGAAATGGTTATCTTGCCATCAAGCCATCAGCCAGTATAAATTCTAGGGATGTCATGGTCTCTTATGCATTGCTACCTTATATCCCCTACCTGATTTTATATCATTCACTCTTCACCTTTATAACAAATTTATGTGGCTCTCATTTGACTTTGAATTTCTATTCATTCTATGCTAAGAAACATATCCTAACATTATGCAATTTAAAAGAAATTGGGTTGGTGGGAAACGGATTTGAGTACCCTTCAACCCAATCCGACTCATTTGCTATATCCTCACATGCTCTTTGGCCTTTGCAATTGCCAATACCTTGCACGCTGTATCATCGGTCTATAATAAATGAACACTCAAACTTCCGAGAATCAAGGTAAACTTTACTCGATTGCGTATGATATTTTTGCTTTTGTTTATTCACTAATGTTAAACGGAGGCTTGTGTTTTGTACAATATCATGACTACAGTGGGGAGAAATGATCATAGGCTGACATCCACATAGGAGTCTCCATGTATGAGTTAATTTGACACAAATGAGCCCAACCTTTACTTAATCAAATCCATTAAAACCAATCCCTCTAAAGATGCACTCATCCAAATTTCACTTCATTTTATTCGTATACACTGTTGAACTAATTTGTATATGAAAGTAGGGACTTAAATCAAACGCATATTCTTATTTTTCACATATTGCACAATCTAGTGGTGGATATTATTCTAATTGGAATAAAAACTTTTGCTGCCACTTTTTCCTTGAATGGCTATAGTCTCTATTACTTATTAAGTACGATTGTCATGGAGATTAATGATATATGTGATTGAAAACTGGTTGAATAATCTCTATGTTTAGCTAAAGAGAAAAATTTAATCACTGGGATTACAAATCTGAGAAGGTTGACATTTTGAGGATCCAGATCTACCAACTTCCCGTGATTTCCTTTTTTTTTTTTTTCCTTTTCTTCTAAGTTATTATTTATTAGATTCATATTTTATTTTATTTTACTTTTGTATTAGCTAATCAGCTAGAAACTTCCTATTATAGAGTGTGGTTTGAGATATGTTCAGATTGTGATTTGCAAAGATCCCATATTTCATGTTAATACTGTAAAATATTTCTGCTACGGTTGCTAACGTCTTGATGTTTTGGTAGGAATGGTTAGCAAATGAAATTTAATGTGGTATTTGTAAGATCCCGACCCCAGTCCTTTTGTTTAGCATTATTTTAATCGTGGTTTAGCTTTTTAAGCGAGATTTGATTTAGTTTGACCGCGTATTTGAGTTTGACTAGATTTTTCCTTAGTCTTTGAGATTTTGTAGACCGTTGACTTTAGTTTGACCCGGTCCTTATGATTTGTATTTTTATGGGAAATTACTTCGGATTTCTAAAAATTCTGGATTTGGTGTATTTTGACTCATTTTATGAAGTTTAACAACTTTCATATTTTGACCATTTTGATTTGATGATCAGAAAATGCGTTTTTCGAGAAAAAGGGCAAAACTGACCTTTTACACTAAATCTGTCCATGAATTTCGAAAATTTCAGAAATTGGGGAAAATATACTTTTTGGAAACCGGATATTTCGCTGATCGTTTTTGTCTTCTTCGTCGTTTTCGTTCGGGACCCACAAATGCTAGTTTTGACCTTTGTAAGTTTGGGGCCCATGGGGCCCAGCCCATTTGTTCTATAAAACCACCATTGGGTCTCTTGTCTTCCCCATTCTTTCCCTTTTTCCTGCAACAAGAGAAGGGTTAGGGTTTCTCCCAGCCCCCTTTCTCTCTCCTCATGTACCTCTTCTTCTTTGATGCTAAATGGAGAGTTGAGCCTCCCATCTTCTTCTCCTTCCTCTTAGCTTTCCATAGATGTCTTTTGCAAGAGGTTTGGGCTAGGAGAGACCACCTTTCCATGCATTTCTTCTTGGTTTGAGCTTTTATAAGGTGAGCAATGGATTTCTTTCTCTAAATCTTTGTTTTCCAAACCATTTTGAAGGGTTTTGTTATATATGCAATGGGTTTTCATTGAGATTTGCAATGGATGGATTTCTAGGGTTTCTTCTTAAGCTATTTTGGGGGTTTTATGATTTTGGAGCTTGAGGCTATAAGAGGACCATCATAGAGTGTTTTGCATCTTCTCTTGACTTAAGGCAAGTAGAATTTTCAACTAATATGATGTTTCCATGTTTCTTGTTTGGTCTCATGGCTTTTTCTTCATTATGTTCTAACCCTTTGTGATTTATGGATTCACATTGAATGAATGAACTAATGTATGTTGATTTCCACTTATGCTATTTTCTTATGATGTATTGGGAGTTTGGTTTCATTTTAGTCACTTTGATAATTTGATTTCTTTGTATTAATGGTGTTGTGTTCTAAGTATGGGAAAAACTTTGATTTTTAAAAAGGGTTGTGTTTGATCAATTGGATAGATTTATGGATGGTTTTGATGAGTTTGGAAGGACAAGGAAGGGCCCAACAATTCATGGAAATTAGTATGAAAGAAAAGGAATCAAAAGAATCAAGAAAAGAGGAAAAAATTGCAAAAACATGCACAGCCGGGCTGGACTGGGCAGGCCCAGTCCGCTCGAGCGACCCACTGGGTCGCTCGAGCGGACCAGGCACTGCCTGGCCCTCGCTCGAGTGACCCACTGGGCCGCTCGAGCGACCCAGCTACTGTCTGGGTCCGCTCGAGCGGACCTGGTTCGCTCGAGCGAGGCCCAGCTCAGTCTGGGTCTGGTTTGGGCCCGTGATTGGATTGTTTGTGGGCCAGATTCTTAGGGGCTTCCTTGGGCCTGATTCAAATCAGTCTTTGGGCCATTTTAAGACCTGATGTTGGGCCATTTTAGGGCCTGACATTGGGCTGTTTTAAAATCTGTTTGTGGGCCTGGTTCAGGTCTAGTTTTGGGCTGTTTTAAAATCTGTTTGTGGGCCTGGTTCAGGTCTAGTTTTGGGTTGTTTTAAAATCTGTTTGTGGGCCTGGTTCAGGTCTAGTTTTGGGTTGTTTTAAAAATCTGTTTGTGGGCCTGGTTCAGGTCTAGTTTTGGGCTGATTTAAAAATCTGTTTTGTGGGCAATTCAAGTTTGGTTTTGGGCTGTTTTCAAAACCTGTTTTGTAGGTCATTCAAAGATTAGTTTGGATTAGTTTTTAAGAATTTGTTTGTGAGATATTCAAGGATTGGTTTTGGACCGTTTTAAAACTTGTCTTGTAGGCTTGATTAAGGTTGTTTTTGGATTATCATTAAGGACTATTGGACTTGGATTAAGGCCAACTATAGGCCTGTTTTAAAGAGTTTGGATTTTCTTGTAATACTTGGAAAGTTTGTGAAATGGGAATGGGATCATGGTGAGAATGAATGTATGTGGAATTACCCGGGAACCTTCCGTGTCTCAATGCGCACTTTATCATTTAAACATTATGGATTTTCATTGGCATCAAACACACTCTCTATCAATCAATGTTTAAAGGTTAAATGTGCATTGAGATGGTTCCTTGGTAAGTCATTAAGTCATTCTCCACTGTCCATTCCATTTCAAGTCAGACTATGTATTTGTATTTGTATTCTTGGGTAAACTAATTTGAATATCATCGGTGATTTGCTATAAAATCATGTGTCTTCCCATGTTCGAAAGGGTTGATCGTATGATTTTATACAAATCACTTTGATGTATATTTGAACGGTTTATCATGGATATTCGTATGTTTTCTCCGATTCGATTTGAAAAGAGATTTGGAGTATGTTCGTCACATTCGGGATTTCTTCGATAAGACTATTGTTTTGACAACACTAGTATTTGAAAATAAAAACCTCGAGGCAAGATGGGGCCAGAGCTATGTGGTGCGAGCCCATGAGCCAAAGAGGCTATGATTCCGAAAACAAAACCCCGAGGCAAGACGGGGCCAGAGCTATGTGGTGTGAGCCCCTGAGCCAAAGGGATTAGTATTATGTTAGATTTGTATCGGTTTGAGTTTGAAAACTAAAGGCACCACTAGGCTTAGGTCACCTTGTCGGGCTGATCACCCGGCTTGGGATCTTTAATCTGTCCGCCAGCTGCAGCTTGGATTCTGTCTGTACCGACCATGGCAACGGTTTTGTCTGCCGGTCCCATTTGTATGGCTACGGTTCTGATTTCTGATCTGCCGGTCCCATTTGTATGGCTACGGTTCTGATCCTATTTTTAGTACCACGTTCAGTGGCTACGCTCTGTCTGCTCTTATTACTTCGGTAATAGGAGGATTTAGCTATTTGTGGTTGCCAGTGTTTTATCTGCATATTACTTCAGTTTATGATTCTTGTTGGTTATACTTTTTATGCTTTGATTCGTTTAATGTTTACGATATCGATCTTTATGGTATTGTCGCTATTATTCAGGATTTGAAATGTATTTCCGACGATTAAATGTTTTATGCAGGCTTTTATCTTTTCGAGATATTCGTACATCTGATATTGCTCTTTATTCGTTTTGATACTTACGTTCTGCCATTCGATCGTTTTAGCATACTTTATTGTCACTATTGTTTAGACTATTTATTTGGTTTTACGATGATTTCGTCAGGTTTTATGTATGTTCTTTTGCTTTCATATTATTTGTTTATTTGCTTGCCAGACTGTCGTGTCTGACCCTTATTTGTTTGGTGCCAGATTCCGCTCTTTTGTTTTAGGTGTTTGATCAGAGGAGGCGGTGGGACCGCCGGTCTGACGTGAGAGGCTGCCCGTTGATATCATCTAGATGTCAAGTTTGGCACCAGAGTTCGTGTTTAAACATTGGGGTAGTATTTCTGTCTAGTTGGATATTTTTGTATGGCTATGTTAGCCTTTTTCTTTGGGTTTGTAATTAAGACATCTCTTAATTGTAATTTGAACATGTGGGAATTAATTAGTCTTGTTACTACCTGCTCAGTGTGTTCTGATGTATGATTTATGCCAGTCTGTTTATAGATGGCTTTGTGATATTGGTTGCGTGCGACACGGAACCCGATGGCCACGGATTCCGGGTCGTAACACCATGTGTAGTTTCCGCGAAAAATATACTCTGATGGTGTTGGAATGTGATTATCCTCATTCACGCGGATCTTGGGAACTATAACAAAAAGTTTCAAATTATTCCAAAATTTCGCACCCCGAGATCGGTTCGCTGCAGGTCCCGGTTTCGGGGCGTGACAGGTTTGGTATCAGAGCTGGTTAGTTTCTAGGAAATAAAATACTCTAGAGACATTAAGACGTGTGGTGAGGATTCGTTAGATTGTGTCGATTTGTTTTCTCGTGTCCTTGTTTCTTTGGATTTGAGTCGGCTTTTCTTTCAGTTCGGGAGATTTTGCTTGTCTTTTCTTTTAGTTCGTGTTGTTAGGAGATTTGGATGACCAAATTTCCTCCTTAGTGGTGGAGAATTTAAAGTCTCCATACTCTTGTTCAGTGTCTTTTGTCTGTGCTTGTGTCGGAGACTGAGAACCTTGTGGATTTAGTATGTTGTTTTCGGAGAACATCATCAGACTTTCAGCCTTCAGCATCTTCATTGTGGTCATTGAGAGAAGACATGTGCATTTACCAGCCAAAGTAGGACTTGAGTAGTATTTGAAGATTCCCTCTCAGCTAATTGAAGATCATCATGCAGCGCACCGAGGTAAGTAAATGTGATTTTTGGGTGAACTCAGACCATCTTTCCAAGATGAAGGACTGCAAAAAGGCATATCAGCTATTGATTCTATGAAGAGAGAAGTGATTCTTAGTTAGTAAGACTAGAAGTTGGTGCAAGAAACTCAGGGATTTTCCAGATTCAATTAGCCTCGTCATAGTTCTGGTTGAGAGTTTCTGTAACTTGCAGCTTAGCCGGTGTAGTTGATTCAGCAGGGATACCAAGTGGATGGTTCGTTGGGGTCAAGATAATTTTTGGTGACAGAGGAAACCTTGTGGACTTTACCGATTTATAGGGTATTGGATTGGACAACATGCAGGTGCAAGAGTATACCTCAGTCATGGTGATGTCCCTTTTCTTAGTGAGAATGATTTTCGCGATGTTTTCATCTTTTATTTAGTTTTTCCTTAATATCTACGATTTATCCGTGTAGTGTTTAAACAATGGATTTACGTTCTTCTTTAAGGCTTATTTTGAAATAAAACTATGTTATTTTACTCTTTGCATGAGTCGCATGATTTTGTTTTCATAAGGATTTGTGTTTCGAATTTTTGTTTAATCTTCATAAGATATTATCTTACAATGACCTTAGAATTTTGCTCTTGTTTTAATTCTCTTAAATGTTGACACTTACATTTCAAAACCTTGACGATTTCAAAATTTTGTATATGTTTGGTTGGGAATGGATTTCAATAAAATTTAATGTATGGTCATACTACATGAATTTGATTTATTTTTGAAATCCTAATTTGAGATTGTTGGGTATTTCAATGATTTGTTGGGTTGTGAAAATATGAGTTTCAAAACGAATAATGTTGTTTCATGTTTAAACTTTGATAAACTTTAATTATTAAGCCTTATTTGATGATTTGGAAGTTCAATTTCCATTATGTTTTAAAATGATGAAATTCAACTAAGTAATTATTTTAGTCATCATGTTTAAAATTTTAAGATTTGTTTTGCATCGAATGGAGTGAGTGGTATTAGCCTATGGTTGGAGTTTGGAAGTGTAAGAATTGAAGGGTTGATGGATGTCAGGAAATACATTGATTCAGTTGGAGATAAAGTTGGATTTGTGAGAGAGTAAACATCATTCAAGAATTGGATTGAAAGTTTCAGTTCTTCGTGGATTGACATCAGATTGGCAGATATGTTTTTGTGGATGACACAGTACCAGGTAAGAGATCAAGAGCAGTAAGCAGATGGAATCAGATGTAGGCAGGAATTCAGAGTACAGCACAGAAAGATTAGAATTTGGAGTTGTGATTTCGGAATGAAGAAGGATTGACGGTATTCTTGGAGGCCAGAAGCCGATGATGCGTTCGAGGAATATAGTAAGAGCAAAGGTATGGAATTCCAGAATTTTCGGGATGAAGATTTTTCAGTGAAGGCATGTCTGCGATCACATCTTCGTACAAGCGTCAGGAGCACCGTGTACAGTTTTGTAGGACTTAAGGCACAGATTTCCAAAGTGATAGAAAGAGGTAGAATTTGCAGTTTCCTGACCGACAGTGACTGACAAGGTGAGTAAAAGAAATGATTCGGTGCAGGAACGACAGATGACACCAAGGATGCCTAGGATTGTCGGACACCAGTTTGGCCAGAGGAGTTTGTTTTCGAGCAGATATGTGGATTAGTGTGAAGCCTTCAACCGAATCAGAATGTTGTTGACCGTGCATCTCAACGTCAGATTTGATAAGAGGATCTCTCAGTTGCCGATATCTAGCATAGGGTGTCAGTGTTTTCGTTTGTCTTTTGGGTTTTTGATTTTGATTTGGTTTAAGCCATTTGGAGGACCAAATGGATTCTAAGGGGGGGAGGATGTAAGATCCCGACCCCAGTCCTTTTGTTTAGCATTATTTTAATCGTGGTTTAGCTTTTTAAGCGAGATTTGATTTAGTTTGACCGCGTATTTGAGTTTGACTAGATTTTTCCTTAGTCTTTGAGATTTTGTAGACCGTTGACTTTAGTTTGACCCGGTCCTTATGATTTGTATTTTTATGGGAAATTACTTCGGATTTCTAAAAATTCTGGATTTGGTGTATTTTGACTCATTTTATGAAGTTTAACAACTTTTATATTTTGACCATTTTGATTTGATGATCAGAAAATGCGTTTTTCGAGAAAAAGGGCAAAACTAACCTTTTACACTAAATCTGTCCATGAATTTCGAAAATTTCAGAAATTGGGGAAAATATACTTTTTGGAAACTGGATATTTCGCTGATCGTTTTTGTCTTCTTCGTCGTTTTCGTTCGGGACCCACAAATGCTAGTTTTGACCTTTGTAAGTTTGGGGCCCATGGGGCCCAGCCCATTTGTTCTATAAAACCACCATTGGGTCTCTTGTCTTCCCCATTCTTTCCCTTTTTCCTGCAACAAGAGAAGGGTTAGGGTTTCTCCCAGCCCCCTTTCTCTCTCCTCATGTACCTCTTCTTCTTTGATGCTAAATGGAGAGTTGAGCCTCCCATCTTCTTCTCCTTCCTCTCAGCTTTCCATAGATGTCTTTTGCAAGAGGTTTGGGCTAGGAGAGACCACCTTTCCATGCATTTCTTCTTGGTTTGAGCTTTTATAAGGTGAGCAATGGATTTCTTTCTCTAAATCTTTGTTTTCCAAACCATTTTGAAGGGTTTTGTCATATATGCAATGGGTTTTCATTGAGATTTGCAATGGATGGATTTCTAGGGTTTCTTCTTAAGCTATTTTGGGGGTTTTATGATTTTGGAGCTTGAGGCTATAAGAGGACCATCATAGAGTGTTTTGCATCTTCTCTTGACTTAAGGCAAGTAGAATTTTCAACTAATATGATGTTTCCATGTTTCTTGTTTGGTCTCATGGCTTTTTCTTCATTATGTTCTAACCCTTTGTGATTTATGGATTCACATTGAATGAATGAACTAATGTATGTTGATTTCCACTTATGCTATTTTCTTATGATGTATTGGGAGTTTGGTTTCATTTTAGTCACTTTGATAATTTGATTTCTTTGTATTAATGGTGTTGTGTTCTAAGTATGGGAAAAACTTTGATTTTTAAAAAGGGTTGTGTTTGATCAATTGGATAGATTTATGGATGGTTTTGATGAGTTTGGAAGGACAAGGAAGGGCCCAACAATTCATGGAAATTAGTATGAAAGAAAAGGAATCAAAAGAATCAAGAAAAGAGGAAAAAATTGCAAAAACATGCACAGCCAGGCTGGACTGGGAAGGCCCAGTCCGCTCGAGCGACCCACTGGGTCGCTCGAGCGGACCAGGCACTGCCTGGCCCTCGCTCGAGCGACCCACTGGGCCGCTCGAGCGACCCAGCTACTGTCTGGGTCCGCTCGAGCGGACCTGGTTCGCTCGAGCGAGGCCCAGCTCAGTCTGGGTCTGGTTTGGGCCCGTGATTGGATTGTTTGTGGGCCAGATTTTTAGGGGCTTCCTTGGGCCTGATTCAAATCAGTCTTTGGGCCATTTTAAGACCTGATGTTGGGCCATTTTAGGGCCTGACATTGGGCTGTTTTAAAATCTGTTTGTGGGCCTGGTTCAGGTCTAGTTTTGGGCTGTTTTAAAATCTGTTTGTGGGCCTGGTTCAGGTCTAGTTTTGGGCTGTTTTAAAATCTGTTTGTGGGCCTGGTTCAGGTCTAGTTTTGGGTTGTTTTAAAATCTGTTTGTGGGCCTGGTTCAGGTCTAGTTTTGGGTTGTTTTAAAAATCTGTTTGTGGGCCTGGTTCAGGTCTAGTTTTGGGCTGATTTAAAAATCTGTTTTGTGGGCAATTCAAGTTTGGTTTTGGGCTGTTTTCAAAACCTGTTTTGTAGGTCATTCAAAGATTAGTTTGGATTAGTTTTTAAGAATTTGTTTGTGAGATATTCAAGGATTGGTTTTGGACCGTTTTAAAACTTGTCTTGTAGGCTTGATTAAGGTTGTTTTTGGATTATCATTAAGGACTATTGGACTTGGATTAAGGCCAACTATAGGCCTGTTTTAAAGAGTTTGGATTTTCTTGTAATACTTGGAAAGTTTGTGAAATGGGAATGGGATCATGGTGAGAATGAATGTATGTGGAATTACCCGGGAACCTTCCGTGTCTCAATGCGCACTTTATCATTTAAACATTATGGATTTTCATTGGCATCAAACACACTCTCTATCAATCAATGTTTAAAGGTTAAATGTGCATTGAGATGGTTCCTTGGTAAGTCATTAAGTCATTCTCCACTGTCCATTCCATTTCAAGTCAGACTATGTATTTGTATTTGTATTCTTGGGTAAACTAATTTGAATATCATCGGTGATTTGCTATAAAATCATGTGTCTTCCCATGTTCGAAAGGGTTGATCGTATGATTTTATACAAATCACTTTGATGTATATTTGAACGGTTTATCATGGATATTCGTATGTTTTCTCCGATTCGATTTGAAAAGAGATTTGGAGTATGTTCGTCACATTCGGGATTTCTTCGATAAGACTATTGTTTTGACAACACTAGTATTTGAAAATAAAAACCTCGAGGCAAGATGGGGCCAGAGCTATGTGGTGCGAGCCCATGAGCCAAAGAGGCTATGATTCCGAAAACAAAACCCCGAGGCAAGACGGGGCCAGAGCTATGTGGTGTGAGCCCCTGAGCCAAAGGGATTAGTATTATGTTAGATTTGTATCGGTTTGAGTTTGAAAACTAAAGGCACCACTAGGCTTAGGTCACCTTGTCGGGCTGATCACCCGGCTTGGGATCTTTAATCTGTCCGCCAGCTGCAGCTTGGATTCTGTCTGTACCGACCATGGCAACGGTTTTGTCTGCCGGTCCCATTTGTATGGCTACGGTTCTGATTTCTGATCTGCCGGTCCCATTTGTATGGCTACGGTTCTGATCCTATTTTTAGTACCACGTTCAGTGGCTACGCTCTGTCTGCTCTTATTACTTCGGTAATAGGAGGATTTAGCTATTTGTGGTTGCCAGTGTTTTATCTGCATATTACTTCAGTTTATGATTCTTGTTGGTTATACTTTTTATGCTTTGATTCGTTTAATGTTTATGATATCGATCTTTATGGTATTGTCGCTATTATTCAGGATTTGAAATGTATTTCCGACGATTAAATGTTTTATGCAGGCTTTTATCTTTTCGAGATATTCGTACATCTGATATTGCTCTTTATTCGTTTTGATACTTACGTTCTGCCATTCGATCGTTTTAGCATACTTTATTGTCACTATTGTTTAGACTATTTATTTGGTTTTACGATGATTTCGTCAAGTTTTATGTATGTTCTTTTGCTTTCATATTATTTGTTTATTTGCTTGCCAGACCGTCGTGTCTGACCCTTATTTGTTTGGTGCCAGATTCCGCTCTTTTGTTTTAGGTGTTTGATCAGAGGAGGCGGTGGGACCGCCGGTCTGACGTGAGAGGCTGCCCGTTGATATCATCTAGATGTCAAGTTTGGCACCAGAGTTCGTGTTTAAACATTGGGGTAGTATTTCTGTCTAGTTGGATATTTTTGTATGGCTATGTTAGCCTTTTTCTTTGGGTTTGTAATTAAGACATCTCTTAATTGTAATTTGAACATGTGGGAATTAATTAGTCTTGTTACTACCAGCTCAGTGTGTTCTGATGTATGATTTATGCCAGTCTGTTTATAGATGGCTTTGTGATATTGGTTGCGTGCGACACGGAACCCGATGGCCACGGATTCCGGGTCGTAACACCAAGTGTAGCTTCCGCGAAAAATATACTCTGATGGTGTTGGAATGTGATTATCCTTATTCACGCGGATCTTGGGAACTATAACAAAAAGTTTCAAATTATTCCAAAATTTCGCACCCCGAGATCGGTTCGCTGCAGGTCCCGGTTTCGGGGCGTGACAGGTTTAGGGCCAACAAGCATTGAAAAATATTTTCATTGTCTCTACTAAAGCATGGTTAATAATGCATATATGAGTAGAAGGCTTTGATGAGTTTGATCTGGTGAGATGAGTATTATCTTTCACGGCACAAGTCCCTCATCGATGGGTATAAGGGTGAGTTGGAATGAGAGAAATCACACAAAAATCATTTAGGGCCCGTTTGTTAATTTCACTTCTAAAGTTAAGTTAAACATTCAATCAAAAGCACTTTTTTCCAAAACTCCTTCCATCTTTTCCGACAAAAAAGTCAAAAAGCAACTACATTTACTCACTAAAGGACAAAAATACTACATTTCCCCGTACAAAAAGTCAAAAATATTCCATCCCAAACAACTAAAAATAAAATACCATCATAACCTACTTATATTTTATTCATTCTTTTTTATTTCACTTTTTCACTCATAAAAAGTAATGATGTGACATATACATCACCTTCACTACACTATTTAAATTAACAAATGGGCCCTAAAGAAGAAGATGAAATTTCTACAGCTGATATTGCCTTTTGGTGAAATTTTTTTGAGTAGAATACAAGAACTGCATATATAGATATGGGAAATATTCAAGTGAGAACTAGTTCTCACTAATTATATGAGAACTTTTTTACGGGGCCCAACTAGCAACCCATCCAAACCTAGCAACCAATAGGGAACCCCCTTATAGTCACTAATCCCAAGAATTGGCACACATTCGAATAGGATGAACCGTTGGATCGAGGGTTGAAATTTTTTTTGAATATGAAGCCATTAAAATTGTGGGCCACGGATGAAGGGGTTAGGGGCATTGGTTTGGGGTCAAACTTGATACTTGGGGTGGTCTCATATAGATCTTTTCATCCTCCCGGTCCCATCCCCTAATGGGGCTCACAATTGGGCCCCACAAAAAAAGTTCTCATATAATATGTGAGAACTAGTTCTCACCTGAATATTACCCTATATATATATATATATATAACACCTAAGTAAGTTGGGAGGTTTGGACTACCCAGATAACTAGAAACACCTTGCTATCGTAAGACTCCTTTGCTGATTTACACTTTCTTTAATGATATGCTTTAATCATTTGGATTCTCTTGCACTTGGATACTTAACATCGTTTGGACGTGGGTGGTGGACGTGGGTGGCCCCATGATCGATCTGGCTTAGATCCTTTCCACTATACACATGAACACATGAATAGGACCATATTTTGAGTTGTCAGATTCCTGTTAATGAATGATAACAGTCCAGCAACATCTTTTCTTTTGTAACTATAGCTTGCTTTGTTTTTATCTAATGGGTAAAGGTCCTGTAAGGACGGTCCTTACGGTCCTTACGGTTCAGAATGCCCACTGGGGCCCACCTCATGATCAATCCAAATTGACCACTCATTCATAACTCCTTTATAGGCAATGAATCCCATGAATTTGCATGGATTCGGATGAACTAGACCGTTGGATTGAGGGTCAATTTTTTTTCTTTATTATAAAACTATTAAATTTGTCGACGTTGGATGAAGGGGTTAGAAATATTAGATTGACTTCAAATTTGATATGTAAGTTGACCCCACTTGAATATTTCAATCCCCCCTTGTCCCATGACAAGTAGGGTCTCACGGTGGGCCCCAATAGGCGGTCCTTACAGTAAACCGTAAGGACGGTCCTTACCGGACCGCCTCCCATATCTAATATATATATAACATGCAATGGAGTGTGGAGTATATGTACTAGTATAACTACATCAAATCTTTGACCTTCTTATTTTATTTCTTAATTAGAGGAATACAATTAAGGCATACATAATCTTCAGATTACGTACTAACAACAAAATAAAAATACTAAACCACCATCTTCTTTCAACATCCCTGAAAGAAATAAAACACGCGCATCTCTCAACAACAGTAGTGAATCACATTCAACAACTCCTACCATTCTACTACTCAACCTATAATACACATGAGGATTCTATCCTCGGGTGCTTATTTATGTTAGCCCAATGAAAGCGCGTAGCATACATACTATAACAAATACTAGTACCAGCTAAAGGTGGTTGAGATGGATTGAGCTTTGAAGGGGGGTGTGCGCGCCTAGGAGCACTGGAACTCCCTTGGGACATCTCTCCCACAAACATTCAAGAGCAAGCTAAGGGAGATTGGGATGTCGATGTTAATGCCCAGTACATTGGCTCTAATGGCAATGCACAGGCAAACGGCAGCTTCAAGATCAACAAGGCCTTGTAGTAGAGAGCAGCAAGGAAGTGTTGGTGGGGACCCAATAACCACATTCACCAACCCTAGCACATCGGCACAGACACCCAGTTTCAGTGCATTCCTAGGGCATGTTCCACTTGAAGAAGGTGAAGGAGTGGGAGTAGGGGTTGTGGGTGTAGTTGGAGTCGTAGGGGTAGTAGGAGTTGTGGGTGTTGTGGGAGTAGGAGTTGATGATGCCAAAATTGGGTTTCAGACACCACCGGTCAAGTAATAAATGTAGTAAATGCAAATTAAAGAAGAGAGAGAAGGGATTATAGTGGTTCGGTCAGGATGACCTACGTCCACTTCATAAAGGCAGAGATTGCCTGTGGTGTTTTACTTCCTCAATGATTATTACAAACTAGAGGAATACAAGCGTCGAAGTGAATAGAGAGAGATCCATCCTTTTTTCAAGTGCTGGTAGGGCTCCTCGATTTATAGTCCTCCCCTAACAGATGGGGACGACTCTTCAGCAACGTTCGTCCTTGGCGCTCTCGAACTGCCATCGCGCTGGAGGAGGCAGGTGAGGAACTGCCATCGCGCTGGACGATGCAGGTGAGATATTTCTCCGCAGGACCTGGTAGGAGCGGGATTGCTTCCGAAGCAACGTGGCTGCCCTAACTTGGTCTTTTCGTGGGCTTGGACCTGAGCTTCATCCTCATGGGTTGGGTCATTCGGGCCTGACTCATCATTTGCCCCTCAATGCCCCGTGCCCAAATAATTTTTTGAAAGGGGGGCATTGGCAGATTCAGGTCTCCTCTCCCTCCAAAATCTTTTTTTTTTATTTTCTGGTTTTAATCTTGATCTGGGCGAGCTTCGGAACCGAAGAATCTCGCCCGGGCGCCCTGACGCCCGAGGGAGTGATGTGCTGGCACCCTGGGCGCCCGAGGGGATTTGGCCTGGGCGCCCTGACGCCCGAGGGAGTGATGTGCTGGCACCCTGGGCGCCCGAGGGGATTTGGCCTGGGCGCCCGAGGGAGAAGTCCTTGGGCGCTAGGACTTGACGTCCGGGAGAGAAGGCCTGGGCGCCCGGGGAGTGAGGGCCTGGGCGCCCGGGGAAGCCCTCGGTGGAGAGGCCCTTGGGCGCCCAGGGGGAGTCTGGGCGCCCGGGGAATTCCTTGGGGCGTGGAGAGGAGGTCTGGGCGCCCGGGGGACTTGGTCGCCCGGGGTCTGGGCGCCTGGGGAGAAGGTCTGGGCGCCCGGGGGAGTTATCCTGGGCGCCCAAGGAGAGATTGGCGCCCGGGGGAGCCTGGGCGCCCGGGGAGTGATGGCTGGGCGCCCGGGGGACTTGGTCGCCCGGGTCTGGGCGCCCAGGGAGAAGGTCTGCGCCCGGGGGAGTTATCCTGGGCGCCCGGGGAGAAAGTCCTGGGCGCCCGGGGGTATTTGGCCTGGGCGCCCGGGGAGAAAGTCCTGGGCGCCCGGGCTTTATTTGGCCTGGGCGCCCGGGGAGAATGTCCTGGGCGCCCAGGGGGTTTGTCCAGGGCGAGCTTGGGCCTGGGCGCCCGAGGATGATGGGCGCCCAGGACTGAGGAAGGAGTCCCCTGGTCCGTGGTGGCCATTACGTATTCCTTTTTTTTTTTTTTTTCGGGGGCGCTGCCCCCTGGGCCCCCGCGAGCTGACCGGTGCCGAGGGACACCCCCGGACCCCCTCTGCGTAGCGCATGATATATCCCTTAGCACATGTAAATTCCAAGACTCTGCCCCTCGGTAACTTCTGATGGGTCATCCCAAAAGAAGAAATGAGAGAGCTTCTCAGGCTGAGGAGAGGCCTGCGCCAGCTAGGAGAGGGCTGTGCCAGCTGGAAGAGCTTCCGAGGCTGATCTTTCCGCTGCCCGCGAGAGAGCGACCAGGCTTGAGACCGAATTCTTAGTAGCTTAAGAGAGGGCAGCCAGGGCAGAGGCTGAGCTTGTGAAGGACCTTGAGAGGGCTGAGCTTCTGAAGACCCTTGAGAGGGCTCACTGAGCTTCTGAAGACCCTTGAGAGGGCTTCGCTCGGTGAGGTGAGCTTCTGAAGACCCTTGAGAGGGCTCACTGAGCTTCTGAAGACCCTTGAGAGGGCTTCGCTCGGTGAGGTGAGCTTCTGAAGACCCGCGAGAGGGCTTCGCTCAATGAGGTTGAGCTTCCGAAGACCCGTGAGAGGGCTTCGCTCAGTGAGGCTGAGCTTCTGAAGACCCGCGAGAGGGCTTCGCTCTATGAGGCTGAGCTTGTACAGACCCGTGAGAGGGTGATGCTCAGAGAGACCTTTGTGGAGACAGTGACTGGGGCGGTCCATGAGAGAACTGCTTTCCCAGATATTGCCCTCTTAGGCTTCGTGCTGACTGAGGGGGCTTGATGATTGTAGTGGCAGCTCTTATGATGTCGATGGTGATGTGCTCCTCGACCCTGGGCGCCATGATGATGGGCGCCCAAGTGAGGTGCTCCTCTACCCTGGGCGCCATGAGGATGGGCGCCCGGGTGAGGTGCTTTTCTACCCCTGGGCGCCATTGGGATGGGCGCCCGGTGAGTTGCTTCTCGCCATGGAGCATGCCTCGGAGATTGGTACTTCATGCGGTACTCCACCAAATTGTGCTCCTCCTTGCCTTGCCAGCACGAGTTGTAAGATCTGCTGGTTTTGGGTTACCAGCTGTTGCATGGTCTCTAACATCTGCTGAGGAGTGGGAGCAGGAGCATTCGGGGTATTACCCTCGCCCTCTGCTCGTCTTGTCGATCTAGTGGTGATCACCATAATTTTGAAAAAATGATGAGAACTTTTGTTCGGTTCCCACAGACGGCGCCAAACTGATGATGCCAAAATTGGGTTTCGGACACCACCGGTCAAGTAATAAATGTAGTAAATGCAAATTAAAGAAGAGAGAGAAGGGATTATAGTGGTTCGGTCAGGATGACCTACGTCCACTTCATAAAGGCAGAGATTGCATGTGGTGTTTTACTTCCTCAATGATTATTACAAACTAGAGGAATACAAGCGTCGAAGTGAATAGAGAGAGATCCATCCTTTTTTCAAGTGCTGGTAGGGCTCCTCGATTTATAGTCCTCCCCTAACAGATGGGGACGACTCTTCAGCAACGTTCGTCCTTGGCGCTCTCGAACTGCCATCGCGCTGGAGGAGGCAGGTGAGGAACTGCCATCGCACTGGACGATGCAGGTGAGATATTTCTCCGCAGGACCTGGTAGGAGCGGGATTGCTTCCGAAGCAACGTGGCTGCCCTAACTTGGTCTTTTCGTGGGCTTGGACCTGAGCTTCATCCTCATGGGTTGGGTCATTCGGGCCTGACTCATCAGGAGTTGTGGGTGTAGTTGGAGTTTGTGGGTGTAGATGGGCTAGAGGGAGTAGTAGGAGTTGGGGGTGTTGTGGGAGTAGTAGGAGTTGGGGGTGTTGTGGGAGTAGTAGGAGTTGTGGGTGTAGATGGGCTAGTGGGAGTTGTGGGTGTTGTGGGGGCTGGTGTAGCCCTTAGAGGAGGGGGTTTTGTGGGAGTAGTAGGAGTTGTGGGTGTAGTAGTTGTAAGTGCAGAAATAGTAACTCACAAGATTATGGGGTGCCTAATAGGACTTATCCAAACATATGATGAAGATCAGCTGCCTCAAAGCCTGAAAGGGGAGGAACAAACGGTCAGAGGACCCTGGCCTGAGTGGCGCAAGGCTCTCCGATGCCTAAGTTAGTGTATGAGCTGAACAAAGGAAGGAGAGGAAGAAGAGAGGCAGAGTAATAGCTCTAGTGAGTGTATCTTGCGTACCTTTGTTATGGAATGTTGTCCTATTTATAGAGGACTCTACCTGATATCTTGGAGTGGGCCCCTAGATTTGATAGGGATGTTCTCATTAGCCCACAAAGTAATAAATGCGGGTCCATCACTGCCCATAAAGCATTTATTGCCTGTCCGATCAACCCACATTGCATTAAACGCATGTCATGTTGGGCCTGATCGTGTTGCGCGCCTTTGGCGGTAGAGGTCCCATCGGATCCATCCTCGGGCTCTGCCCTGATTTGGCTATAGTCGCTGGATGCCGCATTGTCAGCGATCTGGCGAAGATTGTGGACGGCTGGGGTGGCCCATCTGTCGCACTGGCTCGTGCCCATGCCCTGCCACGTGTCTGATGACGTGGCGGGCGTGGGGGCGAGATCAGGGTTTTTCTTCATTTCGGCATCCGACCCGGCCTCTTCTGCCGGGGTCAGGCACACAGCCGAGGTTAACTTTGATAGCCGAGCTCGGCGTGGACAGCCGAAGTCAGTTTGGCTTCGGCTAAGATCCTTACCCCCGGGGCCGAGGTGTGTCTGGACGGCACGTGGGCGCGCTAATTGACATCTTATAGCCGAGATCAGCATAATCTTGGTGTCTTGAAAATCTCCCCACACAATTGCCCCTTAGCTTGTGACTTTTTAGGGGCCATAGCTTTTAGAGGTCGGAAGCTAGAGAGTCCGTCTGGAGATGTTCGATCATTGCTCGGCGCTGCTTCGACTATTCGAGGCAATCAATGTCGCGTCCTATTCACCCCGGGAAACGAACCGGGGGTTACACATGTCGATTCCTTATTGACTATGTCGTCAAATTGATGAGACAGGCGCGGATCGCGATGCTGTCTTTTCGAATTCTTAAATGGCGCCTGTAAGGTCCGTGACCTTACTGGGTCAGTTGGGCCCAAAACCCGGCTCGTTGACCCGTTTAATTTGTTATTAATTTAATTAATTGTATTTTAGATATTTAAGTGGGTTTAGATCATGAGCGAGTTTCTTTTAGCATTAGAATAGTATCTGCGAAGTTTCGTTTGATTCCGAGTTCGTTTGATCATAGCAGGGGGGTAGTTTGCAATTTAGGGAAAATTGAGTGTTTTTCCGAAATATTCCAAACGCCGTGATTTATGGGTTCGTTGGAAAGGTCTCGTCGTTCTGATGACTTTTGTCTCTTGACTCATCGCGATCCGGCGATCAGAAACCTTTCAAGTGGTCCATTCTTTCACCGGACCCACTTAAAGGGGCGATTCGGTCTTTTCCCCTTAATTGTCTTCTTAAGCGAATGTTTTTCCTAATTCCATTTCTTTTTCTGCAACGAACGAAAGAATAGCCTCCCATCTTTTCTTCCTCTTCCTTTCTCAAGCCAGATCTCAGCCCTAGGAAACCCCAATCGGAGATCCGATCCGCTAGGATTCATCCTTGCGACATCCTCTTGCTTCCGGTGAAAGTTTGGTAAGCATACTCTCACCTTCATCTTTTTCAATCTTATGCCTTTTGGTTAGATTTAGGTCCGATCTTGATTCTTTTTCTTTCTTTCTTCTCCTTGGTGTATTAGGTTGTGTTTGTACGGGTTAGATTGTGATTTTGAGGGTAGAAAAGCTTCTCCTCAAATTTCACCAATTTCCAATCTTCGTCCTGGTTGAGGCAAGTAGATATGCATTGCATCATAAACATGTGTGTTATTTTATTATTGATTGGTTATGATTCTGATAGATTTCCCCTCTAATTCCAAGCATGTTTTGATATTGATTTAGGGATTTTTAATGTTAGGTTAGGTTTATGGAATGAATGAAATTAATTGTTAAATTGGTAGCCCTTTATGTTTTTAAATTGATAGAATGGATGAGAATGATGATTGTGATGATTGGGGAGCAGGAGGCTCATTTTCTGCAGGTTTGCCATGGTTTGGCTGGAGGAAAAAGGGGCAGAAAACCCATTTTCGGGTTACAACACAGTATGTCCGATCGATCGGACTGTACCTCCGATCGATCGGACTGTGTGTTAACTGAGAGGTGTACAGGTCTGATCGATCGCACAGTACGTCCAATCGATCGGAGTGTAATTTTCTGACAGCACTTGGAAACTTCGAAGACCTGTAACTTTCAATCCGCCCGTTGGATTTCTACATATAATATATCGTTGGAAAGCCCTTGAGACGTAGAATTTAATGGTTTTAGTTTCATCACGATCGGAGGTCGGGAAGTGATGTAAATACTTGGATTATTGATCCAGCTCAAGTTTTATTGGAAATAAGACCGGTAACCTAGGTTTGGGCCTTAGATGTTGGAAACCATCAATTTACTCTCACTTGACCATTAATGGGATTGAAATTGAATCACGTGCTTGGTGTGAATTCGATGGGTTGTCTAGGTATTCGTGTATTACACGTAGTGTAACCGAATGCACATGGAGTTGAATTTAATGATGTTCAACATGATTGTACACCAAGGAATTATCCTAAAGCATCATTGATTCAATTTCCACATGTACTCCGTTAGAATACGTAGGATACAGGGATGACACCACTTACCTAGGGTTGGATTGTAATTCTTCCTTGACTTGTGACTTGTATCCGTTGATAACATCTCCTTGTACACTCCATTGACATAAAACATGTAATCAATTATGAAACATAAACTCTTATAGAGTTTAGGACTTGGACTTGACTTAGAGTGTACCATAGGAACCCGTGTCTTATATTGATGAACATGACTGGCTAGTAATGGAAGGGGATTATCACATGTTTCGCTTGTCTTGTATCATCTTGAATAAGATAATCCCTAAGAACTTGTCTTGTACTTGGAACTAGCCAGACTTGCTTGTCTTGTCTGTCCTTGAGTCAAAACCACTTTATTATTATTGTTTGCATATCATGGCCATCTGCAGTTTGGGATTTAATGACGAATCGGTTACTCCGGTTGTCGGGGTGGGCAGTCGGCGTAGGACGGCGTCCATGGCGTTGAATAGCTGGGAGCGGGCTAGGACCGTGCTGCTATTCCCAGGACAGGGAGCTAGGATCCCACTGGAGCCGGACTATGGTATCAGTAGTCCAAGGGGATTGTTACTGGTACCCCGGGAGGTGGCATAGGACATCCTCGGAGTCTCCCTCTTGCTTGTCTTGCTTGCATTTGCATGGATAGTGGTTATTGTTAGATGATTGCTAGGATTCTTGTTATTGTTTCTGCTTATTAATCTCGCTTTATACCTAACTTTATATTCTTGTATTCATATGATCTTATACCTGTCATTACTCTATACTTGATGCATGTCGTGTTTATTATGTTTTGTATATCTATTGCTCAACATGTCGTTGACTTTGTTCCTTGATGTACAGACACATCAGGTGAGTTCTTGTCACGCCCCGAAACCGGGACCTGCAGCGAACCGATCTCGGGGTGCGAAATTTTGGGATAATTTGAAACTTTTTGTTATAGTCCCCAAGATCCGCGTGAATGAGGATAATCACATTCCAACACAATCAGAGTATATTTTTCGCGGAAGCTAAACATGGTGTTACGACCCGGAATCCGTGGCCATCGGGTTCCGTGTCGCACGCAACCAATTCTATAAAGCCATCATATAAGCAGACTGGCATAAATCATACATCAGAGCACACTGAGCTGGTAGTAACAGACTAATTAATTCCCACATGTTCAGATTACAATTAACAAGTGTCTTAATTACAAACCCAATAAAAAGGCTAATAAAGCCATACAACAATATCCAACTAGTAGAGATACTACCCTCAAAGATTTGATACGAACTCCGGTGCCAAACTTGACATCTAGATGATATCAATGGGCAGCCTCTCACGTCAGACCGGCGGTCCCACCGCCTCCTCTGATCAAACACCTAAAACAAAAAGAGAAGAACTGGCACCAAACAAAAAGGGTCAGACACGACGGTCTGGCAAGCAAATAAACAAATAATATGAACAAAAGAACATATATAAAACCTGATGAAATCATCGTAAAACCGGATAAATAGTCTAGACGATAATGACAATAAAGCATGCTAAAACGATTGAATGGCAGAACATAAGTATCAAAACGAATAAAGAACAATATCAGATATACGAATATCTCGAAAAGATTAAAAGCCTGCTTAAAACATTTAATCGTCGGAAATACATTTCAAATCCTAAATAGTAGCGACAATACAATAAAGATCGATATCGTAAACATTAAACAAATCTGAGCATAAAAAGTATAACCAACGAGAATCATAAACTAAAGCAATATACAGATAAAACACTGGCAACCACAAATAGCTAAATCCTCCTATTACCGAAGTAATAAGAGCAGACAGAGCGTAGCCACTGAACGTGGTACTAAAAATAGGATCAGAACCGTAGCCATACAAATGGGACCGGCAGATCAGAAATCAGAACCGTAGCCATACAAATGGGACCGGCAGATAAAACCGTTGCCATGGTCGGTACAGACAGAATCCAAGCTGCAGCTGGCGGACAAATTAAAGATCCCAAGCCGGGTGATCAGCCCGACAAGGTGACCTAAGCCTAGTGGTGCCTTTAGTTTTCAAAACTCAAACTGATACAAGTCTAACATAATACTAATCCCTTTGGCTCAGGGGCTCACACCACATAGCTCTGGCCCCGTCTTGCCTCGGGGTTTTGTTTTCGGAATCATAGCCTCTTTGGCTCATGGGCTCGCACCACATAGCTCTGGCCCCGTCTTGCCTCGAGGTTTTTATTTTCAAATACTAGTGTCGTCAAAACAATAGTCTTATCGAAGAAATCCCGAATGTGACGAACATACTCAATCTCTTTTCAAATCGAATCGGAGAAAACATACGAATATCTCTGGTAAACCGTTCAAATACGCATCAAGGTGATTTGTATAAAATCATACGGTCAACCCTTTCGAACATGGGAAAACACATGATTTTATAGCAAATCACCGATGCTATTTAAATTAGTTTACCAAAGAATACAAATACAAATACAAATACATTTTCTGACTTGAAATGGAATGGATAGTGGAGAATGACTTAATGATTTACCAAGGAACCATCACAATACACATTTAACCTTTAAACATTGATAAATAAGAATGTGTTTGATGCCAATGAAAATCCATAATGTTTAAATGATAAAGTGCGCATTGAGACACGAAAGGTTCCCGGATAATTCCACATACACTCATTCTCACATCATTCCCATTTCACAAATTTCCAAGCATCACAAATAATCCCAAATCTCATTAAAACAGGCCCATAGTTGGCCTTAGACCGAGCCCAAAACAGTCCTTAATAACAGTCCAAAAACTACTCTTAAATGGCCCACAAAACAGGTCTTAAAAACAGCCCAAAACTAATCTTAAGATGGCCCACAATACAAACCTTAAAACAGCCCAAAACTGAACCTTGAATGGCCCAATAAACAGTTTTAAAATAGCCCAAAACTAAACCTTGAATGGCCCAATAAACAGTTTTTAAAACAGCCCAAAACTGGCCTTGAACAGGCCCACAAAACAAGTCTTAAAACAGTCCAATGTCAGGCCCAAAGATGACCCAATATCAGATCTGAAATGGCCCAAAAACTGACTTGAAACAGGCCCAAGGAAGCCCCCAACAATCCAGCCCACAAAATGATCCAAACTCGGGCCCAAACCAACCCCAGGCTGAGCTGGGCCTCGCTCGAGCGAACCCAGGTCCGCTCGAGCGGACCCAGACAGTAGCTGGGTCGCTCGAGCGAGGGCCAGGCAGTGCCTGGTCCGCTCGAGCGACCCAGTGGGTCGCTCGAGCGGACTGGGCCTGCCCAGTCCAGCCCGGCTGTGCATGTTCTCCATTTCTTTGCATTTTTCTGATTTTTCTTTCCCTTCTTCCCTTCTTACACATTTTCACATATGGTTGGGCTTCCCCTTGCCAATTCAAGTTCATTAAAACACTAATGCATTAAAGGATTCTATTCCCATCAAATGAATCAAATACAAACAAAACCTTTCTATGTCAAAAATACTAGCATAAAGACAGTCCTAGTGGATCCAAGAAGATGCATCACCAAATGATTTTTAAGTAGTTAAAACATCAATTTGGAAAGCCATAAGCAATACCAATGTGCAAAAATTCAAAGTTAAATTTATCCATTTACAAGAAGCAAACAATGTAGAACAAAAATCCATGGGATTATTCATACCAAGCAAGAATCATCATATTAGTTGGATAATCTACTTGCCTTGGTCAAGAGAAGGTGCAAAACACTCCATGAAGGTGCTCTTAAAGCCTCAAGCTCCAAAATCATAAAACCCCCAAAATAGCTTAAGAAGAAACCCTAGAAATCAACCATTTTCCAAACTCCATGAAAACCCATTGCATGTGGGATTAAAACACTCCAAATGGAGAGGAAAACAAGAATCTCAAGAAAAGAAAACCATTGCTAACCTTTAGGTGTTCCAAACTAGAAGAAGGGCTTGGATGAGGGTCTTTCCTAAGCTCAAAATCCTTGAAAATAGGGTCTTTGGAAAGCAAAGAGGGAGGAGAAGAAGATGGGAAGCTCAACTCTCCATTTAGCATCAAGGAAGAAGAGATACATGAGGAGAGAGAAAGGGGGCTGGGAGAAACCCTAACCCCTCTCTTGTTGCAGGAAATGAGAGAATGGGGAAGAGAAGAAGAGCCCCATGGCTTTATAAAGACTAAATGGGCTGGGCCCCATGGGCCCCAAACTTACAAGGGTCAAAACTAGCAATTGTGGGTCCCGAACGAAAACGACGAAGAAGACAAAAATGATCAGCGAAATTTCTACTTTCCAAAAAGTATATTTTCCCCAATTTCTGAAATTTTCGAAATTCATGGACAGATTTAGTGAAAATGTCATTTTTGCCCATTTTTCTCGAAAAACGCGATTTCTGAGCATCAAATCAAAATGGTCAAAACATGAAAGTTGTTAAACTTCATAAAATAAGTCAAAATACACCAAATTCATAATTTTTAGAAATCTGAAGTAATTTCTCATAAAAATACATATCATATGGACCGGGTCAAACCAAAGTCAACGGTCTACAAAATCTCAAAGACTAAGGAAAAATCTAGTCAAACTCAAAAAAACAAGATCAAACTAAATCAAATCTCACTTAACAAGCTAAGCCACGATTAAAATAATGCTAAGCAAAAGGACTGGGGTCGGGATCTTACAGTTCTTCTACGAGGAGCAGGCAGGTGAGGAGATCCCAGAGGATCTCCAACCAGCAGAGGAGGCACGAGAGTGGCGTGCCGATGACGTAGAGTAGCGTCATCACCCCTGGCACGAGAGAGACATATTTGGGATCTATTAGATTTATCTTTCATTTATATATTTCTCTCGCCAAACCTTTATATTACATTGACTTCTGTTTCTTTGATTGGCCATGTTTAGTGGGTTGGCCATTGTAATATATTACCTAACTTTGAAGTTCTATTTATTCTTCTTGCAACTTTAATTTAAGGAGAGTTTATTAATCATTGCTTGAGATCCTATATGCCTAGAGTTATATTAACTCTATATTTATTGTGACACATGAGGTTGGAAATATTAATCCTCACCGCGGACTATGATCCGTGGGCCCAAAGGACAAAATTTTTATTAGTCCTAAAAATTCACTCTCCGGATCCGGTTATTTCTTTAATCGGGTTCGGGGGACGTGACAGATTGGTATCAGAGCAGTGGTTGGTTTCTCAGGGGAAAAACAAATTGTAGAAACCATAGGACGCGTGTGAGGATTTCGTTAGTCAGTAGGTTGATCTCTTAGTTTTGTTTCTAGCATTGTGATGTTAGCTTGGGGTATTTTGGAACTAACCTTGAATGTTTTACACGATTATGGATGGTAGGCATAATACCCGAGGTGAGGGTAGTTCATCTCAGAATGGCTCTGAGAATCAATTCCACCAGTTCATGGCAGCTTTCATTCAGTCCCAAAAGGACATGGCTGAGCAGAGCCAGAAACAAAATGAGGATCAGGCAGTATTCCAAGCACAGATGCTTGAGGTAGTGCAGAAGGTGGGCCAGCCACAGGCCAAGGAGTATGATCTCAATGAGTTGGTTGAGAAGTTCAGAAAGAGGTTCCCACCTGAGTTCCATGGCATTGAGGACCCCGCCGTTGCAGATGAGTGGGTTGTCCAGATAGAGAAGATATACGAGGTGTTTCGGTGCACTGGCATTCAGCAGGTGCAGTTAGCAGCCCACATGTTCCGTGGAGCAGCTGAGAGATGGTGGAAGACCGTCAAACACCCCTATGAGGAGATTGCTGAGGAAGTAGCCTGGAGAACTTTTACAGAGCAATTCCAGAAGAAGTTTATCCCGGAGCACTATAGGGATCAAAAGATGGAGGAGTTCGAGAGGCTGGTACAGGGTGACTTGACAGTACAGGATTATGAGATTGCCTTCACCCATCTATCTCGATTTGCTGAGAGTCTGATTCAGCCAGAGTCAGAGAGAGTCCGGAGATTTATCAAGGGACTGCGAGCTGATATTAAGATGCAAGTACAGCGCAGCAGATTGACCAACTATGATGATGTGGTCAAGGAAGCTTATTGGGCAGAGGAGTCCCTGAAGGAGGTGATTGCTTTGGAGCAGCAGAGGATCTTGGCATTGATCCCTCCACCCAGGACACAGGGATCTTCGTCTCTGTCATATCAGCAGCCGGCACCTAAGAGGCTACGGTTTGAGCCTGTACTCCGACAGCAGCCACAGCGAGTCTCTTGCATGCATTGTGGCGGGAATCACTATGGCCGTGATTGCAGGAAGCAATCAGGAGCGTGTTTCAACTGTGGAGACCCCGGGCATAAGGTTCGTTTCTGCCCAGGGAAGACAGGAGTAGCACCATCACCTTTTCCAGCTCCGGCGCCCAGGCCACCACATCCTGCGCAGCCGTTGAGACAGATGCCTCCTGGACAGGCCAGGCCACAACAGCAGCAGCAGCAGATGATAGTCCGACCACTTCAGCCACCGCAGCAGCACCCTCCAGTACCTCAGCAGCGCTATCAGCAGAGACCCCCAGCACCCAGATTCCAGGGGCGTGGTCAGAGACCACCGCAACAGTATCATCAGCAGCGTCCCCAGCAGGCAGGGAGAGCTTATGCTCTGACGCATGAGGAAGCAGAGGCTGCAGGGAATGTCATAGAAGGTACACTTTTAGTTTGTGGATTTGATGCTAAAGTTTTATTTGATCCTGGATCCACACATTCGTTTGTTGCACCAGCATTTGCACTGCATTTGGGGGAGGATAAGGAGATACTACCCTATGATTTGATGGTAGCTACCCCTGTAGGTAGACATGTAGCTTGTAATGTCATCTACCCTAGGTGTAGTATTCAGATTGGGAAAGTTAAGTTGACCGTCAGTTTGATCATCTTACCAATGGTGGAGTTTGATGTGATACTCGGTATGGATTGGTTAGCTAAGAACCGAGCAGTGTTAGATTGTTTTAACAAGACTGTGAAGTTGCAGAGTGCAGACCGTAGTGTTGAGTTTATTGGAGCTGAAAAGCCCATCTCCACTCGGATGATTTCTGCATTGAAGGCAGAGCGGTTGATGAGGAGCGGATGCGAATGTTTTATCGCATTTATTGCGGAAGATAAGGAGTCCAAGTCTGTTGATGAGATTCCAGTGGTGCGAGAATTCCCGGATGTGTTTCCGGATGAGATTCCTGGTTTGCCACCTGTTCGTGAGTTGGATTTCACGATTGAATTGCAACCGGGGACAACACCTATTTCGAAGGCCCCGTATAGGATGGCACCAGCAGAATTGAAAGAGTTGAAAACTCAGATTGGAGATCTGTTGGATAAGGGTTTCATCAGGCCCAGTGTTTCACCGTGGGGAGCTCCGGTGATATTTGTGAAGAAGAAGGACGGGACTATGAGGATGTGCATAGATTACAGACAGTTGAACCAGATGACTGTTAAGAACAAGTACCCGTTACCAAGGATCGATGAGCTATTCGATCAGTTGCAGGGAGCCCAATTCTTTTCGAAGATAGATCTGCGTTCCGGTTATCATCAGTTGCGAGTCAGAAAGGAAGATGTTCCTAAGACTGCATTCCGGACGAGATATGGACATTTTGAGTTTCTTGTGATGCCTTTTGGATTGACAAATGCTCCAGCAGTTTTTATGGCATTGATGAATAAGGCATTTGCTCCTTTCTTGGATCAGTTTGTGGTAGTCTTCATAGATGATGTTTTGGTGTACTCGAAGACTAAGGAGGAGCATGAGCATCAGTTGAGAACTTCTTTGCAGCTTTTAAGGGATAACTAACTGTATGCAAAGTTGAGCAAATGTGAGTTTTGGTTGGAACAAGTGGCATTTTTGGGCCATATAATCTCTAAGGAAGGACTGACAGTGGATCCCAAGAAGATTGCAGCAGTTGTCAATTGGAGTAGCCCGAGGAATGTAGCGGAGATTCGTAGTTTCCTTGGACTTGCAGGTTACTACAGGAGGTTTGTGAAAGGATTCGCTACTATAGCATCTCCGTTGACTAAGTTGACAAGGAAAGATATTCCATTTGTATGGACGGAGGGGTGTGAAAAGAGTTTCCAAGAGCTGAAGACCAGATTGACTACAGCACCCATACTTGCTTTACCCGCTGGAAGTGGAGGATTTGTGATTTTCACAGATGCATCAGGAGTAGGTTTGGGATGTGTCCTCATGCAGCATGACAAGGTGATAGCCTATGGATCGAGACAATTGAAGGATCATGAGAAGAAGTATGCCACACATGACTTGGATTTAGCAGCAGTAGTGTTTGCATTGAAGTTGTGGAGGCACTATTTGTATGGGGAGAGATTTGAGGTGCATACAGATCATAAGAGTCTGCAATATCTGTTTACACAGGGTGATCTGAATAACAGGCAGAGGAGATGGATGGAGTACATAAAGGATTATGATTTTCCGATCAAGTACCATCCTGGAAGAGTGAATGTGGTAACAGATGCTCTCAGTAGGAAGGCAGCATTTAGTGGATGTATAATGCCTGAATGGAGATGGATGGAGCAATTCAGAGATATGGATGTGGAAGTCTGGCCAGTTAAAGAGAAGGTCCTAGTTGCTACTATGGGAGTTTGGAAGCCAGAAATAGTGAACAAGATCAAGGAATGCCAGAAGGATGATCTAGAGTTGCAGAGAATCATTGAGCATGTGGATGACAAGCCAGAGTTCAGACTGATTAAGGGAGTTTTGTACTGCAAGGATAGGTTGTGTGTGCCAGATGTTCAAGACATCAAGTCAGAATTGATGACAGATGCGCACCACACCAGATACTCTATTCACCCAGGGAGTACCAAGATGTATCAGAATTTGAAGAATCACTATTGGTGGGTGAAAATGAAGAAAGAGATTGCAGAATTTGTCTCCAGGTGTATGACTTGTCAGCAGATTAAGGCAGAGCACAAGAAGCCTCCTGGTTTACTTCACCCGTTGGAAATTCCACAGTGGAAATGGGAGAATATCACTATGGATTTCGTGTCGGGATTGCCGAATACCAAGAAAGGCAATGTTGCTATTTGGGTGATTGTGGATAGATTGACTAAATCAACCCATTTCTTGCCATTCAAGACTGGACAGTTTATAGATAAGATGACTAAGATGTACAGAGACAATATAGTTAAGTTGCATGGAGTGCCTAAGTCCATAGTGTCCGATCGAGACACTAAGTTTGTCTCTCGGTTTTGGTCTACTTTCCAGTCATCTATGGGTACTCAGTTGAAGTTCAGCACAGCTTACCACCCTCAGACAGATGGACAGTCAGAGCGTACAATCCAGACATTGGAAGATCTCCTCCGAGCATGTGTTTTGGATTTCAAGGAGAGTTGGGATGAGAGTTTGCCTCTATGTGAGTTTGCCTACAATAACAGTTATCATTCAAGTATTGGTATGGCACCATTTGAGGCATTGTACGGAAGGAGATGCAGAACTCCAGTATGTTGGGAGGAAGTTGGAGTTCGGAGTTTTCATGGCCCTTCAGAGATTGCTGATTCCAGTGAGAAGGTCAGAGTTGTCCAGATGAGAATGAAGGAGTCACGGGATCGTCAGAAGAGCTATGCAGACAAGAGGCGGAGACCTTTAGAATTCCAAGTGGGGGATATGGTTTTCTTGAAAGTGTCTCCAATGAGAGGTGTTGTCAGATTTGGACAGAAAGGGAAGCTTGCCAAGAGGTTTGTGGGACCGTTTGAGATCAAGAGCAAGATAGGAGACGTGGCGTATCGTCTAGTGCTACCGCCAGAGTTAGCGGGAGTGCACGACGTATTTCATGTTTCAATGCTTCGGAAGTATATTCCCGATCCCACCCACGTGTTGCAGCACGAGCCACTTCAGCTTCAGGCGGATGTCACCTACGTGGAGCGTCCAGCGCAGATCATCGACACGAAGGAGGTAGTGTTGCGTACCAAGACCATTCAATGGGTCAAAGTACAGTGGGAGAACCACAGTCCGGAAGAAGCTACGTGGGAGCTGAAGGAGCAGATTCAGAAAGCGTACCCCTATCTTTTTCCAGATGAGGTATGTTTAGGCATTTGGGGGACCAAATGTTCTTTTTATTTGTGAGAGTTGTAAGGTCCGTGACCTTACTGGGTCAGTTGGGCCCAAAACCCGGCCCGTTGACCCGTTTAATTTGTTATTAATTTAATTAATTATATTTTAGATATTTAAGTGGGTTTAGATCATGAGCGAGTTTCTTTTAGCATTAGAATAGTATCTGTGTAGTTTCGTTTGATTCCGAGTTCGTTTGATCATAGCAGGGGGGGTAGTTTGCAATTTAGGGAAAATTGAGTGTTTTTCCAAAATATTCCAAACGCCGTGATTTATGGGTTCGTTTGAAAGGTCTCGTCGTTCTGATGACTTTTGTCTCTTGACTCATCGCGATCCGGTGATCAGAAACCTTTCAAGTGGTCCATTCTTTCACCGGACCCACTTAAAGGGGCGATTCGGTCTTTTCCCCTTAATTGTCTTCTTAAGCGAATGTTTTTCCTAATTCCATTTCTTTTTCTGCAACGAACGAAAGAATAGCCTCCCATCTTTTCTTCCTCTTCCTTTCTCAAGCCAGATCTCAGCCCTAGGAAACCCCAATCGGAGATCCGATCCGCTAGGATTCATCCTTGCGATCTCCTCTTGCTTCCGGTGAAAGTTTGGTAAGCATACTCTCACCTTCATCTTTTTCAATCTTATGCCTTTTGGTTAGATTTAGGTCCGATCTTGATTCTTTTTCTTTCTTTCTTCTCCTTGGTGTATTAGGTTGTGTTTGTACGGGTTAGATTGTGATTTTGAGGGTAGAAAAGCTTCTCCTCAAATTTCACCAATTTCCAATCTTCGTCCTGGTTGAGGCAAGTAGATATGCATTGCATCATAAACATGTGTGTTATTTTATTATTGATTGGTTATGATTTTGATAGATTTCCCATCTAATTCCAAGCATGTTTTGATATTGATTTAGGGATTTTTAATGTTAGGTTAGGTTTATGGAATGAATGAAATTAATTGTTAAATTGGTAGCCCTTTATGTTTTTAAATTGATAGAATGGATGAGAATGATGATTGTGATGATTGGGGCGTAGGAGGCTCATTTTCTGCAGGTTTGCCATGGTTTGGCTGGAGGAAAAAGGGGCAGAAAACCCATTTTCGGGTTACAGCACAGTATGTCCGATCGATCGGACTGTACCTCCGATCGATCGGACTGTGTGTTAACTGAGAGGTGTACAGGTCTGATCGATCGCACAGTACGTCCGATCGATCGGAGTGTAATTTTCTGACAGCACTTGGAAACTTCGAAGACCTGTAACTTTCAATCCGCCCGTTGGATTTCTACATATAATATATCATTGGAAAGCCCTTGAGACGTAGAATCCAATGGTTTTAGTTTCATTACGATCGAAGTTCGGAAAGTGATGTAAATACTTGGATTATTGATCCAGCTCAAGTTTTATTGGAAATAAGACCGGTAACCTAGGTTTGGGCCTTAGATGTTGGAAACCATCAATTTACTCTCACTTGACCATTAATGGGATTGAAATCGAATCACGTGCTTGGTGTGAATTCGATGGGTTGTCTAGGTATTCGTGTATTACACGTAGTGTAACCGAATGCACATGGAGTTTAATTTAATGATGTTCAACATGATTGTACACCAAGGAATTATCCTAAAAGCATCATTGATTCAATTTCCACATGTACTCCGTTAGAATACGTAGGATACAGGGATGACACCACTTACCTAGGGTTGGATTGTAATTCTTCCTTGACTTGTGACTTGTATCCGTTGATAACATCTCCTTGTACACTCCCTTGATATAAAACATGTAATCAATTATGAAACATAAACTCTTATAGAATTTAGGACTTGGACTTGACTTAGAGTGTACCATAGGAACCCGTGTCTTGTATTGATGAACATGACTGGCTAGTAATGGAAGGGGATTATCACATGTTTCGCTTGTCTTGTATCATCTTGAATAAGATAATCCCTAAGAACTTGTCTTGTACTTGGAACTAGCCAGACTTGCTTGTCTTGTCTGTCCTTGAGTCAAAACCACTTTATTATTATTGTTTGCATATCATGGCCATCTGCAGTTTGGGATTTAATGACGAATCGGTTACTCCGGTTGTCGGGGTGGGCAGTCGGCGTAGGACGGCGTCCATGGCGTTGAATAGCTGGGAGCGGGCTAGGACCGTGCTGCTATTCCCAGGACAGGGAGCTAGGATCCCACTGGAGCCGGACTATGGTATCAGTAGTCCAAGGGGATTGTTACTGGTACCCCGGGAGGTGGCATAGGACATCCTCGGAGTCTCCCTCTTGCTTGTCTTGCTTGCATTTGCATGGATAGTGGTTATTGTTAGATGATTGCTGTAAGATCCCGACCCCAGTTCTTTTGTTTAGCATTGTTTTAATCGTGGTTTAGCTTGTTAAGTGAGATTTGATTTAGTTTGATCTTGTTTTTGAGTTTGACTAGATTTTTCCTTAGTCTTTGAGATTTTGTAGACCGTTGACTTTGGTTTGACCCGGTTCATATGATTTGTATTTTTATGAGAAATTACTTTTCATTTCTAAAAATTCTGGATTTGACGTATTTTGACTCATTTGATGAAGTTTAACAACTTTCATGTTTTGGCCATTTTGGTTTGATGCTCAGAAATCACGTTTTTCGAGGAAAATGGGCAAAAATGACATTTTCACTAAATCTGTCCATGAATTTCGAAAATTTCAGAAATTGGGGAAAATATACTTTTTGGAAAGTAGATATTTCGCTGATCATTTTTGTCTTCTTCGTCGTTTTCGTTTGGGGCCCACAAATGTTAGTTTCAGCCTTGTGAAGTTTGGGGCCCATGGGGGGCCCAACCCATTTATCCCTTATAAAGCCAATGAGGCTCTTGTCTTCTCTCCCACTCTTCATTTCCTGCAACAAAGAGGAGGAGATAGGGTTCTTCTCCCAGCCCCTTCCTCTCTCCTCATGTGTCTCTTGTTCCTTGATGCTAAATGGAGGAGTGATCTCCTCATCTTCTTCCCCATCTTCCAAACTTCCATTAGATGCCATTTGTGAGAGATTTGAGCAAGAGAAGACCCATCTTTCAAGCTCTTCTTCCTTGTTTGAACTTCAAAAAGGTTAGCAATGGTTTCTTTTCATGAGGTCTTGGTTTTCCAAACCCTTTGGAGTATTTTTCTCATATATGCAAAGACTTTCTTTGAGATTTGCAATGTATTGATTTTCTAGGGTTTCTTTTTGAGCTACTTTGGGGGTTTTGTAATTTTGGAGCTTGGGGCTTTAAGAGGACCATCATAGGGTGTTTTGCATCATCTCTTGACCCAAGGCAAGTAAACAATCTACTAATTTGATGGTTTTGTTTAATATGAATGATTTTATGTTATGGTATCCTATTTCTTGCTCCTCCTTACTTCTTATGGATTTATTCATTTAATGCTTTAAGCTATGGGTATGTTATCTTTCCCTAAGAAATTGTCTTGCATGAAGCTAAATCTTCATTTTCTTTTAATCACCTTGGTTCAACCTTTGTTTTCAAATTCTAGTGGTTACTAAATGAAGAAGACTTTGCTCTTATATGATTGATCTAGATTTAATTGGAAAATTTTGTGTATGGATGGGATCAAGAGGATTGTGGAAGTTAAGAGAGGCCATTAAATTTGTGTAATTATGTTGGAAAGGATGGAGGAGAAAGAAGGGTGAAAAAAGGGCTGAAAAGGTGCATTTCTGCACTTGGGTCGGGCTGGGACAGAACCCAGTCCGCTCGAGCGACCCAGTGGGCCGCTCGAGCGGACCAGGTTCTGGGAGGGCCTCGCTCGAGCGAGCCAAGGGTCGCTCGAGCGGACCCAGCCCAGTCTGGACCCCTTTTTCAGGGCTCGTTTTGAGGCAGAATTGAGACTCTTTCCTGACTTGTTTTGGACTGTTTTGTGGGCCTGTTCATAGTTAGTTTTGGGCCATTTTAAAACCTGATATTGGGCCTGTTCAAGGCCAGCTTTTAGACCATTTTAAGACCTGTTTTTATGGGCCTGTTCATAGTTAGTTTTGGGCTGATTAAAAACCTGTTTTTGGGCCTGTTTCAAGGTTCAGTTTTGGGCTGATTTAAAAACCTGTTTTGTGGATCATTAAAGGTTTAGTTTGGGCTTGTTTTAAAACTTGTTTCTTAGACCATTAAAAGATTAGTTTTGGACTGTTATTAAGGACTGTGGTGGGCTCGGTTTAAGGCCAACTATAGGCCTGTTTTAAAGAGTTTGGATTTACTTGTAATGCTTGGAATTTGTGAAATGGGAATGGGACCAATGAGAGAATGAACGTATGTAAAATTATCCGGGAATCGTTTGAGCCTCAATGCGCACTTTATCATTTAAATGTTGGGGATTTTCATTGGCATCAAACTCACTCCTTAATGATCAATGTTTAAAGGATAGTTGTGCATTGAGATGGTTCCTTGGTAAGTCATTAAGTCATTCTACATAATTTCCATTCCATTTCAAGTTAGAGGATGTATTTGTACTTATAATGATATCCTTTGGTAAACTAATTCAAATAGCGTCGGTGATTTATTATAAAATCATGGGGTCTTCCAGATTCGAAAGGATTGGTCGTATGATTTTATACAAATCACTTTGATGTGTATTTGAGCGGTTTACCATGGATATTCGTATGTTTTCTCCGAATTGATTTGAAAGGAGATTGGAGTGGTTTATCACATTCGGGATTTCTTCGATGAGACTATTATTTTGTTAAGATTAGTATTTGAAAATAAAACCTCGAGGCAAGACGGGGCCAGAGCTATGTGGTGTGAGCCCCTGAGCCAAAGGGATTAGTATTATGGTTTGATTCGTATCGGTTCGAGTTTTGAAAACTAAAGGCACCACTAGGCTTAGGTCACCTTGTCGGGCTGATCACCCGGCTTGGGATCTTTAGTTTGTCCGCCAGCTGCAGCTTGGATTCTGTCTGTACCGACCATGGCAACGGTTTTATCTGCCGGTCCCATTTGTATGGCTACGGTTCTGATTTTTGATCTGCCGGTCCCATTTGTATGGCTACGGTTCTGATCCTATTTTTAGTACCACGTTCAGTGGCTACGTTCTGTCTGCTCTTATTACTTCGGTAATAGGAGGATTTAGCTATTTGTGGTCGCCAAGGTTTATCTGCATATTACTTTATTTTATGATTCGTGTGGGTTATACTCTTTATGCTTTGATTTGGTTAATGTTTACGATATCGATCACTTATCCTATTGTCGCTACTGTTCAGTTTTAAATGTATTTCCAATTATTAAATGTTCTGCTTAGGCTGTTATCTTTTCGAGATATTTATGCTTCAGAGACTGTTCGTTTATTTGTCTTGATACTTATGTTCGGTCTTTCGATCGTTTTATCGCGATTTATTGTTATTATTGTTTAGACTCTATATTTGGTTTTACGATGATTTCGTCAGGTTTTATGTATGTTCTTTTATTTCATATTACTTGATTATTTGCTTGCCAGACCGTCGTGTCTGACCCTGTTTGTTTGGTGCCAGTTTCTTCTCTTTCTGTTTTTAGGTGTTTGATCGGAGGAGGCGGTGGGACCGCCGGTCTGACGTGAGAGGCTGCCCATTGATATCATCTAGATGTCAAGTTTGGCACCGGAGTTCGTATCAAATCTCATGGGGGTAGTATTTCTGTTTAGTTGGATATATTTTTGTATGGCTTTATTAGCCTTTTTATTGGGTTTGTAATGAAGACACTTGTTAATTGTAATTTGAACACGTGGGAATTAATTAGTCTTGTTACTACCAGCTCAGTGTGCTCTGATGTATGATTTATGCCAGTCTGTTTATTGATGGCTATATGAGGTTGGTTGAGTGCGACACGGAACCCGATGGCCACGGATTCCGAGTCGTAACACCATGTTTAGCTTCCGCGAAAATATACTCTGATTGTGATGAGATTCGATTATCCTCATTCACGCGGATCTTGGGAAACATAACAAAAGTTTCAAATTTATTCCAAAATTTCGCACCCCGAGGTTGGATCACTGCAGGGCCCGGTTTCGGGGTGTGACAGGTTTGGTATCAGAGCTGGTTAGTTTCTAGGAAATAAAATACTCTAGAGACATTAAAACGTGTGGTGAGGATTCGTTAGATTGTGTTGATTTGTTTTCTCGTGTCATGATTTCTTCGGATTTGAGTCGGCTTTTCTTTCAGTTCGGTAGACTTTGCTCGTCTTTTCTTTTAGTTCGTGTTGTTAGGAGATTTGGATGACCAAATTTCCTCCTTAGTGGTGGAGAATTTAAAATCTCCATACCCTTGTTCGGTGTCTTTGGTCTGTGTTTGTGTCGGAGACTGAGAACCTCGTGGATTTAGTATGTTGTTTTCGGAGAACATCAGCAGACTTTCAGCCTTCAGCATCTTCATTGTGGTTATTGAGAGAAGACATGTGCATTTACCAACCAAAGTAGGACTTGAGCAGTATTTGAAGATTCCCTCTCAGCTAATTGAAGATCATCATGCAGCGTACCAAGGTAAGTAAAGGTGGATTTTGGGTGAACTCAGACTAACTTTCCAAGATGAAGGACCGTAGAAGGCACATTAGCTGCTGATTTTTATGAAGAGAGAAATTATTCTTAGTTAGTAAGACTAGAAGTTAGTACAAGAAACTCAGGGATTTCCCGGATTCGACGAGCCTTGTCATGGATTTGGCTGAGAATTTTCAGGGCTTGTAGCTTAGCCAGTGTAGTTTTCTGAGGCAATACCAAGTGGATGGTTCGTTGTGGTCAAGATAATTTCTGGCAGCAGAGGAAACGTTGTGGACTTCACCGACTTACAGGGTATTGGATTGGACAACGTGCAGATGCAAGGGAATACCTCAGTGGTTTGGATGTCTCTTTTCTTGGTGAGGATAATTTTCGTGCTGTTTTCATCCTTGTTATGTTTTTCTTAATGTTTATGATTTATCCGTGTAGTGTTTAAACAATGGATTTATGTTTCTTCTTTAAAGCTTATTTTGAAATAAACTATGTCATTATACTCTTTTCATAAGTCACATGATTTTGTTTTCATAAGGATTTGTGTTTCGAATTATTGTTTAATCTTCATAAGATATTATTTTACAATGACCTTAGAATTTTGCTCTTGTTTTAATTCTCTTAAATGTTGACACTTACATTTCAAAACCTTGACGATTTTAAAATTTTGTACATGTTTGGTTGGAAATGGATTTCAATAAAACTTAAGGTATGGTCATACTACATGAATTTAATTTATTTTTGAAATCCTAATTTGAAATTGTCGAGTGTTTCAATGAATTGTTGGGTTGTGAAAACATAAATTTCAAAACAAATACTGCTGTTTCATATTCAAATTTTGATAAACTTTATTTATTAAGCTTTATTTGATGATTTGGAAGTTCAATTTCTATTATGTTTTAAAATGATGAAATTCAACTAAGTAATTATTTTAGTCCTTATGTTTAAAATTTTGAGATTTGTTTTGCATTGAATGGAATGAGTTGTATTAGCCTATGGTTGGAGTTTGGAGGTGTATGGATTGAAGGGTGGATGGATGTCAGGATGTGTACTGGTTCAGTTGGGGACAAAGTTGGATCTATGAGGGAGTAAACATCATTCAAGACAGGGATTGAAAGTTTCAGTTCTTCGGGGATTGACATCAGATTGGCAGATATGTTTTCGTTGATAACACAGTATCAGGTAAGAGATCAAGAGCAGCAAATAGATAGAATCAGATGTGGACAAGAATTCATAGTACATCACAGAAAGATTAGAATTTGGAGATTGTGATTTCATAACGAAGGAGGATTGACGATATTCTTGGAGGCCATAAGCTGATGATGCATTCGAGAAACACAGCTAGAGCAAACATATGGAATTTCAGAATTTTTCGGGATGAAGAGATTATTTCAGTGAAAGCATGTCTACGATCACATCTTCGTACAAGCGTCAGGGGTACCGTGGGCAGCTTTGTAGGACTTAAGGCACAAAATTCCAAAGTATTAGAAAGAGGCAGAACTTACAGTTCTTTGGACCGACAATCGCTGACGAGATAAGCAAAGGAAATGATCCAGTGCAGGAACTACGGATGACACCAGGGATGACTAGAAGGATTATTGAACTCTGGTTTGGTCAGAGGAGTATGTCTTGAACAGATATGTGGAACAGTGTGAAGCCTTCAACCGAGTCAGAATGTGGTTGACCGTGCATCTCAACGTCGGGTTTGATCAGAGAGTCTCTCAGTTACCGAGTCGAGCATAGGGTGTCAGTGTTTTTGTTTGTCTTTTGGGTTTTTGATTTTGATTTGGTTTAAGCCATTTGGAGGACCAAATGGGTTCTAAGGGGGGGAGGATGTAAGATCCCGACCCCAGTTCTTTTGTTTAGCATTGTTTTAATCGTGGTTTAGCTTGTTAAGTGAGATTTGATTTAGTTTGATCTTGTTTTTGAGTTTGACTAGATTTTTCCTTAGTCTTTGAGATTTTGTAGACCGTTGACTTTGGTTTGACCCGGTTCATATGATTTGTATTTTTATGAGAAATTACTTTTCATTTCTAAAAATTCTGGATTTGACGTATTTTGACTCATTTGATGAAGTTTAACAACTTTCATGTTTTGGCCATTTTGGTTTGATGCTCAGAAATCACGTTTTTCGAGGAAAATGGGCAAAAATGACATTTTCACTAAATCTGTCCATGAATTTCGAAAATTTCAGAAATTGGGGAAAATATACTTTTTGGAAAGTAGATATTTCGCTGATCATTTTTTTCTTCTTCGTCGTTTTCGTTTGGGGCCCACAAATGTTAGTTTCAGCCTTGTGAAGTTTGGGGCCCATGGGGGGCCCAACCCATTTATCCCTTATAAAGCCAATGAGGCTCTTGTCTTCTCTCCCACTCTTCATTTCCTGCAACAAAGAGGAGGAGATAGGGTTCTTCTCCCAGCCCCTTCCTCTCTCCTCATGTGTCTCTTGTTCCTTGATGCTAAATGGAGGAGTGATCTCCTCATCTTCTTCCCCGTCTTCCAAACTTCCATTAGATGCCATTTGTGAGAGATTTGAGCTAGAGAAGACCCATCTTTCAAGCTCTTCTTCCTTGTTTGAACTTCAAAAAGGTTAGCAATGGTTTCTTTTCATGAGGTCTTGGTTTCCCAAACCCTTTGGAGTATTTTTCTCATATATGCAAAGACTTTCTTTGAGATTTGCAATGTATTGATTTTCTAGGGTTTCTTTTTGAGCTACTTTGGGGGTTTTGTAATTTTGGAGCTTGGGGCTTTAAGAGGACCATCATAGGGTGTTTTGCATCATCTCTTGACCCAAGGCAAGTAAACAATCTACTAATTTGATGGTTTTGTTTAATATGAATGATTTTATGTTATGGTATCCTATTTCTTGCTCCTCCTTACTTCTTATGGATTTATTCATTTAATGCTTTAAGCTATGGGTATGTTATCTTTCCCTAAGAAATTGTCTTGCATGAAGCTAAATCTTCATTTTCTTTTAATCACCTTGGTTCAACCTTTGTTTTCAAATTCTAGTGGTTACTAAATGAAGAAGACTTTGCTCTTATATGATTGATCTAGATTTAATTGGAAAATTTTGTGTATGGATGGGATCAAGAGGATTGTGGAAGTTAAGAGAGGCCATTAAATTTGTGTAATTATGTTGGAAAGGATGGAGGAGAAAGAAGGGTGAAAAAAGGGCTGAAAAGGTGCATTTCTGCACTTGGGTCGGGCTGGGACAGAACCCAGTCCGCTCGAGCGACCCAGTGGGCCGCTCGAGCGGACCAGGTTCTGGGAGGGCCTCGCTCGAGCGAGCCAAGGGTCGCTCGAGCGGACCCAGCCCAGTCTGGACCCCTTTTTCAGGGCTCGTTTTGAGGCAGAATTGAGACTCTTTCCTGACTTGTTTTGGACTGTTTTGTGGGCCTGTTCATAGTTAGTTTTGGGCCATTTTAAAACCTGATATTGGGCCTGTTCAAGGCCAGCTTTTAGACCATTTTAAGACCTGTTTTTATGGGCCTGTTCATAGTTAGTTTTGGGCTGATTAAAAACCTGTTTTTGGGCCTGTTTCAAGGTTCAGTTTTGGGCTGATTTAAAAACCTGTTTTGTGGATCATTAAAGGTTTAGTTTGGGCTTGTTTTAAAACTTGTTTCTTGGACCATTAAAAGATTAGTTTTGGACTGTTATTAAGGACTGTGGTGGGCTCGGTTTAAGGCCAACTATAGGCCTGTTTTAAAGAGTTTGGATTTACTTGTAATGCTTGGAATTTGTGAAATGGGAATGGGACCAATGAGAGAATGAACGTATGTAAAATTATCCGGGAATCGTTTGAGCCTCAATGCGCACTTTATCATTTAAATGTTGGGGATTTTCATTGGCATCAAACTCACTCCTTAATGATCAATGTTTAAAGGATAGTTGTGCATTGAGATGGTTCCTTGGTAAGTCATTAAGTCATTCTACATAATTTCCATTCCATTTCAAGTTAGAGGATGTATTTGTACTTATAATGATATCCTTTGGTAAACTAATTCAAATAGCGTCGGTGATTTATTATAAAATCATGGGGTCTTCCAGATTCGAAAGGATTGGTCGTATGATTTTATACAAATCACTTTGATGTGTATTTGAGCGGTTTACCATGGATATTCGTATGTTTTCTCCGAATTGATTTGAAAGGAGATTGGAGTGGTTTATCACATTCGGGATTTCTTCGATGAGACTATTATTTTGTTAAGATTAGTATTTGAAAATAAAACCTCGAGGCAAGACGGGGCCAGAGCTATGTGGTGTGGGCCCCTGAGCCAAAGGGATTAGTATTATGGTTTGATTCGTATCGGTTCGAGTTTTGAAAACTAAAGGCACCACTAGGCTTAGGTCACCTTGTCGGGCTGATCACCCGGCTTGGGATCTTTAGTTTGTCCGCCAGCTGCAGCTTGGATTCTGTCTGTACCGACCATGGCAACGGTTTTATCTGCCGGTCCCATTTGTATGGCTACGGTTCTGATTTTTGATCTGCCGGTCCCATTTGTATGGCTACGGTTCTGATCCTATTTTTAGTACCACGTTCAGTGGCTACGTTCTGTCTGCTCTTATTACTTCGGTAATAGGAGGATTTAGCTATTTGTGGTCGCCAAGGTTTATCTGCATATTACTTTATTTTATGATTCGTGTGGGTTATACTCTTTATGCTTTGATTTGGTTAATGTTTACGATATCGATCACTTATCCTATTGTCGCTACTGTTCGGTTTTAAATGTATTTCCAATTATTAAATGTTCTGCTTAGGTTGTTATCTTTTCGAGATATTTATGCTTCAGAGACTGTTCGTTTATTTGTCTTGATACTTATGTTCGGTCTTTCGATCGTTTTATCGCGATTTATTGTTATTATTGTTTAGACTCTATATTTGGTTTTACGATGATTTCGTCAGGTTTTATGTATGTTCTTTTATTTCATATTACTTGATTATTTGCTTGCCAGACCGTCGTGTCTGACCCTGTTTGTTTGGTGCCAGTTTCTTCTCTTTCTGCTTTTAGGTGTTTGATCGGAGGAGGCGGTGGGACCGCCGGTCTGACGTGAGAGGCTGCCCATTGATATCATCTAGATGTCAAGTTTGGCACCGGAGTTCGTATCAAATCTCATGGGGGTAGTATTTCTGTTTAGTTGGATATATTTTTGTATGGCTTTATTAGCCTTTTTATTGGGTTTGTAATGAAGACACTTGTTAATTGTAATTTGAACACGTGGGAATTAATTAGTCTTGTTACTACCAGCTCAGTGTGCTCTGATGTATGATTTATGCCAGTCTGTTTATTGATGGCTATATGAGGTTGGTTGAGTGCGACACGGAACCCGATGGCCACGGATTCCGAGTCGTAACACCATGTTTAGCTTCCGCGAAAATATACTCTGATTGTGATGAGATTCGATTATCCTCATTCACGCGGATCTTGGGAAACATAACAAAAGTTTCAAATTTATTCCAAAATTTCGCACCCCGAGGTCGGATCACTGCAGGGCCCGGTTTCGGGGTGTGACAATTGCTAGGATTCCTGTTATTATTTCTGCTTATTAATCTCGCTTTATGCCTAGCTTCATATTCTTGTATTCATATGATCTTATACCTGTCAGTACTCTATACTTGATGCATGTCGTGTTTATTATGTTTTGTATATCTATTGCTCAACATGTCGTTGACTTTGTTCCTTGATGTACAGACACATCAGGTGAGTTCTTCTACGAGGAGCAGGCAGGTGAGGAGATCCCAGAGGATCTCCAACCAGCAGAGGAGGCACGAGAGTGGCGTGCCGATGACGTAGAGTAGCGTCATCACCCCTGGCACGAGAGAGACATATTTGGGATCTATTAGATTTATCTTTCATTTATATATTTCTCTCGCCAAACCTTTATATTACATTGACTTCTGTTTCTTTGATTGGCCATGTTTAGTGGGTTGGCCATTGTAATAAATTACCTAACTTTGAAGTTCTATTTATTCTTCTTGCAACTTTAATTTAAGGAGAGTTTATTAATCATTGCTTGAGATCCTATATGCCTAGAGTTATATTAACTCTATATTTATTGTGACACATGAGGTTGGAAATATTAATCCTCACCGCGGACTATGATCCGTGGGCCCAAAGGACAAAATTTTTATTAGTCCTAAAAATTCACTCTCCGGATCCGGTTATTTCTTTAATCGGGTTCGGGGGACGTGACAGCGCCCAAGGAGGGCTTCCTTCCCTTATAAATAGGGTCGTCTTCCTCCGTTCCACTTTCTTTATCTTCTCTCCTGACTTTCTCTGTCTCCGCCTCTGATCTTCGTTCTGCTCTTCGTCTTTATCCTCAAGATCTTCCCATAGGCTCAGGCGAGGACGACCGCAAGGCGTGCCCAGGCTGATCCCTGTTCCTGACTCGCCCTCCTTTTTCAGTAAGTGACTTCGAGCCTCTGTCTTTTTAGGGTTTTTCCCTTAGGGTTTTTCTTTTCGCCTCCTCATAGGCTGTAGAAATGGCCAGTCCTAGGTTTCAGTTAGAGACGCCTGAGGGTATAGCTAGGTTCAGGGGGACGTATAATATCCCGGAGGGGGTCCGCCTCAGGCCGGCGACTCCCTGCGACCATGCCCTGCGCTGCTGGTCCAGCGGCTGGATGCCGTTCTGTAAGACCCCGACCCGAGAGACCTCGATTAGAGTTAATTAAGTTGTGTTTTAGATTTAAGTGTGTTTAGTGGTTTTTGGATTAGTTTGGGATTAGAATAGTTTTTATAATAGCTTTAGGGGATTTTGAGAGCCTTTTTACTTGTGGGACCCTTTGGGGGTTCTTATTACGAATTGTGTGAGATTTGGGGTTTACCAATGATTTTCAAAAATTGTGTTTTTAACCCCATTGGACTTATCTTGTTAATCCCTACAACTTTCATGTTGACATCGTTCCCATTTGAGAGCCCTAAACCCGACTTTTTACAATTTGAGGGCAAAATGGTCTTTTTACCCAAAATCTGGACACCAATTTCAATGTCACCAAAACGTGCAAAATATATACTTTTTGGAAACTAGAAATTTCTCCGATCAACTTTGTCTTCTTCGTCGAATTCGTTTGAAGCCCCGAAAGCCATGATTTTAGCCCGAGAAGTCTTTTAAGCTGTGGGCCCCATCCCCACTTGCTATATAAGGAGAGCTTTCTTCTTCATTTTTCCCCTTCTTGCTAAAACCCTTGGAGAAGAGGAAGTTCCAGCCCTTGGGTTTCCTTCCTTGTCCCTCTTGCTTCATTTCTCATGAATCATCAAAAGAGCTCTTCCTAATCAAGAAATGGACTCCATGATCATCTTCCTCACCTCAAGAGCTTCTTATTGGTACCATTTATGAAGACATTATCACCATTGGAGCTTCTTGTGAGCTCTCTCTACCTATTTGAAACACTTTTAGGTAAGTGGTCCTCCCAACCTTCTAGATTCTTACTCTCCTAGCCCTAGGGAGACTTAATCTTAGCTATTGCAAGTTTTCCCTTTCTATTGTTTGGTTTTGATGGTTTTAGGGTTTGGATTTGGGGGTTTTTGTGTAGATTTGGTATCTTGGCTTGGAGAGGTGTTCGAGGCTTGATTTTCTTAGCATTGGACCTAAGGCAAGTGGATGAATGGATTGATTTCATGATTGCATGGTTATAAAGATTTGAACTCTTGTTCATTGCTTTCACCTAACTTATCTTATGAGTTTTCATGATTTTGGAAATATTCATAATGATAGGCTACTCTCTATTAATAGTCCTCTTGGAAAACATGTGCATCATTTGTTTATGGATCACTTGTATTCATTTATGAGCTTTTGTTAAGGGAGTTGCCTTGCATTGAATGAGGTGGAAGTGATGGAGAAGTTATGATTTGTGGGAGTGGTTGTTAGAGGATGCAATGGTGAATTGAATGGGGCTTAAATGAGGTTTTAGAGACCCTCAAATGCATGATTAATGGGTGCTCAAAAGAGGGTGAAAGGAAAGAAAGAGGAAGGAATGGACTGTACACAGAAATTGAGTTTCTGGACAGTTCGCTCGAGCGACCGTGACACATCGCTCGAGCGAACCCGTCACAGAACCTCGTCCGCTCGAGCGAACCTTAAGTCCGCTCGAGCGAACCCCAAACAGAGAGCAGTTCGCCCGAGCGAACTGCCTGTCATGTGTGGGTCAATACTTAAGGACTTGAAACATTGTTTTTAGGCTTGGGGAGGTATTGTTCGGAGCCCCAATGCTAGGTAAGGACTTGTAAGGCGTTGTATGAAGTCCGAAGGAAGGAGAAACCTCATCATGGAGATTCCATGAGGTTTTCTAGATTGGCCAATGTCTGTAAGGACCCGGAATGTCCCTAACTCTTAAAGAGCACCAAAACATTTCATCATGACCGACATACGGGACCCTATCCACACTGATTCAATTCTGGGAACCTTAATGTTTAGCCCGTAAATGTATGAGGATCCACTCGTATTTGATTTTTAACTAAGCTTTTACTCATGGAAGACAAGAGTTGTGATTTTTATCTCTTTTGGAAAAATACAAAATACAATGCAAAATAAGAAAATGAGGATCTAACTTTTCAGGAGATTGTGGGGGACTCGTTCAGATTGACGGTCACAAGCCATGTGTGGACTTCGATATCATCCATGCAGATGAGAACAGAGGATGCTCTTGATTCACTTGGCTTGGCTATGACCTTAGATTTTTAGAGGACAAAGACCAAGAGGAGGCCCTATGTCCAATAAAAAGTTAAGTAGACGGGCTGAAAAGCCACGTCTAAGCCATTGGAGGCAGAAAGAGAAGGCAAGGACCTTGGGGGGGGGGGGGGGTACCCCCCAAGGGATTTTTGTCACCTTGTAGTGGTGGTCGGTGCAGAACTTCGCAGAGTTTTCTCTCTTTCTTTCTCTTAGATTTCTGATGCCTTTGTTTGGATTTCTAGATTTTCTTATGTCTATCTGGAATGCTTGGGACGCTCTCCTATTTATAGGCTCTTTGTAGCCATTTAGGAGGGTTTATGGGCTTTTATTGTCATTAAGCCGCATAATGGGAGGAGTTACAGGGTTTAATTCCTTTATTTTGTAACTCATTTTTCTTGGCTTCTGATTGGCCAGTGGAGATTGAGGGCATTTAATCGCCTTTAATCGCCATGATGGGAGGAGTTTCATGGTTTAAATGTCATGAATCTCTTGACTTGTAACTCCCATTTGCTTGCTTCTAATTGGGTCGTCCAAAGAAATGAATTAATGACCGCAATAAAGTTAATCAATTAATCGCATTAAGTGGTCGCCGAGCAGTTGAAGAGTCGCAGGCCGTGCCGCGTCTTTTGGGATTCTTCTGGCGATGATCATCGATGGATCTTCATGTAGATCGACATCCGATGACCATGAAACTTCAGATATTGGTTGCCAACAGCGGGTCGGTGCCATCTGTCCTGTCGATTTCTCGATCGGTCGGGTAGAAAGCACATTTTTTTGGTTGACCGGTTGGCGATCAATGTTGATTTTGATACTCTTGATGATTGACCCGTGATTTTGACGGATGTCAAAGGATTTGGTGTCTCAAAAGTATGAATTTTGGAAAATCCCAGTAGTCGGACGCTTCGAATCGCGAAAAACGGGCTTTCCGGGGCGAACCCGGCGAATCTGGGCTCCATGGTCGCAGGGGCTGGCGATCTTGGCGGGGGGGATTTCCCCTTTTTTGTCCCGTTTTGCGGCTGTTTTTGATGTTTTTCGATTTTTTTTTCTTCTGTATTTTTTCTTGATATTTTTGATCATTTATTGGCCTGATTTCCCTGTAAGAAAATTGATGAGAATCCTTGCATTTTGGATTGCAAAGTTTCCAATTTTCTGAGAAAGCCGTAGACTTTGTCGCGCAGAGCTGCCGATTTTCCGTCAGAAGATGAAACTGGGCCAAACGATGTTAGAATGACCTGAAATTTGAGGTGAAGCCTCCTGAGCAATAAATAAGACAAACCATAGGCTTTTGTTTGAGTTTTGAAGCCGTTTGGGGTCCTATTGCTAGTAGACATGTTTTTGTCGCGATGAAGATGTCGCGGCTTGATGTGCGGTCAACAGATGTCCGATTGACTTGAAATTTGACAGGGAACCTATTGGAGTCATTTTAAGATGATCCATAGGCTCTGTTTTGAAAATAATGGTCTCAGGGAGCTTCCCCGCCGAGAGGCCTAATTTGGCTTCCGAGCGTCAAAGTCTGGTCAAATGTTGTCGAAATGAGCTGAGATTTGACGTGTAACCCTTTGTAAGCATTTTGAAGCCATCCATGTGCTCTTTCTAATGAGTGATGGCCTCGGTGGTTCTCGTCGCCGAGAGGATTGATTTAGCTGTTCGAGGGTTGTTGGAGGGTCAAACATTGTCGGTTTGACTTGGAACTTGACGTGGAGCCTTTTGGATGTATTTTGATACCATCCACAGGCTCTGATCGAAGATTTGGTGTCTCCGATGCTGTCGCCGCCGGGAGCTCCTTTTCAGCTGCTGGAGAAGCGAAGTTAGGCCAAATGATTTTAAAATGGCCCGAAACTTCTTACGTACTCCTCTTTTGGCTGTCTTGAAGGATCTTGCAGTTTTTGTTTGATTCTGACAAGATTTGATTTTTTGGAAGTAGCATTGCCTATTTATGGCAGGCTGCAACTTCATGTAGCTTTTTGGATCTTTGAAGAAGCAAAGTGACATTTTTGGTGTCAACAAATGCCCCCTCGAGGTGCAGCGACGAGTTGCTTAAATTTTGTAGTCGATGTGCCTCGAAGAGATTGTTTGAAGGATAACTTCTGACTTGACCAAGAGTCTTTGAGCAGTCTTTCTTTTGGTATTTGTTGCCTTTTAAGCTTCTAGGGGAATTTTATGGTAGTGAAAGGGATCACGTACCATCTCGAGGTAAAGTTTTGAAAAATGACATCAGGGATGTGGATTTGGGTTTTTGTTTTTGACCTTGTGACCTAACAAGCTGTATGTGGCAGGGTAGGGGGTCGGGTTTGGTTTTGACCGTGTGACCCAACAAGTTGTATGTGGAATGTTGGGGGGGTCGATTTTGGTTTTGATCTTGTGACCTAACAGGCTGTATGTGGAAAGTTAGGGGATCAGGTTTTGGTTTTTGGTTTTGGTCTTATGACCTAACAAGCAGTATGTGGCAAGTTAGGGGACCAGGATTTGGTTTAGATTTTTGTGAAATGTCAATTTCAAGATTTTGGCTCAATTTGGTATATGAGGCTGGATGGTTTGATTTCTGGTAGCTCATGCGGCTTGGAAATTTTTTTTTTTTTGTATGGTCCAATCAACTCAAAAGAGGCATGGAACCATTTTTGTAAGCTCTTGGTAAGAGGGATTTCTCTTTGACTAAAAGCCCAAATTTCTTTTTTAGTGCCTAGGTGGTCAAACCTGGCTCATATGGGCTAACCCATGGGACCTTAAGCTTTTGAAATGGCTTAGATCTCATATGGTGTCATTTTTGTAAAGAATATCTAAAAATATCTCCTTTGGATAGAGAATATCTAAGAATATATTTACTTGGAGAGAATCTCTCATGTTCCCTCTATTTTGGGAGAGAATATCTCAAATCTCCTATCTTTTGGGTGAAAATCTCTCATTGATTTCTTTTTTGGGAGAGAATCCCGCAAGATATCTTTCTTTTGGGAAAGAATCTTTCTAATTTCTTTCTTTTGGTAAGGTTACTAATTAGTAACACTTACCTCTTTCTTCTTTCCTTCTTTGGTTTGCTCTCTTCTATAAAAGCAAGGAGGAGGTTGGATCTCTTGCTCTTATTGCTTTCTTTTGCAATAATCCCAAGAGGGCTTCAAGACCAAGAGTTCTTCTTCTTCAAGATCTTCAAGACTGTCTTCTTCTTCTCCATCAATGGCTTCAAGTAAGTTCCCTTTTTCAAGAAAACTCCATTGTAGGAAATAGGATGATAAAAAAGTTCCTTCTTTTTTTTGTTTCTTTCTTTTCTTTTATTTTTTTTTCTTTTTCACGTGTTTTCTTCTTTTTTTAACACGTTTTTTTTTCGTTCTTTTTTTTTGTGGGCCGTATGGACAGACCCGTATGGATCTGGCCATACGGCCACGTGGCCTGTGGGCCAGTCCCTCTTTATTTTTTGTTCTTTTCTTTCTCCCCCCCTTTTTTTTGAGAAAGTTTCTTTCTTCTTTTTTTTTGCTCATCATGATAATGCATTTTTTTTGGCAAACCAAGATGTTTATGCATGCATTTTTTTTGTAAATTTGTAGCATGATATGATAGCATACATGAAAGTTTTTGCAAATTTGGGAATTTGGAGCTCGCAGCGATGTTGAGCCCTTCCTGATTTTGTGGAGACTTTGAGGTTTCGAAAGTTTGGAGTTTCGGAGCTCGCAGCAATGTTGAGCTCATCTTCAAGCTTTCTATTTCTTTCGGGGTATTTCCTTTTTCTTTGGAATTGCCCCGGAGTCATGTCAAAATTTCACCATATTTTTTTTTAGCGAAATTCTGTCATTTTGATGATTGATCTTTTTCTTTTCCAACCTTTGCAGGTTGTTCCTCCAGAACGAACATGGGTAAAGAGCCTGCTACAAGCGTACCTCGTCAATCTGCTAGATCTTCTTAATCGGCCGTTTAGCAGGCTTGGGAGAAGGTCCAGTATGTTGAGAGAAAATCTCGAAGAGTGCGACTCTCTCAACAAAGATGAGATGAGACAGCGACTAATCGCTCTCAAGGGAGAGGAATTTTATAAGATCATGGTAAGCAGTCATCCATGGTTGATAGACGATCAGAGGGTTTTGCCCAGGCCTACCTTCTTCTTTGGTGATGCAGTCCCTGACGACGTGACATACCAGAAGAGATGTTTTCAATTCTCTTACACAGCTGATGGTGAGTAGAGAACTATTGTTACCCGGTCGACGTTTGATCGCACCATCTCGATTATGAGCCTTGCTCCCACGTGTTCTAAGAGGGAAGATCCTCCAAGCTGGGTGAGAAGGACAAATGCAATCAAGACCGGGGTTTTTGTTCGCGGTTCTCCTAGATATGCGGAGAAGTCGCCTGCTGACATGGACATGTTGATGCCGGCCATTGGCTACCAGGGCTCCGATTATCCATCGATCGATTTGGGACCGGTGGGCCTTGGCATTTTCAGCGGTGACGGCAGCAATTGGGTGAAGCCTTTTCGACTTCGTGGCCGTTTCAGTGCTGACTCCGAGTGGAAGTCATGGACTGATTGCGTCCTGCTGATTGGTGGCGCCGTTTTGAAGGAAGCCGGGATTTTTGATGCGGTCCGCGCCTTTAGGGAGTCCGTGATCTTTTCCGACGAGGACTTCATGGCTATGTTGGAGTCATTCATTCCACAAACCAATACCTTCTTTGTGACGAATGGTGAGATTAGTTTCTATTTGAAGGAGCTGAGCGCCATCACTAGATTGTTCATCCTTGGCAGACTCCATGAGGAGTTTATGCCGATTGACAGCGTCCTTGAGGAGCAGTCTAAGGAGTTTAAGCTTTTGTACTTTCAGCTCGTCGCCTTCTATGATTTTTTAAAGGAGAAGGAGGGCTCAAAAGTAAGATCTAGCAGTTGGAAGAGTTTTAGCTCTTCGTCTCCCAACTTCTTTGAAAGTGGGGAGTCTTCTGATAGCATGACCTGGGAAGCCAGAGCTCAGGATCCAGGTTCGAAGAAGATTTCGGCTATGCAAGAAGAGTTGAGAGATTTCTTCGCGAGTACAAACGCCATATGTCCTGACATTGCACTGCGGAGAGATCTTGCTGTTTACCTCTGTTGACACAAAAAATGTCACTTTGCCTCTTCAAGATCCAAAGAGCTACATGAAGTCGCAACCTGCCATAAATAGGCAATGCTACTTCCAAAAAAACAAATCTTGTCAGAATCAAACAAAAACTGCAAGATCCTTCAAGACAGCCAAAAGAGGAGTACACAAGAAATTTCTGGCCATTTTAAAATTATTTGACCTAACTTCGCTTCTCCGACAGCCGAAAAGGAGCTCCCGGCGGCGAAAGGATCGGAGACACCAAATCTTCGATCAGAGCCGATGGATGGTCTCAAAATACATCCAAAAGGCTCCACGTCAAGTTCCGAGTCAAACCGACAACGTTTGACCCTACATCAACTCTTGAACAGCTAAATCAAGCCTCTCGGCGGCGAAGCTCCCAGGGACCATGGTTTCCAAGACAGAGCCTATGGATCATGTTAAAATGACTCCAATAGGTTCCCTGTCAAATTTCAAGTCAATCGGACATCGGTTGACCGCACATCAAGTCGCGACATCTTCATCGCGATAAAAGCAAGTCTACTGGTAATAGGACCCCAAACGGCTTCAAAACTCAAACAAAAGCCTATGGTTGGTGTTATTTATTGCTCAGCAGGCTTCACCCCTAATTTCAGGTCATTCTAACATCGTTGGCCCAGTTTCAGCTTCTGACGGAAAATCGGCAGCTCTATGCGACAAAGTCTTCGGCTTTCTCGGAAAATTAGAAACTTTGCAAACCAAAATGCAAGGATTCTTATCAGGTTTTCTATAGGGAAATCAGGCCAATAAATGATCAAAAATGTCAAGGAATACAGAAGAAAAAAGAATCGAAAAACAGCAAAAACGGACACAAAACGGGACAAAAAGGGGGAAAAAACCCCAGGGTCGCTGGCGACCCTGGAGCCCGGGATCGCCGGGAAGGCCCCGGAAACCCGGTTTTCGCCATTTTTTCGCGATTCGAAGCGTCCAGCCTCTGGTATTTTCCAAAATTCATACTTTTGAGACACCAAATCCTCTGACATACGTCAAAAACACGGGTCAATCATCAAGAGTATCGAAAACAACATTGATCGCCACCCGGTCAACCAAAAAAAGTGTGCTTTCTACCCGACCGATCGAGAAATCGACAGGACAGATGGCACCGACCCGCTATTGGCAACCAACACCTGAAGTTACATGGTCATCCGATGTCGATCTACATGAAGATCCATCGATGATCATCGCCAGAAGAATCCCAAAAGACGCGGCACGGCCCGCGACTCTTCAACTGCTCGGCGACCACTTAATGCAATTAATTGACTAGCTTTATTACAGTCATTAATCCATTTCTTTGGACGGTCCAATCAGAAGCAAGCATTCAGGAGTTACAAGTCAAGAGATTCATAGCATTTAACCCATGAAACTCCTCCCATCATGGCAATTAAAGGCGATTAAATGCCCTCAATCTCCTCCGGCCAATCAGAAGCCAAGAAAAAGGAGTTACAAAATAAAGAATTTAATCTTGTAACTCCTCCCTTTATGTAGCTTTATGACAATTAAGGCTCATAAACCCTCCTAAATGGCTACCTAAAAGCCTATAAATAGGAGAGCATTCCAAAGAAATCAAGATCGAAAAAAACATAGAGATCATCGGAAAAACAAGACAGATCCCAGATCAGAAAAAAGCATAGAAATTCAGAGAAGGAAAAGAGAGAAAACTCTGCGGAAGTTCTACACCGACCACCGCTACAAGGTGACAAAAGTACCCCCCCAAGGTCCATGCCTTCTCCTTCTGCCTCCAATGGCTTAGACGTGGCTTTTCAGCCCGTCTACTTGGTTTTTTATTGGACATAGGACCTCCTTTTGGTCTTTGTCATCTAAATACCTGAGGTTATAGCCAAGCCAAGCGAATCAATAGCATCCTCTGTTCTCATCTGCATGGATGATGGCGAAGTCCACACATGGCTTGCTACCGTCAATCTGAACGGGTCCCCCACAATCTCCTGAGAAGTTAGATCCTCCTTTTCTTGCTTTTCATTGTAGTTTGTATTTTTCCAAAAGAGACAAAAATCACAACTCTTGTCTTTCATTATTGATAAGAATTGTAAATCGGCTATAAACGCCAAAATCGGCTATAAATGCCAAAAAAATCGCCTTTCACGGCAAATCAAGAAAATGTCTCTTTTCTTAAATATATGTGCAATGGAAAACTTGAAAGAAGTTGATTTCTTTTTTACTTGCGAAGGTTGATCTCCGGATCACCACTTGCAATTCCAAGTAAAATAGAAAATCTGGCACACCCACACAAAAAAATGTTGATGCATGCCTCTGCCCCCCTTTTCGGTTACGAAAGGGTCGTACCCAACGGACTCCCACGTCCGTCGACCTCGGTAGAACCCAGACAGGGGCGCGGTCCATCAACCTCACTTCTTGGCTAGGTGAGGGCCGTTTTTGCTGGAGGAGATGGAACGCACATCAGGCCGTATTGTATTTTTCCGGCTTGTCTGATGGCGTTTGGAGAGCAGCTTGCTTTGGTGCCAGCTCTTTACTCCTACTTGTGTACCGAACTGCAGGGCTGCTACTTTTTTGGTTCGGCTTGGGCTCCCTATGAATAGGGTATTTTCAGCCCATATCTTTCTTCGTGGTTTGTATACCACTGTCCTGGCTTCCACCGGCTAGGTGCTGCACAGGATGATGATCCTCTCATGATTTGACTGGCTGAGGGGAAAGCCTTGTCCGAATCACTTTTGTTTGCCCGCATGAGGATCCGACGGTTCAGGGACGTCGAGATGGGGCAGTCTTCAGTGAAGCTTTCTCCGGAGTTGCGGAAGAAGGCTTTTGACTTTGGTGCCTCCCGAGACTCTACCGGGGCAGGGTCGAGAAGACATTACTCCTTGACAAACGCAAAGAAGGAGTGGCTTTTCAGCATACGTGTCGGCACGATGGTGTATCGCAGACATCTTTTCATCGATATCCAGCCGTATGTGCCTTCTCGCTTTGCTCTGTAATTGGGCTTTTCTCAAGGCGTTGTTGTTTCGCCTTCAAGCATGGTGAAGCGCTTTGGAGGTTTACAGGACCGGAGAAACGCATAGGCTTTCTATAGTGCTGAAGACACTACTGCCATGATTTTTTATCCTGTGTTGTCGACTTCCCGGACTGCCGGCTTCGCGAAGTGGTCCGCAGAGAGCTTTTCGGCATATCGGGGGCTTTCTTAGAAGGAGCTTGATGTGAAACTATCGTTTGGAAAAGTGCCTTAGAAAGTCGGATGGCGTCCGGCGAGAGGAAGTTTAGGCCTTCCTTTCTGGAGAGAAGCACAAGATAGGCTTTCTCGGTGACCAGGGCATCATTGGTTTTTGAAGCTGTTCGAGAAATACCAGATGAGGCTTTAGAGCAGCTAGAACAAGAGGAAGCTGAGCTTGATGCTTGGATGCAAGCGGCACAGAGGCGAGCTTCTGTGGAGTCTACTGACAAAAGTAGACCATCCAGTGAGGAATCAAGTGGGAAACCTGACTCTGACAGCGGGGAAGGTTCTTTAAGGAGGCGAGCCCGCAGGAGTAAGAGGAAGAGGAGTCATCATCGCAGCAAGGGGCAACATGAAGATTCTCCTGATTTGGAAGTTCCTCTTACTATCAATGAGGAGGTGCCAGGGAATGCTGACGAGCCTCCGGAAAAGAGGAGCCGAGAAGAAGAGACCGTCGGTGAAGGTATGATTCTTCCTCTTTCTCTTTCCATTTCTTTTCATGGGATTTTTCCATGTTCTGATTTGCTTTCTCCCCCTACTGATTTTTTTTAGCAGAGGAAGACTTGGTGATGCCTAAGGTTCCTGCCGATGAGGCGGTGACGGATCCGATTGCGGCACCAGAAGAAGAACCGAGGGACTCTGGAGTGGTTCCAGAATCTCCAATTGGTATAACTTCTTTTGCTTTTTTTTTTGTGTCCGTGACTTTGTTTGCCAACTTTTTTCTTGTCAGCTGACTTGCCAAGGGATTCCGATGACTTTGAACCATCGATGGACGCAAATGTTGACGATGCTTTCGATGAGTTCATGGAGGAAGAGAGTGTTCCGCCAGTGTTGAAGAAGGTATTTTATAGTAATAACCCTGATAATGATTTTGTTTTAAACAGGATCATATTCATACCTTTTTTGTGTTTCTTTGGCAGGTTTTGAAGCGACAGAGGAGAGTCCATTGCTTCTTTCAGAACCAGAGCAAGAGATGCCAGAGGTTGATCCAGAGGTAGAGACTCGTAGAACCAGTTCTGACATGGTGGAGGAGGTACCTCGTGCTGAGATTCTTTCCCCAGCAGCTCCAACTGGAAAGAGTTCTTTTGTTCCTCTTCCAACGGGGCATGACATGAGCAGCCGACCGACGGAGCGGGGCGAATCTTCGGCTGGGCCATCTCTTCTGTTTGCGAAGAAATGGTGGTGCGGGTTCTGAGCTCTTGGATTGAGACTCTCCTTGCTAGACACTTGGATGCCGGATTTGGCATGATTCAGCATGTGCAGGAGATTCTCGGTGATGCCGAAGAGGCTGGTCTGGATGTCACAGGTACCAGGGCGATCGTTGATAGGATCATTGCACTGGGTGACAAGTGGTTTGAGACCGTGGGTTTTGCTGACGATCAGTTCTTCAAGGAGATGTTCCTGGACCATGCTGATAAGGCTAAGTCTGACCTGAATGAGGCTACACAAAGCAAGAAGCAGCTAGTCCGAGAGAAGAACTTAGAAGAGCTAGCCATCATTGGGCTGATAGGGAGGTCGATGAGGCCAGGAACGTCTTGAGCATTTGAAGGCACAAGTCGCTGCCAAGTGGGTTGTTATAATAGAGGCTCGTGACAGGGAGAGTACTCTGATTCGCCGGGTTGCAGATGCTGATCGGGTTCTTGAAAGGAAGTTTCAAGAGGACAAACAATGTCAAACTGCTCGGGATAAGCTTCCCGGTGTGAAAGAAGGGTTACAACCTACCCTAGCATCTCATGGCAAGTTCCTGAAGAAGTGTGCCCTGGAAACTCTGACGGCTGAGGCCAAAAGTTTGCTTGAGGAGCTTAAATTTTGGCTAGAGACCATTTTTGGTTGAGCTCCTGATTTTTGTAGCAGAAACTATCCTTCTTCTCTCTTTTTTTTCTGGTACCACATGTATTATTTTTGGTACTCTCTTTTTTTGTGGTGCTTGTGAACACTTTTTTTTGGTACCACATGTATTTTTTGGTACTCTTTTTTTTTTGTTTTCCCTACGCTCACTTAAATCTTTTTGTGATGAAAGCAATTGCTAAATGGGATGCTTCTTTTTTTTGTTTTCCCTACGCTCACTTAAATCTTTTTGTGATGAAAGCAATTGCTAAATGGGATATTTTTTTTGTTTTCCCTACGCTCACTTAAATCTTTTTGTGATGAAAGCAATTGCTAAATGGGATTTGATCAAAAGCTTGTCATTTTGTGAAAATCTTTTGTCAAATGATTGTTTTGGCATGGGAGCCAGATTTTGTTTATGGCATGAGAGCCGGTTTTGGCATGAGAGCCAGTTTTTTTGTGTCATTGATAGCCGGTTTGTTTTGGGGCATTGATAGCCGGTTTGTGGCATTAATAGCCGGGTTTTTTGAAAGCCAAGTGTTGACACCAAAAAAATGTGTCACTTTGCTTCTTTAAAATCCAGAAAGCTACATGAAGTCGCAGCCTCCCATAAATAGGCAATGCTACTTCAAAAAATCAAATCTTGTTAGAATCAAACAAAAACTGCAAGATCCTTCAAGACAGCCAAAAGAGGAGTATACAAGAAGTTTCGAGCCATTTCAAAATCAATTGGCCTAACTTCGCTTCTCCGGCAGCTAAAAAGGAGCTCTCAGCGGTGAAAGCATCGGAGACACCAAATCTTCGATTAGAGCCGATGGATGGTCTTAAAATACATTCAAAAGGCTCCACGTTAAGTTCCGAGTCAAACCGACAACGTTTGGCCCTACATCAACCCTCGAACAGCTAAATCCAGCCTCTCGGCGGTGAGAACCACTGAGTCCATCACACATCAGATACAGCACATGGACGGCTTCAAAATGCTTACAAACGGCTACACGTTAGATTTCAGGTCATTTCGACAACATTTGACCAGACTTTGACGCTCGGAAGCCAAATCAGGCCTTTCGGTGGCGAAGCTCCCCGGGACCATGGTTTCCAAGACATAGCCTATGGATCATCTTAAAATCACTCCAATAGGTTCCCTGTCAAATTTCAAGTCAATCGGACATCGGTTGACCGCACATCAAGCCGCGACATCTTCATCGAGACAAAAACAAGTCTACTGGTGATAAAACCCCAAACGGCTTCAAAACTCAAACAAAAGCCTATGGTTGGTCTTATTTATTGCTCAGGAGGGTTCACCCCAAATTTCAGGTCATTCCGACATCTTTTAACCCAGTTTCAGCTGCTGACGGAAAATCAGCAGTTCTGTGCGACAAAGTCTTCGGCTTTCCTCGGAAAATTAGAAACTTTGCAAACCAAAATGCAAGGATTCTCATCAGGCTTTCTACAGGGAAATCAGGCCAATAAGTGATAAAAATGTCAAGAAAAAATACACAAGAAAAAAGGAATAAAAAAACAAAAAAAAAAGGACACAAAACGGGACAAAAGGGCGGAAAACCGCCCCAGGGTCGCAGGCCCCTGTGACCTTGGCCCATGGTCGCTGGCGACCATGGAGCCCGGGATCGCCGGGGAGGCCCCGGAAGCCCCATTTTTTGTCGTTTTTTCGCGATTCGAAGCGTCCAACCCCTGGGATTTCCCAAAATTCATACTTTTGAGACACCAAATCCTTTGACATCCGTCAAAATCACGGGTCAATCATCAAGAGTATCAAAAATCAACATTGATCGCCAAACCAGTCAACCAAAAAAGTGTGCTTTCTACCCGACTGATCGAGAAATCGACAGGACAGATGGCACCGACCCGCTGTTGGCAACCAATACCTGAAGTTACATGGTTATCCGATGTCGATCTACATGAAGATCCATCGATGATCAGCGCCAGAATAATCCCAAAAGACGCGGCACGGCCCGTGACTCTTCAACTGCTCGACGACCACTTAATGCGATTAATTGACTAGCTTTATTATAGTCATTAATATATTTCTTTGGACGGCCCAATCAGAAGCAAGCATCCGGGAGTTACAAGTCAATTGATTCATGGCATTTAACCCATGAAACTCCTCCTATCATGGCGATTAAAGGCGATAAATGCCCTCAATCTCCTCCGGCCAATCAGAAGCCAAGAAAAAGGAGTTACAAAATAAAGGAATTAAATCCTGTAAGTCCTCCCATTATGCGACTTAATGACAATAAAAGCCCATAAACCCTCCTAAATGGCTACCAAAAAGCCTATAAATTGGAGAGCACTCCAAGAAGAAAGGATAGCACAACAGACTGCAGAAAATCCAGAAATTCAGACAGAAAAAGGCATCAAAAATCTAAGAGAAAGAAAGAGAGAAAACTCTGCGGAAGTTCTACACCGACCACCACTACAAGGTGACAAAAGTCCCTTGGGGGGTACCCCCCCCAAGGTCTTTGCCTTCTCCTTCTGCCTCCAATGGCTTAGACGTGGCTTTTCAGCCCATCTACTTGGTTTTTTATTGGACATAGGACCTCCTTTTGGTCTTTGCCCTCTAAAAACCTGAGGTTATAGCCAAGCCAAGCGAATCAAGAGCATCCTCTGTTCTCATCTGCATGGATGATGGCGAAGCCCACATATGGCTTGCGACCGTCAATCTAAACGAGTCCTCCACAATCTCCTGAGAAGTTAGATCCTCCTTTTCTTGCTTTTCATTGTAGTTTGTATTTTTCCAAAAGAGACAAAAATCACAACTCTTGTCTTTCATTATTGATAAGAATTGTAAATTCGGCTATAAACACCAAAAATCGGCTATAAACGCCAAAATCGGCTATAAATGCCAAAAAATCGCTTTTTCACGGCAAATCAAGGAAAATGTCTCTTTTCTTAAATATATGTGCAATGGAAAACTTGAAAGAAGTTGATTTCCTTTTTACTTGCGAAGGTTGATCTCCGGATCACCACTTGTAATTCCAAGTAAAATAGAAAATCTGGCACACCCACACAAAAAAATGTTGATGCACGCCTCTGCCCCCGGTTACGAAAGGGTCGGATCCAAACGGACTCCCACGTCCGCCGACCTCGGTAGAACCGAGCGATAGAAGCGTTGTCCATCACCAAGTTTTGGTTTGTGGCATTGATAGTGATGGAGCGCGCTCCTGCCTGGGTTCCTACCGAGGTCGGCGGACGTGGGAGTCCGTTGGGTATGACCCTTTCGTGACTGGGGGGCAGAGGCGTGCATCAACATTTTTTGTGTGGGTGTGCCAAATTTTCTATTTTACTTGGAATTGCAAGTGGTGATCCGGGGATCAACTTTCGCAAGTAAAAAGGAAATCAACTTCTTTCAAGTTTTCCATTGCACATATATTTAAGAAAAGAGATATTTTCTTGATTTGCCGTGAAAGGCGATTTTTTTGGCATTTATAGCCGATTTTGGCGTTTATAGCCGATTTTTGGCGTTTATAGCCGATTTTGGCATTTATAGCCGATTTACAATTCTTATCAATAATGAAAGACAAGAGTTGTGATTTATGTCTCTTTTGGAAAAATACAAACTATAATGAAAAGCAAGAAAATGAGGATCTAACTTCTCAGGAGATTGCGGGGGACCCGTTCAGATTGACGGTCGCAAGCCATATGTGGGCTTCACCATCATCCATGCAGATGAGAACAGAGGATGCTATTGATTCGCTTGGCTTGGCTATAACCTCGGGTTTTTAGAGGACAAAGACCAAAAGGAGGTCCTATGTCCAATAAAAAACCTAGTAGACGGGCTGAAAAGCCACGTCTAAGCCATTGGAGGCAGAAGGAGAAGGCAAGGACCTTGGGGGGTGGGGGGGAACCCCAAGGGACTTTTGTCACCTTGTAGCTGTTGACACCAAAAATGTCATTTTGCCTCTTCAAGATCCAAAGAGCTACATGAAGTCGCAACCTGCCATAAATAGGCAATGCTACTTCCAAAAATCAAATCTGGTCAGTATCAAACAAAAACTGCAAGATTCTTCAAGACAGCCAAAAGAGGAGTACACAAGAAGTTTCGGGCCATTTCAAAATCATTTGGCCTAACTTCGCTTCTCCGACAACCGAAAAGGAACTCTCGGCGGCAAAAGCTCTCCGAGACCATGGTTTCCAAGACAGAGCCTATGGATCATCTTAAAATGACTCCAATAGGTTCCCTGTCAAATTTCAAGTCAATCGGACATCGGTTGACCGCACATCAAACCGCGACATCTTCATCGCGACAAAAGCAAGTCTACTGGTGATAGGACCCCAAACGGCTTCAAAACTCAAACAAAAGCCTATGGTGGGTCTTATTTATTGCTCAGCAGGCTTCACACCAAATTTCAGGTCATTCCGACATCGTTTGACCCAGTTTCAGCTTCTGACAGGAAATCGGCAGCTCTGCGCGACAAAGTCTTCGGCTTTCTCAGGAAATTGGAAACTTTGCAAGATAAAATGCAAGGATTCTCATCCGGTTTCCTACAAAGAAATCAGGCCAATAAATGGTCAAAATGTCAAGGAAAAGTACAGGAGAAAAAAAAATCGAAAAACAGCAAAAACGGACACAAAACGGGACACAAAAGGGGGAAAACCCCCCCAGGGTCGCAGACCCCTGCGACCCTGGCCCAGGGTCGCCGGCGACCTTGGAGCCCGGGGTCGCCGGGAAGGCCCCGGAAACCCCGGTTTTCGCCTTTTTTTCGTGATTCGAAGCGCCCAGCCTCTGGTACTTTCCAAAATTCATGCTTTTGAGACACCAAGTCCTCTGACATCCGTCCAAAACACGGGCCAATCATCAAGAGTATTAAAAACAATGTTGATCGCCACCCAGTCAACCAAAAAAGTGTGCTTTCTACCCGACCGATCGAGAAATCGACAGGACAGATGGCACCGACCCGCTGTTGGCAACAAACACCTGAAATTACATGGTAATCTGATGTCGATCTACATGAAGATCCATCGATGATCATCGACAGAAGAATCCCAAAAGACGCGGCACGGCCCGCGACTCTTCAGCTGCTCGGCGACCACTTAATGCGATTAATTGACTAGCTTTATTACAGTCATTAATCCATTTCTTTGGACGGCCCAATCAGAAGCAGGCATTCGGGAGTTACAAGTCAAGAGATTCATGGCATTTAACCCATGAAACTCCTCCCATCATGGCGATTAAAGGCGATTAAATGCCCTCAATCTCCTCCGGCCAATCAGAAGCCAAGAAAAAAGAGTTACAAAATAAAGAATTCAATTTTGTAACTCCTCCCATTATGCGGCTTAATGACAATAAAAGCCCATAAACCCTCCTAAATGGCTACCTAAAAGCCTATAAATAGGAGAACTCACCAAGAAGAAAAAGACGGAAAAAACAAGACAGAAAAGCACAAACTCACAGACAGACAAAGCACAGAAATTCAGAGAAGGAAAAGAGAGAAAACTCTGCGGAAGTTCTACACCGGCCACCGCTACAAGGTGACAAAAGTCCCTTGGGGGGTACCCCCCCCCCCAAGGTCCTTGCCTTCTCCTCCTGCCTCCAATGGCTTAGATGTGTCTTTTCAGCCCGTCTACTCGGTTTTTTATTGGATATAGGACCTCCTTTTGGTCTTTGTCCTCTAAAAACCTGAGGTTATAGCCAAGCCAAGCGAATCAATAGCATCCTCTGTTCTCATCTGCATGGATGATGGCGAAGCCCACATATGGCTTGCGACCGTCAATCTAAACGAGTCCTCCACAATCTCCTGAGAAGTTAGATCCTCATTTTCTTGCTTTTCATTATAGTTTGTATTTTTTTAAAAGAGACAGAAAATCACAACTCTTGTCTTTCATTATTGATAAGGATTGTAAATCGGCTATAAACGCCAAAATCGGCTATAAAACGCCAAAAATCGGCTATAAACGCCAAAATCGGCTATAAATGCCAAAAAATCGCCTTTCACGGCAAACCAAGAAAAATGTCTCTTTTCTTAAATATATGTGCAATGGAAAACTTGAAAGAAGTTGATTTCCTTTTTACTTGCGAAGGTTGATCTCCGGATCACCACTTGCAATTCCAAGTAAAAATAGAAAATCTGGCACACCCACACAAAAAAAAGAAATGTTGATGCACGCCCCTGCCCCCCTGGTTACGAAAGGGTCGGAACCAAACGGACTCCCACGTCCGCCGACCTCGGTAGGAACCGAGGCATCGGAGCGCGGTCCATCTGTAGTGGTGGTCGGTTGTAGAACTTTCGCAGAGTTTTCTCTCTTTCTTTCTCTGGATTTCTGTGTCTTTTTCTGATTTCTGTCTGCCGTCTTGTGCTCCCCTTTCTTCTTGGAGAGCTCTCCTATTTATAGGCTTTTAGGTAGCCATTTAGGAGGGTTTATGAGCCTTAATTGTCATAAAGCTACATAAAGGGAGGAGTTACAAAATTGAATTCTTTATTTTGTAACTCCTTTTTCTTGGCTTCTGATTGGCCGGAGGAGATTGAGGGCTTTTAATCGCCTTTAATTGCCATGATGGGAGGAGTTTCATGGGTTAAATGCCATGAATCTCTTGACTTGTAACTCCCGGATGCTTGCTTCTGATTGGGCCGTCCAAAGAAATGGATTAATGACTGTAATAAAGCTAGTCAATTAATCGCATTAAGTGGTCGCTGAGCAGTTGAAGATTCGCGGGCCGTGCCGCGTCTTTTGGGATTCTTCTGGCGATGATCATCGATGGATCTTCATGTAGATCGACATCGGGTGACCATGTAACTTCAGGTGTTGGTTGCCAACAGCGGGTCGGTGCCATCTGTCCAGTCGATTTCTTGATCGGTCGGGTAGAAAGCACACCCTTTTTGGTTGACCGGGTGGCGATCAATGTTGATTTTTGATACTCTTGATGATTGACCCGTGTTTTTGACGGATGTCAGAGGGTTTGGTGTCTCAAAAGTATGAATTTTGGAAAGTACCAGAGGCTGGAAGCTTCGAATCGCGAAAAAAACGGCGAAAAAAACCGGGGTTTCCGGGGCCTTCCTGGCGATCCTGGGCTCCAGGGTCGCCGGCGACCCTGGGCCAGGGTCGCAGGGGTCTGCGACCCTGGGGGGGTTTTCCCCCCTTTTGTCCTGTTTTGTGTCCGTTTTTGCTGTTTTTTTCTTCTGTATTTTTCCTTGACATTTTTTATCATTTATTGGCCTGATTTCCCTGTAGAAAACCTGATGAGAATCCTTGCATTTTGGTTTGCAAAGTTTCCCATTTTCTGAGAAAGCCGAAGACTTTGTCGCGCAGAGCTGCCGATTTTCCGTCAGAAGCTGAAACTGGGCCAAACGATGTCGGAATGACCTGAAATTTGGTGTGAAGCCTCCTGAGCAATAAATAAGACCAACATAGGCTTTTGTTTGAGTTTTAAAGCCGTTTGGGGTCCTATTACCAGTAGACTTGCTTTTGTCGCGATGAAGATGTCGCGGCTTGATGTGCGGTCAACCGATGTCCGATTGACTTGAAATTTGACAGGGAACCTATTGGAATCATTTTAAGACGATCCGTAGGCTCTGTCCTGGAACCATGGTCCCGGGGAGCTTCGCCGCCGAGAGGCCTGATTTAGCTGTTCAAGGGTTGATTTATGGTCAAACGTTGTCCGTTTGACTCAGAACTTGACGTGGAGCCTTTTGGATGTATTTTGAGACCATCCATCGGCTCTGATCGAAGATTTGATGTCTCCGATGCTTTCACCGCCGGGAGCTCCTTTTCAGCTGCCGGAGAAGCAAAGTTAGGCCAAATGATTTTGAAATGACCCGAAACTTCTTGTGTACTCCTCTTTTGGCTGTCTTGAAAGATCTTGCAGTTTTGTTTGATTCTGACAAGATTTGCTTTTTTGGAAGTAGCATTGCCTATTTATGGCAGGTTGCGACTTCATGTAGCTCTTTGGATTTTGAAGAGGCAAAGTGACTTTTTTGGTGTCAACAAATGCCCCCTCGAGGTACAGCGACGAGTTGCTTAACTTTTGTAGTCGATGTGCCTCGAAGAGATTTGTGAAGGAGAGCCTGTGACTGGACCAAGAGTCTTTGAGCAGTCTTTCTTTTTGGTATTTGTAGCCTTTTGAGCTTCCAGGGGAATTTTATGGTAGTGAAAGGGATCACGTTCCATCTCGAGGCAAAGTTTTGAAGATGACATCGGGGATGTGGATTTGGGTCTTGACCTTGTGGCCTAACAGGCTGTATGTGGCAGGTTAGGGGGTCGGGTTTGGTTTTGACCGTGTGACCCAACAAGCTGTATGTGGAATGTTGGGGGATCAGTTTTGGTTTTGATCTTGTGACCTAACAGGCTGTATGTGGCAAGTTAGGGGATCAGGTTTTGGTTTTTGGTTTTGGTCTTGTGACCTAACAGGCTGTATGTGGCAAGTTAGGGGACCCGGATTTGGTTTGGATTTTTGTGGAATGTCAATTTCAAGATTTTGGCTCAATTTGGTAGATGAGGCTGAATGGTTTAATTTTTGGAAGCTCATGGGGCTTGGAATTTTCTTTGTATGGTCCAATCAACTCAAAAGAGGCATGGAACCATTTTTGTATGCTCTTGGTAAGAGGATTTCTCTTTGACTAAAAGCCCAAAATTTTTATTTTTTATTTTTTTTTAGTGCCTAGGTGGTCAAACCTGGCTCATATGGGCTAACCCATGGGACCTTAAGCTTTTGAAATGGCTTAGATCTCATATGGTGTCATTTTTGTAAAGAATATCCAAAAATATCTCATTTGGATAGAGAATATCTAAGAATATCTTTACTTTGGAGAAAATCTCTCATGATCCCTTTATTTTGGGATAGGATATCTCAAGATATCTTTCTTTTGGGAAAGAGTCCGTCAATGATCCTATCTTTTGGGAGAAAATCTCTCATTGATTTCTTTTTGAGAGAAAATCCTTCAAGATATCTTTCTTTTGGGAAAGAATCTTTCTAATCTCTTTCTTTTGGTAAGGTTACTAATTAGTAACACTCATCTCTTTCTTCTTTCCTTCTTTGGTTTGCTCTCTTCTATAAAAGCAAGGAGGAGGTTGGATCTCTTGCTCTTATTACTTTCTTTTGCAATAATCTCAAGAGGGCTTCAAGACCAAGAGTTCTTCTTCTTCAAGATCTTCAAGACTTTTCTTCTTCTTGTCCATCAATGGCTTCAAGTAAGTTTCCTTTTTCAAGAAAACTCCATTGTAGGAAACATAAAATTCTTTCTTTTTTTTTTGTTTCTTTCTTTTTTTTTCTTCTTTTTTTTTCCTTCACGTGTTTGCTTCTTTTTTTTCACTTGTTTTCTTTTTTTTCTTTTTCTTTTTTTTGTTTTGTTTTGTTTTTTTTTTGTTTGTGGGCCGTACGGACAGATCCGTACGGATCTGGGGGGTTTTCCCCCCTTTTGTTCTGTTTTGTGTCCGTTTTTTGCTGTTTTTTTATTCTTTTTTCTTCTATATTTTTCCTTGACATTTTTGATCATTTATTGGCCTGATTTCCCTGTAGAAAACTTGATGAGAATCCTTGCATTTTGGTTTGCAAAGTTTCCAATTTTCTGAGAAAGCCGAAGACTTTGTCGCGCAGAGCTGCCGATTTTCCGTCAGAAGCTGAAACTGGGTCAAACGATGTCGGAATGACCTGAAATTTGGTGTGAAGCCTCTTGAGCAATAAATAAGACCAACCATAGGCTTTTGTTTGAGTTTTGAAGCCGTTTGGGGTCCTATTACCAGTAGACTTGCTTTTGTCGCGATGAAGATGTCGCGGCTTGATGTGCCGTCAACCGATGTCCGATTGACTTGAAATTTGACAGGGAACCTATTGGAATCATTTTAAGACGATCCGTAGGCTCTGTCCTTGAAACCTGGTCCCGGGGAGCTTCGCCGCCGAGAGGCCTGATTTAGCTGTTCAAGGGTTGATGTATGGTCAAACGTTGTCCGTTTGACTCGGAACTTGACGTGGAGCCTTTTGGATGTATTTTGAGACCATCCATCGGCTCTGATCGAAGATTTGGTGTCTCCAATGCTTTCACCGCCGGGAGCTCCTTTTCAGCTGCCGGAGAAGCAAAGTTAGGCCAAATGATTTTGAAATGGCCCGAAACTTCTTGTGTACTCCTCTTTTGGCTGTCTTGAAAGATCTTGCAGTTTTTGTTTGATTCTGACAAGATTTGCTTTTTTGGAAGTAGCATTGCCTATTTATGGCAGGTTGCGACTTCCTGTAGCTCTTTGGATTTTGAAGAGGCAAAGTGACTTTTTTTGTGTCAACAGATAGCTGGTTTTTTTGTGGCATTGATAGTCGGTTTGTTTTGTGGCATTTATAGCCGGTTTTGGTGGCATTGATAGCCGGTTTGTTTTGTGGCATTTATAGCCGGTTTTGGTGGCATTGATAGCCGTTTGGTTTTCAAAAATACAAGTATCGACTAAAAGTCGCCTCCCTGCTGAATGGTCTTGCAAGTATCGATGGAATGTCGCATCCTTGCTTATTCGGTTGCGAGTATCAATGGAATGTCGCATCCTCGCGGATTTGGGTGCAAGTATCGATGGAATGTCGCATCCTTGCTTTTCAAAAATTTTGGTTTTGCGGGTACTGACTTGATGTCGTTTCCCCACGATTTTTGAAATTTACGGTTTTCTCGAACCTTTGGGTTGTGGATATCAACTGAAATGTTGCATCTCCACGGTTTCTTGGTTTTTTCGAACCTTTGAAATTTGGGTTGTGGATATCAACTGAAATGTTGCGTCTCCACATTTTTTAGGTTTTCTCGAACCTTTAGAAATTTGGGTTGTGGATATCAACTGAAATGTTGCGTCTCCACGGTTTTGGATTTTGCAAGTATCGGCGAAATGTCGCTTCCCTGCAATTTTGGAAGTGTCGAACGTGGTTCGCATGCTTTCGATTTGTGCGAGTATCGACTAAGTGTTGCTTCCCCGCGGTTTTTTGAAAAACCTTTTTTTTTTGTTTAAAGACACGAGGGTAATAAGTTTTGACCTAAAACCATTTAGGCGGTAAAAGGTAGGGTGGACTTGGGTGGAAATCCCTGAATCCGGATTTTTGTTTCAAACGATGAATTTTGGGTTCAAGGGTTGAAAATTTTGGACAAGTTAAGGAAAGGTTCCTAAACTTGGGAATTTTTTTTTGAACAATGAAACGGTGAAAGTAAGCATTGTTTGAATTTCTAGAAATTTCAACATTTGTTATGAGAATTCTAAAAAGAGTGGGTTTAGCGAGAGTGTACCTGGAAACCAGTTTAGGCCGTACAGGCATTGCTCTTACCCAGTTGGGTAAGTCTTCAAGGGTAGTACCGTTTTAAGAACTTGCCGTTGATGGGCAGCATACATCTGTCACCCTCCATGTTTAGGAGTGCGTATGCGCCGTTGGAGAAAACCTTGTCGATGACGTAGGGTCCCTCCCATTTTGGCTCAAACTTGCCTTTGGACTTGTGGGCGAAGACCATTGGTCTTTTTACCGTAAGAACCAAGTCACCCTTTTTGTAGGCGTGTTGCCTGACCTTTTTGTCAAAAGGTCCTGCCATGCGTGCTTGGTAAAGTTCAATGCTTTGTCGAGCTTCGAGCAGTCTCTCATCGAGATTGTCCAGCTCATGGTGTCGCAATTTGACATTGCTTTCTTGAGTCATGTCATTTTGCAAGGATATCCTCAAGGAAGAAATTTGTATGGATGATGGCGAAGCCCACATATGGCTTGTGACCGTCAATCTAAACGAGTCTTCCACAATCTCCTGAGAAGTTAGATCCTCCTTTTCTTGCTTTTCATTGTAGTTTGTATTTTTTTAAAAGAGACAGAAAATCACAACTCTTGTCTTTCATTATTGATAAGGATTGTAAATCGGCTATAAACGCCAAAATCGGCTATAAACGCCAAAAATCGGCTATAAACGCCAAAATCGGCTATAAATGCCAAAAAAAATCGCCTTTCACGGCAAACCAAGAAAAATGTCTCTTTTCTTAAATATATGTGCAATGGAAAACTTGAAAGAAGTTGATTTCCTTTTTACTTGCGAAGGTTGATCTCCGGATCACCACTTGCAATTCCAAGTAAAAATAGAAAATCTGGCACACCCACACAAAAAAAAAGAAATGTTGATGCACGCCCCTGCCCCCCTGGTTACGAAAGGGTCGGAACCAAATGGACTCCCACGTCCGCCGACCTCGGTAGGAACCGAGGCAGGAGTGCGGTCCATCAAGCTGGCACACCCGGTGGGACTCGTTTATTCGAGAACACGATGCTAGAAATGAAATATTTGCATATCATATATTTTGCTCTATGCTTATATTTCTTTTCTCAATTCCTTGGCTACTTTATAATTGGTGGCCTATGTTGGATTCCGCATCTAAAAAAAATGAGATGAGATTTTTTGGAAATTTCTAATTCTTTGAATTTATTTCCACTCTTTCTCTTTTCAAAAAAAAGAAAAAACAAAAAAAAATCAGATTTTTTATCTTGGATTCAAAATTGAGAAACCTTGATCCGTTCCTATCGTTCATCGCGCTTGCAGAAATGTTGAGCCTGTTCGACTAAGGTTTTGGGCCATCATTTCTCTTCGATGAGTTCATTAAAGATCTAAAAAAAAAATATAAAAAAAATATATATATAAAAAAAAAATTTTAGATTTCTCATTTTGGATTCAAAATTGAGAAACCTTGATCCGTTCCTATCGTTCATCGCGCTTGCAGAAATGTTGAGCCTGTTCGACTAAGGTTTTGGGCCATCGTTTCTCTTCGATGAGTTCATTGAAAATATATATATATATATATATAAAACAAAAAAAAGACATAGACCACTAAGGTTAAACCAACTGCGTTCTTTGATCACGGTTGATTCAAGAAAAGCCTTGTCTAGAGTGTGGAGACAACTTGACTGTTCTAGGCAAGGGTCCTCCAAACGGGTTCATTAAGTAATCCTACCCTTACCTGGGGGCAATTCTATCAATCAAGATTTCATAAGACCGGGTTAGGAGGCCTATGTGTACTCTCTCGTCTTTTAAATAAATTTTTTTTTAGAAAAATAAATTAAAAAAAATAAATAAATAAAAAATTTTAAAATAAAAATAAAAAATAAAAAAAAAATTTTCAAAAAAAAAATCTTAAAAAAAAATAAAAAATAAAAAAATAAATAAAAAAAAGATTTAAAAAAAAAAAAAAATCTTCCAAAAAAAAAAAATCTTTCAAAAAAAAAATCTTAAAAAAAGAAAAAAAAACTTCCGTCATTTTGGGTTTAGATTGGAGAAATCTTGGTCTTCTCCTTTTTGAGCACTGGCGCTCGCGGAAATCGCTGAGACCGTGTTCAAATTGGAGTGCCTTTTGCTCTCTTTGATGAACCCGATATTGACTTTTCAAAAAAAAAAACTCGTCATTTTTAGATTCAGATCCGAGAAATTATGGTTCATTTCTTTCTAAGCACTGGCGCTCGCGGAAATCGCTGAGCCCGTGTTTAGATTGGAATACCATCTGCTCTCTTTGATGAATCCAATCTTGACCTTTCAAAACAGAGAATCTCATCTCATAGATGCGGTCTCAAAACATTTGTGTCTAGCGGTACTGGTACGCCCTTTCAGGGTCTACTGTATTGCGACCGGCACATCTGTAACTCCAACTTTATATTCTTCTTACCTCGAGCAAGCTCTGCTTCTCGATAAGTCGAATTTAAGTTCACAATTGCTTCTAGCAGTCACTGGGATGCCCATTCTGGGCTTACCATGCCTGCAATCAGAACAATTGTACCCTCTATGGCGTTTTGCCTTCTTCATGTTGCTTGGGTCATCTTCCTCTAGCAATTTGAAAAGATGAAACCATAGAACTTCCCATTTATGATCATTATATTCTTGTGATTACTAATGGATGTGGTCTTGTTTCAGAAATTTTTGAAAACTAACAATGGCAGCTTCATTAACCATTACTTTCGATGAGAGCAAACACCAAATCATGCTTCAACAGAAGCAAGCTACGCGCACTCACAAACGCCCCATCAGCTGCCGAAGCGTCAACTCCCTCGGCAACTCTCTGAACTCCGGGTCGACCTCGACTCCCCGGACTATCATCTTTGGGACGCTGGGACCATTCCCACTTCCTGAGGAACAAACTGCTCCCTCCAAGAAGCAGAAACTCGCCTCTCAACGTGTCACTACCGTGACACCAAAGGCGAGCACCAGAAGGCCTGAAGCCCGTGGCAGCCCCACGAAGCCTCGACCCGCAAACGATCAGGTCTATCCCAAGACTTGGTCTCCAAGGCCTTCACCAAAGCAAAGAAGGTCCCAAACATCTACCAAGCCAGCATTCCTGGCCCCACTCAAGGAGAACCAGTTCTACACTCTTGCCTACATGAAAGAGGAGAGACCCATCTCCAACCTGACTCCCAAGTCATCCCAGCATGAGCCGGCTTGTTCCTACAAGCCCAAAATCAGATCATGCATCACAAGGCCTCTACAAGCACCTGCTAAGGCCTACAAACCTGCAGTTCGACCCTTCATCTCTACAGGGGCCGAACTTCAAAAATTCAAAGCTTCGCTGCAACAGGCGAAGGACAGGGTTCGCATCTTGTCCTTGCCCAGCTGCAAAGAAGACAGGCTCGGCTGCTGCACCCGAGGGAGCACATCCTTCATCGTCAAAGCCCAGCCAGAGCTGACCGAAGCTCAAATTGCTCGTCGCATACGCCGCCGCGCGTCATACCGGCAAAAGAGACTAGAGAAACAAAGGACCCAGCCTCCTACACTTCAAGTCTCTCCCAAATGGGTTGAAAAAGAAAGACCCAACCAAGTTGCTGCCGTCCATATGGTTGGAAAAACCAGAAGGCGCCAAAAATCAGCAACAAAAATCCATGTCCGATGTCCGATGACCCGCAGCATCTCAAGGACAAAAAGACATTCAGAAGAATCCCCTGCTCCTTCAAGCAAAGGACATCGGAGTGATCCTTCCTCAAGCTCTTCTTCAAAAAGAATGAGCCCCAGCTCAGTCACCAGGACAGTTTCTTCGTTCGAATCACGAAGGATGAACGTCCTGGCTACAAATTCTGAGCCACCACCCCGCAATCCACCTCCAGAAGATGCGATCACCCGCATCCAGCAGTTGGAACAAGGCCAGCAGAGGATTGAAACTCTGATGGAAAACCTTCTCCTCGCCTTCCAAAATCAGGCGAACAATGAACCTCCTCCGAATCATCAAGATGACGAGGTAAATAGAGAAGAAAATGAGTCACGCGCCCTTACCAAAAAGGACGTAGACACTATCCTCACCAAAGCAAAAGAAGAGGATATACTCAAGGAGCATGGAATCAAGCCACCATAACCCTTATGGATGGACTTGGTCCCGTTCCCCACCAAATTCAAGCATCCTACTCTCCAAACATATACGGGGAAAGGATCAGCCAGACAGCACGTCATCCACTTCAAGATCCTGACGGGAGCTATCGTGGATCAAGATGCACTCAAGATCCGCCTCTTTGCAAGTACCCTAAAAGGTACGGCCTTCGATTGGTACTCCACTCTGCCGGAGGACTCAATCCAAAACTGGGCCATGCTAGAGACACGCTTCCTAACTCACTTCAAAGGTGAGGATCATCCCGCTACTATGGCGCAGCTTTGCAGCCTAAAACAGGGGGAGAATGAATCAACATATGACTTCATTCACAAGTGGAAAGCAATGGCATACAAATGCTCTGATGTATTGCCACAAGCGTCGCTAGTCGACATCTGCCGAAACAACATGAGAGCCAGAATCCGCTCCATGATCATCGGCAACAAATCAAAAAACCTGGGAGAACTCCTAGAAGCTTCCATGGAAGCTGAAACGGTGATTAAAGACCTCAACAGTCAGAAATCATCAAGAAAAGAGCCAACCGCCATTGCAACCTCTAAACCAAAGAAAAAAGAGGTCCTCAATGTGCAGACCAAGTAAGCTCCTCAGCCACCAAAGAAAGCTGAAAACAAAGCTGCGGGTAAGAGACCTGAACCCTCTGATGCCTTCAAAGAACGAGTAGAGAAGAAATACCCGTTTGATGAAGACGTTGATGAAATCTTCGGGGCTCTTGTGGCAAACGGCAAGCTCACCTTGCCTGAACCAAAAAGACCGGGTGATGTTGGCAAAACCAACGATCCTCGGTACTGTCCATACCACCAGATGATCTCGCATCCTCTCAATCAATGCTTCGTTGTGAGAGAGAAAATAAACGAGATGTGGAAAAACGGAGTCATCACCTTTGACAAAAACTATGGGTCTGCCTCCGTCAACATGGTGACATGTGGACAAACATCAAAATCACCGAAGAAGAAGATCACTACTTCCTTCAAGGTGATAAACTCAATCCAAGCGTCCGAGAAATTGGTTCCTTACCCGACACCAGACGGACAACCGATATCGGTACATCCCGATCTCCTGGAAGATGAAAATTGGGAGGTCGTGAAGACAAAGCCTACAGCTCAGCAGCGAAGGCAGGCTAGGAAACATCTCCTCAAGCTCAAACGGCAAGAGAAGACCCAGCCAAAACAAGAAGTCAAAGAAAAGGCAGAGACTTCCTCTACCGCTTCACTGGAGGTAACAAAAACATCCCTTCCAGAGACTTCAAAGGGGGTAAGAAAATTCACTCTCAGTGATTTCATGCCACCTCAATTCAAAGAAGCCATGCAGGAGGCATCATACTCTTGCAATTCGGTAGTTGGATTCTCCATTGATGGATACGAGTCCAGCGACACCGATGATGGATTCGAATCCAACTACACAGATGAGTGGGAGGAGTCCCTTGAAACAGGAGAATATCTCTCCGATGAAGAATGTGTTCCTGAGTCTCATCTTATGCCAGTAATCTGGTATAACCCCCTACAGCCACAAGGATCCTGGTCTGATGATGAAGAAGACCAAGAAGCTGTACAAGAAAATGCTGCTAACCCAGCACCTCACATTACTCCAGTGGAAATCAACCATGTTGAGCCACAAATAGTTGATGAAGAAGAAGATCCGGCTCCCATGCCTGATCTTGAAGAATATGCAAGGATCTTGCAGCGACTCGCTCTAGAACAAGAGCAAGAACGCGTCAACGAGCCTCCTCGCAATCTAGAGCCTGAAAGTCCCTGAAGACCACCAGGTACATCCTCCCTTAACTCCTGAAAATGGAGAAAATTGTTGGATAGACGATCCTCTTACATCCGAGGATGAGTCTGACTCCGATCAGGCAACGTCTCCCGTCAGAGCTTCCTGTAATGTGATAATTCGGGATTATAGCTCTTCCGAAGCATCGTCTGATGAAAGCACTTACACTCCGGCGACGCCTAGCAATGTATCTTCTGAAGCCACCTCGTCTCACGTGACTTTCACTGAGATGACACCCTCTCAGGTTTCTTCTCCTGAGACTGTGACTTCAAAGTTCACACCCTTCCTGACTGAAGAATTCCCGGCCATTGATGCTTGGGACGATGAATTAGTCAACGAAGAAGAAAGATTGCTGGATGCTGTTCAGGACTTGTTCCCGGAAAATGCTCCATGCAACACAATCACTGAGGATGGTAACTCTGCTGCTGATACATCCTCAGCAAATGAAAAACGACAGCCTCTTGATCCTGAAGACAATCTTCCAAACGAAGACCCTTCTCAAGAAGCTCTCGAAGTTGGTAGAGGCACCCGCTCTGGCCGGGACTACCACAAAAATTACAACCAATCTTCCTTTACATATGTAAATCCTTCGGGAAAAGATGTTGTAAGCGCCCCTAGTGGCAACAATGATGAACATGCAGGCCCTAAGGAGGCTTTCAAGTATGACTTGATTGAACACTTCAAACACATACCTGCACGTCTGCACATCCTAGATTTGTTGCGAATGTCTCCGCACACTCGTGATTATCTCATCTCAGAATTACAAAAGCTGAATAAGGATGTCGACAAATATTCCCCGCAAGTCCTCCAAATTGAAATGGATTACCGGGTCAAAAACTCAGAAGCCTCCTCAAAGGGAGAAAAGAAGAAAACTGAGGGATCATGCATTGAATGCCTCTCGGTTAAAAAAGCAGCCAGTGCAACCATCGCCTTCACAAAGGATGACCTCCTACTTGGAGAAACCAGGCATAACCGACCCCTGTACTTCACAGGGTATATCAAGGAAATGCCTATGCACAGAGTTCAGATCGACCCAGGTTCTGCACTCAACCTCATCTCCACATCGGCTCTTGAAGAGTTGGGCATCCCACCCAGCAAGCTGAGCCACACATCTGTATCTATCTTTGGATACGATGGGAGTACTCAAAGGCCTATCGGCAAAATCAGGTTCAAATTGCAGATCGGTGATCTTATCTCTGACGTCACTATGTATGCAATAAAAACCCCTTCATGCTACAACATCCTTCTCGGACGCCCTTGGATCCACGAGAATGGTGTTGTCCCTTCAACTCTACATCAATGCATCAAGTTTGTTGGCGACGACGGCATGATACATCGAGTCTTTGCGGATAGAAAACCCTTCAAAGGTAAAGAAGTCCACTTTGCAGACTCACAAATGTATGAAGGTGAAAAAGAAGAAGAGGAGAAGCACACAACATCCTTTGCCGAAAATCTCCAGAAAGATAAAGGCAAAGCTCCTCAACAATCACCGGAAGAAAACAAACCATCCGGTAAATCTGAAGAGAGCATTCAAACTCCCTTCATCATCTCCCTCAAATCTTCAAAACCTTTGGTCATCACAACTAAACTGAAGAAGGCAAAGCAAAAGCCTGGGGGCAAATTTGTTGTCTTTTTCATGTCTATCATGCAAGACACGGACTCGGATTCAGAGCCAGAAGACGACACATCGTCAAGCCAAGCTGACACTCAGCAAGTTCAGCCTGCTGTCACTCCAATGGAGACAACTTCTGACATAGAAGATCCTACGTCAGCTTCCTTCGTTGTTCCAGCAACTTCAGCAAAGGAAAAACCGATCTTCTTCCATAGATCGGATGCTTCTTCATCACCTTTGACAAAAACTATGGGTCTTCCTCTGTCAACATGGTGACATGTGGACAGACATCAAAATCACCGAAGAAGAAGATCACTACTTCCTTCAAGGTGATAAACTCAATCCAAGCGTCCGAGGAACTGGTTCCTTACCCACACCAGACAGACAACCCATATGGGTACATCCCGATCTCCTGGAAGATGAAAATTGGGAGGTCGTGAAAACAAAGCCTAGAGCTCAACAGCGAAGGCAGGCTAGGAAACATCTCCTCAAGATCAAACGGCAAGAGAAGACCCAGCGAAAACAAGAAGTCCAAGAAAAGGCAGAGGCTTCCTCTACCGCTTCACTGGAGGCAACAAAAATGTCCCTTCCAGAGACTTTAAAGGGGGTAAGAAAACTCACTCTCAGTGATTTCATGCCACCTCAATTCAAAGAAGCCACGCAGGGTGCATCATACTCTTGCAATTCGGTAGTTGGATTCTCCATTGATGGATATGAGTCCAGCGACACTGATGATGGATTCGAATCCACCTACACCGACGAGTGGGAGGAGTCCCTTGAAACAAGAGAATATCTCTCCGATGAAGAATGGGTTCCTGAGACTCATTTATGCCAGTAATCTGGTATAACCCCCTACAGCCACAAGGATCCTGGTCTGATGATGAAGAAGACCAAGAGGTTGTACAAGAGAATGTTGTTGAACCAGCACCCGTCATTGCTCCAGTGGAACCCAACCATGTTGAACCGCAAAGAGCAGACGAAGAAAAAGATCTAGCTCCCATGCCTGATCTTGAAGAATATGCAAGGATCTTGCAGCGTCTCGAGCTTCCTCGCAATCCAGAGCCTGAAGTCCTTGAAGACCATCAGGTACATCCTCCCTTAACTCCTGAAAATGGAGATAATTGTTGGATAGACGATCCTCTTACATCTGAGGATGAGTCTGACTCCGATCAGGCAACGTCTCCTGTCAGAGGTTCCTGTAATGTGATAATTCGGGATTATAGCTCTTTCGAAGCATCGTCTGATGAGATCACTTACACTCCGACGACTCCTAGCAATGTATCTTCTGGAGCCACCTCATCTCACGTGACTGTCACTAAGACGACACCCTCTCAGGTTTCTTCTCCTGAGACTATGACTTTAAAGTTCACACCCTTCCTGACAGAAGAATTCCAAGCTATTGATGCTTGGGACGATGAATTGGTCAACGAAGAAGAAAGGTTGTTGGATGCTGTTCAGGACTTGTTCCCGAAAAATGCTCCATGCAACACAATCACTGAGGATGGCAACTCTGCTGCAGATACATCCTCAGCAAATGAAAAATGACAGCCTCTTAATCCTAACGACAATCTTCTAAATGAAGACCCTTCTCAAGAAGCTCTCGAAGTTGGTAGAGGCACCCGCTCTGGCCGGGACTACCACAAAAATTACAACCAATCTTCCTTTACATATGTAAATCCTTCGGGAAAAGATGTTGTAAGCGCCCATAGTGGCAACAATGATGAACATGCAGGCCCTAAGGAGGCTTTCAAGTATAACTTTATTGAACACTTCAAGCACATACTTGCACGTCTGCACATCCTAGATTTATTGCGAATGTCTCCGCACACTCGTGATAATCTCATTTCAGAATTACAAAAGCTGAATGAGGATGTCGACAAACATGCCCCGCAAGTCCTCCAAAGTGAAATGGACTACCGGGTCAAAAACTCAGACGCTTCCTCAAATGGAGAAAAGAAGGAAATAGAGGGATCATGCATTGAATGCCTCTCGGTTCAAAAAGCAGCCAGTGCAACCATCGCCTTCACTAAGGATAACCTCCTGCTTGGCGAAACAAGGCACAACCGACCCCTGTACTTCACAGGGTACATCAAGGAAATGCCTATGCACAGAGTTCAGATCGACCCAGGTTCTGCACTCAACCTCATCTCCACATCGGCTCTCGAAGAGTTGGACATCCCACCCAGCAAGCTGAGCCACACATCTGTATCTATCTTTGGATACGATGGGAGTACTCAAAGGCCTATTGGCAAAATCAGGTTCAAGTTGCAGATCGGTGATCTTATCTCTGAGGTCACTGTATATGCAATAAAAACCCCTTCATGCCATAACATCCTTCTCGGATGCCCCTGGATCCACGAGAATGGTGCTGTCCCTTCAACTCTACATCAATGCATTAAGTTTGTTGGCGACGACGGCATGATACATCGAGTCTTTGCGGACAAAAAACCCTTCAAAGGTAAAGAAGTCCACTTTGCAGACTCACAGATGTATGAAGGTGAAAAAGAAGAAGAGGAGAAGCACACAACACCCTTCACCGAAAATCTCCAGAAAGATAAAGGCAAGGCTCCTCAAAAATCACCTGAAGAAAACAAACCATCCGGTAAATCCGAAGAGAGCATTCAAACTCCCTTCATCATCTCCCTCAAACCTTCAAAGCCTTTGGACATCATAACTAAAGTGAAGAAGGCGAAGCAAAAGCCTGGGGGCAAATTTGTTGTCTCTTTTGTGTCTATCATGCAAGACACGGATTCGGATTCAGAGCCAGAAGATGACACATTGTCAAGCCAAGCTGACACTCAGCAAGTTCAGCCTGCTCTTACTCCAATCGAGACAACTTCTGACATAGAAGATCCTACGTCAGCTTCCTTCGTTGTTCCAGCAACTTCAGCAAAAGAAAAGCCGATCTTCTTCCACAGATCGGATGCTTCTTCATCAAATCCACGCTTGAACCTTTCCAAAATGAAGGTATGCCTCAACTATCCTTATATAGTTGTGTGGCACAAGCTATTATGAAGAAGATGGGCTATGACGCTCAAAACCGAGTCGGTTTGGGAGAAGGACGCGGTATTCTCACACCATTGGAGTCCATCTTGACCAAAAGCCAGCTGGAAGATTGGAGACTCTACGGCCATGTAGAAAAGTCTTCACACGGGCTAGGGTATGATCCCGACACTCCCCTGAGATAGTTGACACAAAGGCTTAAAATTCAATTTATTGACCAAGCCTCACCATCTCAAGTCCATGAAGACATCGATCTCCCTGGATATCTCTTCGATGAGTCACCCGACAAAGATCCAGGAAGCTCATCCAATTGGTACGATTTCTTTGACGATGAAGAGGAATTGTCCGATGGCACAGACGTGTGGTATTCTAACCCAGAAGGACCCTCGTCTCCAAAAGAAGTACCTTACTTTGACACGGTTTCAACAGGCGATTGGGATCATCTCATAGCAAGCTTTGGGAAAATTGCCGAACAAGAAGACCCGTGGAAAGGAACAAAACCTTTGTCTGGAAATGCCCTTGAAACCCCAGAAGGTCTCTTAGAGCTGGAAGCCTCCGAAAATATTATGGAGGAACCACCTTCGACAAAAAGGTCAAGCAACGCGCCTACAAAAAGGGTGACTTGGTTCTTGCGGTAAAAAGACCAATGGTCTTCGCTCACAAGCCCAAAGGCAAGTTTGAGCCGAAATGGGTGGGACCCTACGTCATCGACAAAGTTTTCTCCAACGGCGCATACACACTCCTAAACATGGAGGGTGACAGATGTATGCTGCCCATCAACGGCAAGTTCTTAAAGCGGTACTACCCTTGAAGACTTACCCAACTAGGTAAGAGCAATGCCTGTACGGCCAAAACCGGTTTCCAGGTACTCGCTCGCTAAACCCACTCTTTTTAGAATTTTCATATCAAATGTTGGAATTTCTAGAAATTTAAACAATGCTTACTTTCATCGTTTCATTGTTCAAAAATCCAAGTTTAGGAACCTTTCCCTAACTTGACCAAAATTTTCAACCCTTGAACCCAAAATTCATGGTTTGAAACAAAATCCGGATTCAGGGATTTCCACCCTAGTCCACCCTACCTTTTACCGCCTAAATGGTTTTAGGTCAAAACTTATGACCCTCGTGTCTTTAAACAAAAAAAATGGTTTTTCAAAAACCGCGGGGAAGCGACGCTTAGTCGATACTCGCACAAATCGGAAGCATGCGAACCACGTTCGACACTTCCAAAATCGTAGGGAAGCGACATTTCGTCGATACTTTTAAAATCCAAAACCATGGAGACGCAACATTTCAGTTGATATCCATAACCCAAAGGTTCGAGGAAAACCACAAATTTCAAAAATCGTGGGGAAACGACATCAAGTCAGTACCCGCAAAACCAAATTTTTGAAAAGCAAGGATGCGACATTCCATCGATACTTGCACTCAAATCCGCGAGGATACGACATTCCATCGATACTCGCAACCGAATGAGCAAGGATGCGACATTCCATCAATACTTGCAAGACCATTTAGCAGGGAGGGGGCTTTTAGTCGATACTTGTATTTTTTGAAAATAAAAAATCAGCTATAACTGCTACCAAACCGGCTATAAATGCCACCAAAACAGGCTATAAATGCCACAAATCGGCTATAAATGCCACCAAAACAGGCTATAAATGCCACTAAACTGGCTATCAATGCCACAAAACAAAACCGGCTATGAATGCCACAAACCAAAAACTTGGCTTTCAAAAAAACCCGGCTATTAATGCCACAAACTCGGCTATCAATGCCACAAAACTGGTTATCAATGCCACCAAAATCGGTTAACATGCCACAAAACAAAATCTGGCTTCCATGCCAAAACAATCATTTGACAAAAGATTTTCACAAAATGACAAGCTTTTGATCAAATCCCATTTAGCAATTACTTTCATCACAAAAAGATTTCAGTGAGCGTAGGGAAAACAAAAAAAAAAGCATCCCATTTAGCAATTACTTTCATCACAAAAAGATTACGTGAACGTAGTAAAAACAAAAAAAAAAAGCATCCCATTTAGCAATTGCTTTCATCACAAAAAGATTTAAGTGAATGTAGGGAAAACAAAAAAAAAAGAGTACCAAAAAAATACATGCGGTACCGAAAAAAAGAAAGTGGTCACAAGCACTACAAAAAAAAAAGAGTACCAAAAAAATACATGTGGTACCAAAAAAAAAAGAAAGTGTTCACAAGCACTACAAAAAAAAAAAAAAGAGTACAAAAAAAAATACATGTGGTACAAAAAAAAAGGGGGAAGAAGGATAGTTTCTGAGACAAAAAATCAGGAGCTCAAGCAAAACTGGTTCCCAGCAAAAATTTGAGCTCCTCGAGCAAACTTTTAGCCTCAACCGTCAGGGTTTCCAGGGCACGCTCTTTATTGACACCAAAAATGTCACTTTGCTTCTTCAAGATCCAGAAAACTGCATGAAGTCGTAACCTGCCATAAATAGGCAATGCTACTTCCAAAAAATCAAATCTTGTCAGAATCAAACAAAAACTGCAAGATCCTTCAAGACAGCCAAAAGAGGAGTACACAAGAAGTTTCGGGCCATTTCAAAATCATTTGGCCTAACTTTGCTTCTCCGGCAGCTGAAAAGGAGCTCCCGACGGCGAAAGCATCGGAGACACCAAATCTTCGATCAGAGCAGATGGATGGTCTCAAAATACATCCAAAAGGCACCACGTCAAGATCCCAGTCAAACCGACAACGTTTGACCCTACATCAACCCTCGAACAGCTAAATCAAGCCTCTTGGCGGCAAGAACCTCCAAGGCCATCACTCATCAGATAGAGCACATGGACGACTTCAAAATGCTTACAAAGGGCTACACGTCAAGTTTCAGGTCATTTCGACAACATTTGACCATACTTTGATGCTCGGAAGCCAAATCAGGCCTCTCGGCAGCGAAGCTCTCCGGGACCATGGTTTCCAAGGTAGAGCCTGTGGATCATCTTAAAATGACTCCAATAGGTTCCCTGTCAAATTTAAAGTCAATCGGACACCGGTTGACCGCACATCAAGCCGCGACATCTTCATCGCGACAAAAGCAAGTCTACTAGTGATAGGACCCCAAACGGCATCAAAACTCAAACAAAAGCCTATGGTTGGTCTTATTTATTGCTGAGCAGGCTTCACTCCAAATTTCAGGTCATTCCGACATCGTTTGACCCAGTTTCAGCTTCTGACGGAAAATCGGTAGCTCTACACGACAAAGTCTTCGGCTTTCTCAGAAAATTGGAAACTTTGTAAAACAAAATGCAAGGATTCTCACCAGGTTTTCTACAGGGAAATCAGGCCAATAAATGATCAAAAATGTCAAGGAAAAATACAAAAGAAAAAAGAATAAAAAAACATTAAAAACGGACACAAAACGGGACAAAGGGGGGGGAACCCCCCAGGGTCGCAGGGGCGGGCCAGGGTCGCCGGCGACCCTGGAGCCCGAGATCGCTGGGAGGGCCCCGGAAACCCCATTTTTTGCCATTTTTTCGTGATTCGAAGCGTCTGACCTCTGATATTTTACAAAATTCATACTTTTGAGACACCAAATCCTCTAACATCCGTCAAAATCACGGGTCAATCATCAAGAGTATCGAAATCAATATTGATCGCCAACCGGTCAACCAAAAAAAGTGTGCTTTCTACCCGACCGATCGAAAAATCGATAGGACAGATGGCACCGATGCACTGTTGGAAATCAATACCTGAAGTTACATGGTCATCCGATGTCGATCTACATGAAGATCCATCGATGATCATCACCAGAAGAATCCCAAAAGACGCGGCACGACCCGCGACTCTTCAACTGCTCGGCGACCACTTAATGCGATTAATTGACTAGCTTTATTACAGTCATTAATCCATTTCCTTGGATGGCCCAATCAGAAGCAAGCATCCGGGAGTTACAAGTCAAGAGATTCGTGACATTTAAACCATGAAGCTCCTCCCATGATGGCGATTAAAGGTGATTAAATGCCCTCAATCTCCTCCGGCCAATCAGAAGCCATGAAAAAGGAGTTACAAAATAAAGGAATTAAATCCTGTAACTCCTCCCATTATGCGGCTTAATGACAATAAAAGCCCATAAACTCTCCTAAATGGCTACCAAGAGCCTATAAATAGGAAAGCATTCCAAAGAATTCCAGATAAAAAAAAAATCACAGAGATCGGAAAAACAAGACAGATCCCAGATCAGAAAAAAGCACAAAAATCCAGAGAAAGAAAGAGAGAAAACTCTGCGGAAGTTCTACACCGACCACCACTACAAGGTGACAAAAGTCCCTTGGGGGGGTACCCCCCCCCCCCCAAGGTCCTTGCCTTCTCCTTCTGCCTCCAAATGGCTTAGACGTGGCTTTTCAGCCCGTCTACTTGATTTTTTATTGGACATAGGACCTCCTTTTGGTCTTTGTCCTCTAAAAACCTGAGGTTATAGCCAAGCCAAGCGAATCAATAGCATCCTCTGTTCTCATCTGCATGGATGATGGAGAAGTCCACATATGGCTTGCGACTGTCAATCTGAACGGGTCCCCCACAATCTCCTGAGAAGTTAGATCCTCCTTTTCTTGCTTTTCATTGTAGTTTGTATTTTTTCAAAAGAGACAAAAATCACAACTCTTGTCTTTCATTATAGATAAGGATTGTAAATCGGCTATAAACGCCAAAATCGGCTATAAATGCCAAAAAATCGCCTTTCACGGCAAATCAAGAAAATGTCTCTTTTCTTAAATATATGTGCAATGGAAAACTTGAAAGAAGTTGATTTCCTTTTTTACTTGCGAAGGTTGATCTCCGGATCACCACTTGTAATTCCAAGTAAAATAGAAAATCTGGCACACCCACACAAAAGAAATGTTGATGCATGCCTCTGCCCCCCGGTTACGAAAGGGTCGGACCCAAACGGACTCCCACGTCCGCCGACCCGGTAGAACCGGGCAGAATGTGCTGGTCCATCACTCTTCAGGAACTTGCCATAAGATGATGGGGTGGGCTGTAACCCTTTTTACACTAGGAAGCTTATCCCGAGAAGTTTGCCATTGTTTGTCCTCTTGAAACTTCCTTTCAAGGAATCGATCGGCATCTGCAACCCGGCGAATCAGAACACTCTCCCTGTCGCGAGCCTCTTTTATAGCAGCCCACTTGGCAGTGACTTGTGCCTTTAAATGCTCAAGACATTTCTTGGCCTCATCGACCTCCCTATCAAGGATGTTAAGGTCATGTGTCAGCCCAATGATGGCTAGCTCTTCTAAGTTCTTCTCTCAGGACTATCTGCTTCCTGCTTTGTGTAGCCTCATTCAGGCCAGACTTAGCCTTATCAGCAGGGCCCAAGAACATCTCCTTGAAGAACTGGTCGTCAGCAAAACCCATGGTCTCAAACCACTTGTCACCCTAATGCAATGATCCTATCAACGATCGCCCTGGCACCTGTGACATCCAGACCAGCCTCTTCGGCATCATTGAGAATCTCCCGCACATGCTGGATCATGCCAAATCCGGCATCCAAGTGCCCAGAAAGGCTAGTCTCAATCCAAGAGCTCAGAACCCGCGCCACCACTTTCTTCGCAAAAAGAAGAGATGGCCCAGCTGAAGATTCGCCCCGCTTCGTCGGTCGGCTAGCTCATGTCATCACCCATTGGAAGAGTAACAAAAGAACTCTTTCCAGTTGGAGCTGCTCGGGAAGGAATCTCAGCACGAGGTATCTCCTCAACAGTGTCAGAATTGGTCCTACGAGTCTCTACCTCTGGATCAACCTCTGGCATCTCTTGCTTTGGTTCTGAAGGAAGCGACGGACTCTCCTCTGTCACTTCAAAACCGGCCAAAGAAACACAAAAAGGTATGAATATGATCCCGTTTGAAAATCATTATCGGTGTTATTACTACAAAATACCTTCTTCGACGACTGGTGGAACACTCTCTTCCTCCATGAACTCATCGGAAGCATCGTCAACATTTGCGTCCATCGATGGTTCAAAGTCATCGGAAGCCTGTGGCAAGTCAGCTGACAAGAAAAATGTTAGCAAACCAGGTCACAGACAAAAAAAAGCAAAAGAAGTCATACCAGTTGGAGATTCTGGAATCACTCCAGAGTCCCTCGGTTCTTCTTCTGGTGCCGCAACCGGATCCATCACTGCCTCATCGGTTGGAACCTCAGGCATCGCCAAGTCTTCCTCTGCTAAAAAAAAAAGAAGCACCAGGGGGAGAAAACAAATCAAGACATGGAAAATCCCACGAAAAGAAATGGAAAGAGAAAGAGGAAGAATCATACCTTCACCGACGGTCTCTTCTTCTCGGCTTCTCTTTTCTGGAGGCTCGTCAGCATTCCCTGGCACCTCCTCATTGATAGTAAGAGGGACTTCCAAGTCAGGAGAGCCATCATGTTGCCATTTGCTGCGATGATGACTCCTCTTCCTCTTACTTCTGCGGGCTCACTTCTTAGAAGAACCTGCCCCGCTGTCAGAGTCAGGTTTCCCACTTGACTCCTCACTGGATGGTCTACTCTTGCCAGTAGACTCCACGTAAGCTTGCCTCTGCGCCGCTTGCATCCAAGCATCAAGCTCGACTTCCTCTTGTTCTAGCCGCTCTAAAGCCTCATCAGGTATTTCTCGAACAGCTTCAGAACCAATGATGCCCTGGTCACCGAGAAAGCCTATCTTGTGTTTCTCTCCAGAAAGGAAGGCCCAAACTTCCTCTCGCCGGACGCAATTTGACTTTCCAAAGCCTTTTCCAAATGGCAGCTTCACATTAGACTCCTTCTTGGAAAGCCCCCGATATGCCGAAAAGCTCTCCGCTGTTGACACCAAAAAAGTCACTTTGCCTTTTCAAGATCCAAAGAGCTACATGAAGTCGCAACCTGCCATAAATAGGCAATGCTGCTTCCAAAAATCAAATCTTGTCAGAATCAAACAAAAAACTGCAAGATTCTTCCAGACAGCTAAAAGAGGAGTACACAAGAAGTTTCGCGCCATTTCAAAATCATTTGGCCTAACTTCGCTTCTCCGACAGCCGAAAAGGAGCTCTCGGCGACAAAAGCTCTCCGGGACCATGGTTTCCAAGACAGAGCCTATGGATCATCTTAAAATGACTCCAATAGGTTCCCTGTCAAATTTCAAGTCAATCGGACATCGGTTGACCGCACATCAAACCGCGACATCTTCATCGCGACAAAAAGCAAGTCTACAGGTGATAGGACCCCAAACGGCTTCAAAACTCAAACAAAAGCCTATGGTTGGTCTTATTTATTGCTCAGGAGGCTTCACACCAAATTTCAGGTCATTCCGACATCGTTTGGCCCAGTTTCAGCTTCTGACGGAAAATCGGCACCTCTGACGCGACAAAGTCTTCGGCTTTCTCAGGGAATTGGAAACTTTGCAAAATAAAATGCAAGGATTCTCATCAGGTTTCCTACAAATAAATTAGGCCAATAAATGGTGAAAATGTCAAGGAAAAGTACAGAAGAAAAAAGAATCGAAAAAAAGCAAAAACGGACGCAAAACGGGACACGAAAGGGGGAAAACCCCCCCAGGGTCGCAGGCCCCTGCGACCCTGGGCCAGGGTCGCCGGCGACCTTGGACCCCGGGGTCGCCGGGAAAGCCCCGGAAACCCCGATTTTCGCCCTTTTTTTCGCGATTCGAGGAGCCCAGCCTCTGGTACTTTCCAAAATTCATGCTTTTGAGACACCAAGTCCTCTGACATCCGTCCAAAACACGGGTAAATCATCAAGAGTATCGAAGACAGTATTGATTGCCACCCGGTCAACCAAAAAAGTGTGCTTTCCACCCGACCGATCGAGAAATCGACAGGACAGATGGCACCGACCCGCTGTTGGCAACAAACACCTGAAATTACATGGTCATCTGATGTCGATCTACATGAAGATCCATCGATGATCATCGACAGAAGAATTCCAAAAGACGTGGCACGGCCCGCGACTCTTCAGCTGCTCGGCGACCACTTAATGCGATTAATTGACTAGCTTTATTACAGTCATTAATCCATTTCTTTGGACGGCCCAATCAGAAGCAAGCATTCGGGAGTTACAAGTCAAGAAATTCATGGCATTTAACCCATGAAACTCCTCCCATCATGGCGATTAAAGGCGATTAAATGCCCTCAATCTCCTCCGGCCAATCAGAAGCCAAGAAAAAGGAGTTACAAAATAAACAATTCAATTTTGTAACTCCTCCCATTATGCGGCTTAATGACAATAAAAGCCCATAAACCCACCTAAAAGGCTACCTAAAAGCCTATAAATAGGAGGGCTCTCCAAGAAAAAAAACATAACGAACATCAACAGACAACAGACAGAAATCCAGAGAAAGGAAAAAGAGAGAAAACTCTGCGGAAGTTCTACACCGGCCACCGCAACAAGGTGACAAAAGTCCCTTGGGGGTACCCCCCCAAGGTCCTTGCCTTCTCCTCCTGCCTCCAATGGCTTAGATGTGGCTTTTCAGCCCGTCTACTCGGCTTTTTATTGGACATAGGACCTCCTTTTGGTCTTTGTCCTCTAAAAACCCGAGGTTATAGCCAAGCCAAGCGAATCAATAGCATCCTCTGTTCTCATCTGCATGGATGATGGCGAAGCCCACATATGGCTTGCGACCGTCAATCTAAACGAGTCCCCCACAATCTCCTGAGAAGTTAGATCCTCCTTTTCTTGCTTTTCATTGTAGTTTGTATTTTTTTTAAAGAGACAAAAATCACAACTCTTGTCTTTCATTATTGATAAGGATTGTAAATCGGCTATAAATGCCAAAATCGGCTATAAACGCCAAAAATCGGCTATAAACGCCAAAATCGGCTATAAATGCCAAAAAAAATCGCCTTTCACGGCAAATCAAGAAAAATGTCTCTTTTCTTAAATATATGTGCAATGGAAAACTTGAAAGAAGTTGATTTCCTTTTAACTTGCGAAGGTTGATCTCCGGATCACCACTTGCAATTCCAAGTAAAAATAGAAAATCTGGCACACCCACAAAAAAAAGAAATGTTGATGCACGCCCTTGCCCCCCGGTTACGAAAGGGTCGGACCCGACGGACTCCCACGTCCGCCGACCTCGGTAGAACCGAGCAGGAGCGCGGTCCATCAAGCTGGCACACCCGGTGGGACTCGTTTATTTGAGAACACGATGCTAGAAATGAAATATTTGCATATCATATATTTTGCTCTATGCTTATATTTCTTTTCTCGATTCCTTGGCTACTTTATAATTGGTGGCCTATGTTGAATTCCGCATAATAAAAAATGAGATGAGATTTTTTGTTTGGAAATTTCTAATTCTTTGAATTTATTTCCACTCTTTCTCTTTTAAAAAAAAAAGTAAAAAAAAAAGATTTTTCATTTTTTGGATTCAAAATTGAGAAACTTTGATCCTTTCCCTTCTGGGCACTGGCGCTCGCGGAAATCGCCGAGACCGTGTTCGGATCAGGGGTTGGGCCATTGTTTCTCTTCGATGAGTTCATTAAAAATCTAAAAAAAAAAAAAATATAAAAAAGTAAAAAATCAGATTTTTCAATTTGGATTCAAAATTGAGAAACCTTGATCCGTTCCTATCGTTCATCGCGCTTGCAGAAATGTTGAGCCTGTTCGACTAAGGTTTTGGGCCATTGTTTCTCTTCGATGAGTTCATTAAAAATCTAAAAAAAAAAATATAAAAAAGTAAAAAATCAGATTTTTCAATTTGGATTCAAAATTGAGAAACCTTGATCCGTTCCTATCGTTCATCGCGCTTGCAGAAATGTTGAGCCTGTTCGACTAAGGTTTTGGGCCATTGTTTCTCTTCGATGAGTTCATTAAAAATCTAAAAAAAATATATATATATATATAAAAAAAAAATTTAGATTTCTCAATTTGGATTCAAAATTGAGAAACCTTGATCCGTTCCTATCGTTCATCGCGCTTGCAGAAATGTTGAGCCTGTTCGACTAAGGTTTTGGGCCATTGTTTCTCTTCGATGAGTTCATTAAAAATCTAAAAAATATATATATATATATATAAAAAAAAACTTTTAGATTTCTCAATTTGGATTCAAAATTGAGAAACCTTGATCCGTTCCTATCGTTCATCGCGCTTGCAGAAATGTTGAGCCTGTTCGACTAAGGTTTTGGGCCATTGTTTCTCTTCGATGAATTCATAAAATAAAAATAAAATAAAAAATATATAAAAAAAAAGACATAGACCACTAAGGTTAAACCAACTGTGTTCTTTGATCATGGTTGATTCAAAGAAAAGCCTTGTCCAGAGTGTGGAGACAGCTTGACTGTTCTAGGCAAGGGTCCTCCAAACGGGTTCATTAAGTAATCCTACCCTTACCTGGGGGCAATTCTATCAATCAAGATTCATAAGACCGGGTTAGGAGGCCTATGTGTACTCTCTCGTCTTTTAAATAAATTTTTTCAAAAATAAAAATTTTAAAAATAAAAATTTAAAATAAAAAATAAAAAAATAAAAAAAATTCAAAAAAAATCTTAAAAAAAAAATAATAAAAATAAATAAAAAAATTAAAAAAAAAGATTTTTTTAAAAAATAAAAAATAAAAAATAAATAAAAAAAGATTTTTTTTAAAAAAAAAAATCTTCAAAAATCTTCAAAAAAAAAAACTTCCGTCATTTTGGGTTTAGATTAGAGAAATCTTGGTCTTCTCCTTTCTGAGCACTGGCGCTCGCGGAAATCGCTGAGCCCCTGTTCAGATTGGAGTGCCTTTTGCTCTCTTTGATGAACCCGATATTGGCCTTTCAAAAAAAAAACTCGTCATTTTTAGATTCAGATCCGAGAAATCATGGTTCATTTCTTTCTGAGCACTGGCGCTCGCGGAAATCGCTGAGCCCGTGTTCAGATTGGAATACCATCTGCTCTCTTTGATGAATCCAATCTTGACCTTTCAAAACAGAGAATCTCATCTCATAGATGCGGTCTCAAAACATTTGTGTCTAGCGGTACTAGTACGCCCTTTCAGGGTCTACTGTATTGCGACCGGCACATCTGTAACTCCAACTTTATATTCTTCTTACCTCGAGCAAGCTCTGCTTCTCGATAAGTCGAATTTAAGTTCACAATTGCTTCTAAGCAGTAACTGGGATGCCCATTCCGGGCTTACCATACCTGCGATCAGAATAATTGTACCTTCTATGGCATTTTGCCTTCCTCATATTGCTTGGGTCATCTACCTCGAGCAATTTGAAAAGACGAAACCATAGAACTTCCCATTTATGATCATTATATTCTTGTGATTACTAATGGATGTGGTCTTGTTTCAGAAATTTTCGAAAAACTAACAATGGCAGCTTCACTAACCATTACTTTCGACGAAAACAAGCACCAACTCATGCTTCAACAGAAGCAAACCACGCGCACCTACAAGCGCCCCATCAGCTGCCGAAGTGTCAACTCCCTCGGCAACTCTCTGAACTCCGGGTCGACCTCGACTCCCCGGACTATCGTCTTTGGGACGCTGGGACCATTCCCACTTCCTGAGGAACAAATTGCTCCCTCCAAGAAGTAGAAACTCGCCTCTCAACGTGTCACTACCGTGACACCAAAGGCGAGCACCAGAAGGCCTGAAGCCCGTGGCAGCCCCACGAAGCCTCAACCTGCAAACAACCAGGTCTACCCCAAGACTTGGTCCCCAAGACCTTCACCAAAACAGAGAAGGTCCCATACATCCACTAAGCCAGCATTCCTGGCCCCACTCAAGGAGAACCAGTTCTATCCTCTTGCTTACATGAAAGAGGAGAGACCCATCTCCAACCTGACTCTCAAGTCATCCCAGCATGAGCCGGCTTGTTCCTATAAGCCCAAAATCAAGTCATGCATCACAAGGCCTCCACAAGCACCTGCTAAGGCCTACAAATCTGCAGTTCGACCCTTCATATCTACAGGGGCCGAACTTCAAAAATTCAAAGCTTCGCTGCAACAGGCGAAGGATAGGGTTCGCATCCTGTCCTTGCCCAGCTACAGAGAAGACAGGCTCGGCTGCTGCGCCCGAGGGAGCACATCCTTCATCGTCAAAGCCCAGTCAGAGCTGACCGAATCTCAAATTGCTCGTCGTATACGCCGCCGCGCGTCATACCGACAAAAGAGACTACAGAAGCAAAGGACCCAGCCTCCCACACTTCAAGTCTCTCCCAAATGGATCGAAAAAGAAAGACCCAACCAAGTTGCTTGCCGTCCATATGGTTGGAAAAACCAGAAGGCGCCAAAAATCAGCAACAAAAATCCATGTCCGACGTCCGATGACCCGCAGCGTCTCAAGGACAAGAAGACATTCAGAAGAATCCCCTGCTCCTTCAAGCAAAGGACAGCAGAGTGATCCTTCCTCAAGCTCCTCTTCAAAAAGAATGAGCCCCAGCTCAGTCACCAGGACAGTTTTCTTCGTTCGAATCACGAAGGATGAATGTCTTGGCTACAAATTCTGAGCCACCACCCCGCAATCCACCTCCAGAAGATGCGATCACCCGCATCCAGCAGTTGGAACAGGGCCAGCAGAGGATTGAAACTCTGATGGAAAACCTTCTCCTCGCCTTCCAAAATCAGGCGAACAATGAACCTCCTCCGAATCATCAAGACGACGAGGTAAATAGAGAAGAAAATGAGTCACGCGCCCTTACCAAAAAGGACGTAGACGGTATCCTCGCCAAAGCAAAAGAAGAGGATATACTCAAAGAGCATGGGATCAAGCCACCATATCCCTTATGGATGGACTCGGTCCCGTTCCCCACCAAATTCAAGCACCCTACTCTCCAAACATATACGGGGAAAGGATCAGCCAGACAGCACGTCATCCACTTCAAGATCCTGACGGGAGCTATCGCGGATCAAGATGCACTCAAAATCCGCCTCTTTGCAAGTACCCTAAAAGGTACGGCCTTCGATTGGTACTCCACTCTGCCGGAGGACTCAATCCAAAATTGGGCCATGCTAGAGACACGCTTCCTGACTCACTTCAAAGGTGAGGATCACCCCGCTACTATGGCTCAGCTGTGCAGCCTAAAACAGGGGGAGAATGAATCAACATATGACTTCATTCACAAGTGGAAAGCAATGGCATACAAATGCTCTGATGTATTGCCACAAGCGTCGCTAGTCGACATCTGCCGAAACAACATGAGAGCCAGAATCCGCTCCATGATCATCGGCAACAAATCAAAAAACCTGGGAGAACTCCTAGAAGCTTCCATGGAAGCTGAAACGGTGATTAAAGACCTCAACAGTCAGAAATCATCAAGAAAAGAGCCAACCGCCATTGCAACCTCTAAACCAAAGAAGAAAGAGGTCCTCAATGTGCAGACCAAGCTAGCTCCTCAGCCACCAAAGAAAGCTGAAAACAAAGCTGCTGGTAAGAGACCTGAACTCTCTGACGCCTTCAAAGAACGAGTAGAGAAGAAATACCCGTTTGATGAAGATGTTGATGAAATCTTCGGGGCTCTTGTGGCAAACGGCAAGCTCACCTTGCCTGAACCAAAAAGACCGGGTGATGTTGGCAAAACCAACGATCCTCGGTACTGTCCATACCACCAGATGATCTCGCATCCTCTCAATCAATGCTTCGTTGTGAGAGAGAAAATAAATGAGATGTGGAAAAACGGAGTCATCACCTTTGACAAAAACTATGGGTCTGCCTCCGTCAACATGGTGACATGTGGACAAACATCAAGATCACCGAAGAAGAAGATCACTACTTCCTTCAAGGTGATAAACTCAATCGAAGCTCCGAGGAACTGGTTCCTTACCCGACACCAGACGGACAACCGATATGGGTACATCCCGATCTCCTGGAAGATGAAAATTGGGAGGTCGTGAAAATAAAGCCTACAGCTCGACAGCGAAGGCAGGCTAGGAAACATCTCCTCAAGCTCAAACGGCAAGAGAAGACCCAGCCAAAACTAGAGGTCAAAGAAAAGGCAGAGGCTTCCTCTACCGCTTCACTGGAGGTAACAAAAACATCCCTTCCAGAGACTTCAAAGGGGGTAAGGAAATTCACTCTCAGTGATTTCATGCCACCTCAATTTAAAGAAGCCATGCAGGAGACATCATACTCTTGCAATTCAGTAGTTGGATTCTCCATTGATGGATACGAATCCAGCGACACCGATGATGGATTCGAATCCAACTACACAGATGAGTGGGAGGAGTCCCTTGAAACAGGAGAATATCTCTCCGATGAAGAATGGGTTCCTGAGTCTCATCTTATGCCAGTAATCTGGTATAACCCCCTACAGCCACAAGGATCCTGGTCTGATGATGAAGAAGACCAAGAGGCTGTACAAGAAAATGCTGCTGACCCAGCACCTCTCATCACTCCAGTGGAAATCAACAATGTTGAGCCACAAAGAGATGATGAGGAAGAAGATCCGGCTCCCATGCCTGATCTTGAAGAATATGCAAGGATCTTGCAGCGACTCGCTCTAGAACAAGAGCAAGAACGCGTCAACGAGCCTCCTCGCAATCCAGAGCCTGAAGTCCCTGAAGACGACCAGGTACATCCTCCCTTAACTCCTGAAAATGGAGAAAATTGCTGGATAGACGATCCTCTTACATCCGAGGATGAGTCTGACTCCGATCAGGCAACGTCTCCCGTCAGAGCTTCCTGTAATGTGATAATTCGGGATTATAGCTCTTCCAAAGCATCGTCTGATGAGAGCACTTACACTCCGGCGACGCCTAGCAATATATCTTCTGGAGCCACCACGTCTCATGTGACTTTCACTGAGATGACACCCTCTCAGGTTTCTTCTCCTGAGACTGTGACTTCAAAGTTCACACCCTTCCTGACCGAAGAATTCCCAGCCATTGATGCTTGGGACGATGAATTAGTCAACGAAGAAGAAAGATTGCTAGATGCTGTTCAGGACTTGTTCCCGGAAAATGCTCCATGCAACACAATCACTGAGGATGGTAACTCTGCTGCTGATGCATCCTCAGCAAATGAAAAACGACAGCCTCTTGATCCTGAAGACAATCTTCCAAACGAAGACCCTTCTCAAGAAGCTCTCGAAGTTGGTAGAGGCACCCGCTCTGGCCGGGACTACCACAAAAATTACAACCAATCTTCCTTTACATATGTAAATCCTTCGGGAAAAGATGTTGTAAGCGCCCCTAGTGGCAACTAATGATGAACATGCAGGCCCTAAGGAGGCTTTCAAGTATGACTTGATTGAACACTTCAAGCACATACCTGCACATCTGCACATCCTAGATTTGTTGCGAATGTCTCCGCACACTCGTGATAATCTCATCTCAGAATTACAAAAACTGAATGAGGATGTCGACAAACATGCCCCGCAAGTCCTCCAAATTGAAATGGATTACCGGGTCAAAAACTCAGAAGCCTCCTCAAATGGATAAAAGAAGAAAACTGAGGGATCATGCATTGAATGCCTCTCGGTTAAAAAAGCAGCCAGTGCAACCATCGCCTTCACAAAGGACGACCTCCTACTTGGCGAAACCAGGCATAACCGACCCCTGTACTTCACAGGGTATATCAAGGAAATGCCTATGCATAGAGTTCAGATCGACCCAGGTTCTGCACTCAACCTCATCTCCACATCGGATCTCGAAGAGTTGGGCATCCCACCCAGCAAACTGAGCCACACATCTGTATCTATCTTTGGATACGATGGGAGTACTCAAAGGCCTATCGGCAAAATCAGGTTCAAATTGCAGATCGGTGATCTTATCTCTGAGGTCACAGTGTATGCAATAAAGACCCCTTCATGCTACAACATCCTTCTCGGACGCCCTTGGATCCATGAGAATGGTGTTGTCCCTTCAACTCTACATCAATGCATCAAGTTTGTTGGCGACGACGGCATGATACATCGAGTCTTTGCGGACAGAAAACCCTTCAAAGGTAAAGAAATCCACTTCGCAGACTCATAAATGTATGAAGGTGAAAAAGAAGAATAGGAGAAGCATACAGCATCCTTTGCCGAAAATCTCCAGAAAGATAAAGGCAAAGCTCCTCAACAATCACCGGAAGAAAACAAACCATCCGGTAAATCTGAAGAGAGCATGCAAACTCCCTTCATCATCTCCCTCAAATCTTCAAAGCCTTTGGTCATCACAACTAAAGTGAAGAAGGCAAAACAAAAGCCTGGGGGCAAATTTGTTGTCTCTTTCGTGTCTATCATGCAAGACACGGACTCGGATTCAGAGCCTAGAAGACGACACATCGTCAAGCCAAGCTGACACTCAGCAAGTTCAGCCTGCTCTTACTCCAATGGAGACAACTTCTGACATAGAAGATCCTACGTCAGCTTCCTTCGTTGTTCCAGCAACTTCAGCAAAGGAAAAGCCGATCTTCTTCCATAGATCGGATGCTTCTTCATCAAACTCCATGCTTGAACCTTTCCAAAATAAAGGTACGCCTCAACTATCCTTATACAGTTCTGTGGCACAAGCTATTATGAAGAAAATGGGCTATGACGCTCAAAACCCAGTCGGTTTGGGAGAAGGACGCGGTATTCTCACGCCATTGGGGCCCGTCTTGACCAAAAGCCAGCTGGAAGATTGGAGACTCTACGGCTATGTAGAAAAGTCTTCACACGGGTTAGGGTATGATCCTGACACTCCCTTGAGACAGTTGACACAAAGGCTTAAAAGTCAATATACTGACCAAGCCTCAACATCTCAAGTCCATGAAGACATCGATCTCCCTGGATATCTCTTTGATGAGTCACCTGACAAAGATCCAGGAAGCTCATCCAATTGGCACGATTTCTCCGAAAATGAAGAGGAGTTGTCCGATGGCACAGACGTGTGGACTTCTGACCCAGAAGAACCCTCATCTCCAAAAGAAGTAGCCTACTTCGACTCGGTTTCAACAGGCGATTGGGATCATCTCATAGCAAGCCTTGGGAAAATTACCGATCAAGAAGACCCGTGGAAAGGAACAAAACCTTGGTCTGGAAATGCCCTTGAAACCCCAGAAGGTTTCGTTGAGCTGGAAGCCTCCGAAAATATTGTGGAGGAACCACCTTCGAACCTTCCAACAGAAGATCCTGTTCAAAAGATAGACTTGGGAACACCAGATAACCCACGTCCTGTATTCATAAGCAAGAATATAAAGGATGATGAGTTACCCGAGTATATCGCTTTTCTTCGTGAGTTCGTTGATTGCTTTGCATGGTCTTACGCTGAAATGCCAGGCTTAGACCCCAAAATAGCAGTTCACAAACTCAATCTTCAAGAAGACATCAAGCCTGTCAAGCAAGGCCAAAGAAGATTCCGTCCAGATGTGATGGATAAAATTGAACAAGAAGTTCAAAAACTCAAAAGCGTCGGCTTCATCCGTGAGGAACAACATCCTGAATGGTTGGCCAACATTGTCCCCGTGACAAAGAAAATGGGCAGATCAGGGTCTGTATTGACTATAGAGACCTGAATGGCGCATGCCCAAAAGATGAATTTCCGCTCCCCATACCAGAGGTAATGATTGATAATACCTGTGGATTCGAGCGAATGACATTCATGGATGGTTTCTCTGGCTACAATCAGATAAAGATGCATCCTGAGGATGAAAAACATACATCCTTTCGAACCCCATTTGGCGTGTATTGCTACACTGTCATGCCATTTGGTTTGAAGAATGCTGGTGCCACATATCAGAGGGCTATGATGAAAATATTCCAAGATATGCAGCACAAGACGGTTGAATGTTACGTTGATGACCTCGCCGTCAAAAGCAAAAGAAAAGAAGATCATCTCGAAAACCTTCGAGAAGTCTTCCTCCGGCTTCGCAAACACAAACTGCGAATGAATCCATTGAAATGCTTCTTCGGCGTCTCGTCGGGTAAGTTCCTCGGATTCTTAGTTCGGAAAGCTGGAATAGAGCTTGACCCCATAAAAGTCAAAGCCATTCTAGAAATGCCCTCTCCAAGAACCTTGAGAGAACTCAAAGGGCTCCAAGGGAGATTGGCCTACATCAGACGGTTCATCTCCAATCTTTCGGGGAAATGCCGTCCATTCTCCCGGTTGATGAAAAAAGGTGTAAACTTTGTCTGGGATGCTGACTGTGAAGCTGCTTTCCAAGACATCAAGTCATACCTGACAAAACCTCCAGTGTTAGCTGCTCCTACCACTGGAAAACCATTCATCTTGTACACAAGGGCCCTTGATCACTCTCTGGGAGCTCTGCTTGCGCAAGAAAATGATCAAAGAAAAGAAGCTGCTCTATATTACCTCAGCCGCATGCTAGTAGGTGCAGAGCATCGCTACTCTCCAGTTGAAAAAGAATGTCTTGCAGTGATGTTCGCCGTACAAAAGTTGCGTCACTACTTGCTTTCCAACACAGTCTACCTGGTCTCAAGGGTCAACCTCTTGAAGGTCCTTGTCACAAAGGCAGGTTCTCTCAATGCTCGACTGGCAAAATGGTCCATCCTTCTGTCACAATTTGATATTAGGTATGTACCACAAAAAGCAATCAAAGGGCAAGCTCTAGCAGACTTCCTCGCAGAGCATCCATTGCCTAAAGATTCTCCACTCAGAGATGATCTCCCAGACGAACCAGTCTACAATGTGGAGACTTTCTCACAAAGTGCCTCTTGGGACATGTACTTTGACGGTGCAACCTAGGACAAATGAAAAAAGACAGCTGATCTCGGGAGTTGGCATCCTCTTTGTTAGCCCCGACAAATACATGATTCCACACGCTTTCTCGCTACTGAAACCATGCACAAACAATGCAGCTGAATATCAAGCTCTGATCTTAGGATTGGAACTCGCCATCGAATCCGGTATCACCATGCTGGAAGTCTTTGGAGACTCTCAACTGATCGTCAACCAGATGAATCAGAAATTTGAAGTCAGGAAGCCAGATTTGTTGCCCTACTACAACAAGGCACAATCACTTCTGCAAAAGTTTGACATCTGTCACATCACCCACATTCGTAGAGGTGAAAACATACGTGCAGATGCCCTAGCCGGACTTGCCGCATCCATGGCAATCCAGGAAGGGGAAAACATGCAAGTCACAGTGTGCGAAAGAAGAATCCTTCCTCCTCTTAACACACACCAAGCAGTTGCTGAATGCCACCAAGTGGTCGGAAGTCGGATTTCAATCCTTCAAACTTCAATTGGCGACTGGAGGGATCCGTTCATTGATTACATTATGTTCGGAATCCTACCTGAAGATCCAAAAGAACGGGTAAGCATCCAAAGGCGAACCCCAAGCTTCCATTTGGATATTCCTTCAAAAATCCTTTACAGGAAATCCTTCAACGGAGTACTTCTACGCTGCTTGTCACAACAAGAGGCTGAAGAAACACTCAAAGAAGTTCATGCTGGTCTTTGTGGAGCTCATCAGGCTGGACCTAAGCTCTATGATCAGATAAAAAGGTTAGGATATTACTGGCCTACCATGGTAGCTGACGCAATGCAATTTGCTAAGCGCTGCCAACAATGCCAAGTTCATGGAGATTACATTCACATGCCTCCAGAATGGCTGCATCCTACAGCGATCTCATGGCCTTTCGAAGCCTGGGGTATGGACATCATAGGTCCTATTTCTCCCCCTTCAAGCAAAGGTCATCGCTTCATCTTCGCCGCTACGGATTATTTCTCCAAATGGTCAGAAGCATTTGCATTTAACGAAATGAAGACCTTATCAGTCCTTCAGTTCCTACGCACCAACATCATTTGTCGTTTCGGCATACCCAAAAGATTCGTCCATGATAACGGACCACAGTTCCGGGATCATCGATTCTACAGGTTCTGCGACAAATACAAAATTCAAAGCTGTCCTTCGACTCCATACAATCCGGCAGCAAACGGGTTAGCAGAAGCTTTCAACAAGACACTCTGCAAAATCCTCAAAAAAATGGTCTCTAATCACAAAAGAGACTGGAGCGACAAAATGTCTGAAGCTTTATGGGCCTATCGAACCACCGTTCGAGGACCAACCCATAGCACACCATTCTCCTTGGTCAATGGATGCGAAGCTGTCGTGCCCTTGGAAGTACAAATTCCTTCCTTGAGGGTATCCTTGCAAAATGACATGACTCAAGAAAGCAATGTCAAATTGCGGCTCCATGAGCTGGACAATCTCGATGAGAGACGGCTCGAAGCTCAACAAAGCATTGAACTTTACCAAGCACGTATGGCAGGATCTTTCGATAAAAAGGTCAGGCAACGCGCCTACAAAAAGAATGACTTGGTTCTTGCGGTAAAAAGACCAATGGTCTTCGCTCACAAGTCCAAAGGCAAGTTTGAGCCGAAATGGGAGGGACCCTACGTCATCGACAAAGTTTTCTCCAATGGCGCATACGCACTCCTAAACATGGAAGGTGACAGATGTATGCTGCCCATCAATGGCAAGTTCTTAAAGCGGTACTACCCTTGAAGACTTACCCAACTGGGTAAGAGCAATGCCTGTATGGCCAAAACCGGTTTCCAGGTACACGCTCGCTAAACCCACCATTTTTTAGAATTTTCATATCAAATGTTGAAATTTCTAGAAATCTAAAACAATGCTTACTTTCATCGTTTCATTGTTCAAAAAAAAAATATATATCCAAGTTTAGGAACCTTTCCCTAACTTTTCAACCCTTGAACCCAAAACTCATGGTTTGAAACAAAATCCGGATTCAGGGATTTCCACCCTAGTCCACCCTGCCTTTTACCGCCAAAATGGTTTTAGGTCAAAACTTATGACCCTCGTGTCTTTAAACAAAAAAAAAAAATGGTTTTTCAAAAACCGCGAGGAAGCGACGCTTAGTCGATACTCGCACAAATCGGAAGCAAGCGAACCACGTTTGACACTTCCAAAAAACACAGGGAAGCGACATTTCGTCGATACTTGCAAAATCCAAAACTGTGGAGATGCAACATTTCAGTTGATATCCACAACCCAAAGGTTAAAAAAAAAAAGAAACCTAAAAAAAAAAAACTGTGGAGACGCAACATTTCAGTTGATATCCATAACCCAAAGGTTCGAGAAAACCACAAATTTCAAAAATCGTGGGGAAACGACATCAAGTCAGTACCCGCAAAACCAAAATTTTTGAAAAGCAAGGATGCGACATTTCATCGATACTTGCACCCAAATCCGCGAGGATGCGACATTCCATCGATACTCGCAACCGAATGAGCAAGGATGCGACATTCCATCGATACTTGCAAGAACATTCAGCAGGGAGGCGACTTTTAGTCGATACTTGCATTTTTTGAAAACCAAACCGGCTATAAATGCCATCAAAACAGGCTATAAATGCCACAAACCGGCTATCAATGCCACCAAAACAAAACCGGCTATCAATGCCACAAACAAAAAAAAAAAAAAAAAAAACTTGGATTTCAAAAAAAAAAAAAAAAAACGGCTATCAATGCCACCAAAACAAAACAGGCTATCAATGCCACCAAAACAGGCTATAGATGCCACAAAAAAAAACCGGCTATAGATGCCACAAAACAAACCGGCTATCAATGCCACCAAAATTGGCTATAGATGCCACAAAAAAAAAAAACTAGGCTATCAATGCCACAAGAAAAGCTGGCTCTCATGCCAAAATTGGCTTCCATGCCACAAACAAAAAACCTGGCTTTCATGCCAAAACAATCACTTGACAAAAGATTTTCACAAAATGACAACCTTTTGATCAAATCCCATTTAGCAATTACTTTTATCACAAAAAGATTAAAGTGAGCGTAGGGATAACAAAAAAAAGAAAGTGTTCACAAGCACTACACAAAAAAAAAGAGTACCAAAAAATACATGTGGTACCAAAAAAAAAAAGTGTTCACAAGCACTACAAAAAATAAGTACCAAAAAAATACAAGTGGTACCAAAAAAAAAAAGAAAAGAAAGAAGGATGGTTTCTGTATACAGGAGCTCAATCAAAAATGGTCTCCAGCCAAGAGTTCAGCTCCCCAAGCAAACTTTTAGCCTCAGCCGTCAAGGATTCCAAGGCACGCTTCTTCAGGAACTTGCCATGAGATGCTGGAGTGGGCTGTACCCCTTCTCTCACACCAGGAAGCTTACCTCGAGCAGTTTGCCATTGTTCATCCTCATCAGACTTCCTTTTGAGAACCCGTTCGGCATCTGCAACCTGGTGAATCAGGGCACTCTCCCTGTCGCGAGCCTCCATTATGGCAGTCCACTTGGCAGCGACTTGTGCCTGCAAATGCTCAAGACGTTTCCTGGCCTCATCGACCTCCCTGTCAAGGATGTTGAGGTCATGTGTCAGCCTGATGATGGCTATCTCTTCTAAGTTCCTCTTTCGGACTGCCTGCTTCCTGCTTTCTGTAGCCTCATCCAGGTCAGACTTAGCCTTATCAGCAGGGTCCAGGAACATCTCCTTGAAGAACTGGTCATCAGCCAAACTCACGGTCTCAAAGCACTTGTCACCCAGTTGCAATGATCCTACCAACGATCGCCCTGGCACCTGTGACATCCAGACCAGCCTCTTCAGCATCACTGAGAATCTCCTGCACATGCTGGATCATGCCAAATCCGACTTCCAAGTGCCCAGAGAAGAGAGTCTCAATCCAAGAGCTCAGAACTCGCACCACCACCTTCTTCGCAAAAAGAAGAGATGGCCCAGCTGAAGATTCGCCCAACTCCGTTGGTCGGCTACTCATATCATCATCTGTTGAAAGAGTAACAAAAGAACTCTTTCCAGCTGAAGCTGCTCCTGCTCGGGAAGGAATCTCAGTGCGAGGAATCTCCTCAATATTGTCAGAGCTGGTCCCAGGAATCTCTACCTCTGGATCAACCTCTGGCATCTCTTGCTCTGGAAGCGACGGATCCTCCTCTGCCACTTCAAAACCTGCAAAGGAAACACAAAAAGGTATGAGTATGACCCTGTTTGAAAATCATTATCAGAGTTATAACTACAAAATACCTTCTTCGACGACTGGCGGAACACTTTCTTCCTCCATGAACTCATCGAAAGCATCATCAACATTTGCGTCCATCGATGGTTCAAAGTCATCAGAACCCTGTGGCAAGTTAGCTGGCAACAAAAAAAAATGTGTTAGCAAGCCAAGTCACAAATAAAAAAAAAACAGAGAGCAAAAGAAGTCGTACCAATTGGAGATTTTGGATTTACTCCAGAGCCCCTCGGTTCTTCTTCAGGTGCCTCAACAGGATCCATCACCACCTCATCGGTTGGGACCCTCAGGCATCACCAAGTCTTCCTCTGCTAAAAAAAAAAAGAAAAAGAAACTTTCTCTAAAAAAAAAGAGGGGAAAGAAAACAAAAAAAAAGAAAGAAAAGAAACTCTCAAAAAAAAAAGGGGAGGGAAAGAAAAAAAAAAGAAGAAAAAAATGAGGGCTTGCCCACAGGCCACGTGGCCGTACGGCCAGATCCGTACGGCCCACACAAAAAAAAAAAAACATGAAAAAAAAAAAACAAAAGAAAGCAAAAAAAAAAACCGTGTGAAAAAAAAAGGGAGGCAAACACGTGGAAAAAAAAAGAGGAAAAGAAAAGAAAGAAAACAAAAAAAAAGAAAGAAGAACTTTATTTTTCCTACAATGGAGTTTTCTTGAAAAAAAAGGGAACTTACTTGAAGCCATTGATGGAGAAGAAGAAGAAAAGTCTTGAAGATCTTGAAGAAGAAAAGCTCTTGGTCTTGAAGCCCTCTTGAGATTATTGCAAAAGAAAGTAATAAGAGCAAGAGATCCAACCTTCTCCTTGCTTTTATAGAGGAGAGCAAACCAAAGAAGGAAAGAAGAAAGAGGTAAGTGTTACTAATTAGTAACCTTACCAAAAGAAAGAAATTAGAAAGATTCTTTCCCAAAGAAAGATATCTTGAGGGATTCTCTCCCAAAAAGAAATCAATGAGAGATTTTCTCCTAAAAGATATAATCTATGACGGATTCTTTCCCAAAAGAAAGATATCTTGAGATATTCTATCCCAAAAATAAAGGGATCATGAGAGATTCTCTCCAAGTAAAGATATTCTTGGATATTCTCTATCCAAATGAGATATTTTTGGATATTCTTTACAAAAATGACACCATATGAGATCTAAGCTATTTCAAAAGCTTAAGGTCCCATGGGTTAGCCCATATGAGCCAGGTTTGACCACCTAGGCACACAAAAAAAAAAAAAAAATTTTGGGCTTTTAGTCAAAGAGAAATCCCTCTTACCAAGAGCATACAAAAATGGTTCCATGCCTCTTTTGAGTTGATTGGACCATACAAAAGAAAATTCCAAGCCCCATGAGCTTCCAAAAATCAAACCATCCAGTCTCATCTACCAAATTGAGCCAAAATCTTGAAATTGACATTCCACAAAAATCAAACCAAATCCTGGTCCCCTAACTTGCCACATACAGCCTGTTAGGTCACAAGACCAAAACCAAAAACCAAAACCTGATCCCCTAACTTGCCACATACAGCCTGTTAGGTCACAAGATCAAAACCAAAATTGATCCCCCAACATTCCACATACAGCTTGTTGGGTCACACGATCAAAACCAAACCCGACCCCCTAACCTGCCATATATAGCCTGTTAGGTCACAAGGTCAAAACCCAAATCCACATCCCTGATGTCATCTTCAAAACTTTGCCTCGAGATGGTACGTGATCCCTTTCACTACCATAAAATTCCCCTTGGAAGCTCAAAAGGCTACAAATACAAAAAGAAAGATTGCTCAAAGACTCTTGGTCAAGTCACAGTCTCTCCTTCAAAAAATCTCTTCGAGGCACATCGACTACAAAAGTTAAGCAACTCGCCGCTGTACCTCGAGGGGGCATTTGTTGACACCAAAAAAGTCACTTTGCCTTTTCAAGATCCAAAGAGCTACATGAAGTCGCAACCTGCCATAAATAGGCAATGCTGCTTCCAAGAATCAAATCTTGTCAGAATCAAACAAAAAACTGCAAGATTCTTCCAGACAGCCAAAAGAGGAGTACACAAGAAGTTTCGGGCCATTTCAAAATCATTTGGCCTAACTTCGCTTCTCCGACAGCCGAAAAGGAGCTCTCGGCGACAAAAGCTCTCTGGGACCATGGTTTCCAAGACAGAGCCTATGGATCATCTTAAAATGACTCCAATAGGTTCCCTGTCAAATTTCAAGTCAATCGGACATCGGTTGACCGCACATCAAACCGCGACATCTTCATCGCGACAAAAAGAAAGTCTACAGGTGATAGGACCCCAAACGGCTTCAAAACTCAAACAAAAGCCTATGGTTGGTCTTATTTATTGCTCAGGAGGCTTCACACCAAATTTCAGGTCATTCCGACATCGTTTGACCCAGTTTCAGCTCCTGACGGAAAATCGGCAGCTCTGCGCGACAAAGTCTTCGGCTTTCTCAGGGAATTGGAAACTTTGCAAAATAAAATGCAAGGATTCTCATCAGGTTTCCTACAAATAAATTAGGCCAATAAATGGTGAAAATGTCAAGGAAAAGTACAGAAGAAAAAAGAATCGAAAAAAAGCAAAAACGGACGCAAAACGGGACACGAAAGGGGGAAAACCCCCCCAGGGTCGCAGACCCCTGCGACCCTGGGCCAGGGTCGCCGGCGACCTTGGACCCCAGGGTCGCCGGGAAAGCCCCGGAAACCCCGGTTTTCGCCTTTTTTTTCGCGATTCGAGGAGCCCAGCCTCTGGTACTTTCCAAAATTCATGCTTTTGAGACACCAAGTCCTCTGACATCCGTCCAAAACACGGGTAATCATCAAGAGTATCGAAGACAGTATTGATTGCCACCCGGTCAACCAAAAAAAGTGTGCTTTCCACCCGACCGATCGAGAAATCGACAGGACAGATGGCACCGACCGCTGTTGGCAACAAGCACCTGAATTACATGGTCATCTGATGTAGATCTACATGAAGATCCATCGATGATCATCGACAGAAGAATTCCAAAAGACGTGGCACGGCCCGCGACTCTTCAGCTGCTCGGCGACCACTTAATGCGATTAATTGACTAGCTTATTACAGTCATTAATCCATTTCTTTGGACGGCCCAATCAGAAGCAAGCATTCGGGAGTTACAAGTCAAGAAATTCATGGCATTTAACCCATGAAACTCCTCCCATCATGGCGATTAAAGGCGATTAAATGCCCTCAATCTCCTCCGGCCAATCAGAAGCCAAGAAAAGGAGTTACAAATAAAACAATTCAATTTTGTAACTCCTCCCATTATGCGGCTTAATGACAATAAAAGCCCATAAACCCACCTAAAAGGCTACCTAAAAGCCTATAAATAGGAGGGCTCTCCAAGAAGAAAAAACACAACGAACATCAACAGACAACAGACAGAAATCCAGAGAAAGGAAAAGAGAGAAAACTCTGCGGAAGTTCTACACCGGCCACCGCACAAGGTGACAAAAGTCCCTTGGGGGGTACCCCCCCCCCAAGGTCCTTGCCTTCTCCTCCTGCCTCCAATGGCTTAGATGTGGCTTTTCAGCCCGTCTACCCGGCTTTTTATTGGACATAGGACCTCCTTTTGGTCTTTGTCCTCTAAAAACCCGAGGTTATAGCCAAGCCAAGCGAATCAATAGCATCCTCTGTTCTCATCTGCATGGTGTTAGATCTCGTGATCACTGAGAGGGGGGGGTGAATCAGTGATCTCTTTTAAACAGGTCCTTGCTAACAACAATTCAAATCAAACCACACAATTGACACCAGATTTTACGTGGTTCACCAAAGGCTACGTCCACGGTTCAATCCGTCCGAACAACAATCCGGTACAGGTCTGAATCTTATTTAGTCGCACCGACGACAAAGAGCCCAACCCTTAAATTCAGATAGCACCAACTATCTAGGAAGCACCGACTCCCTTAGGTTTTAGATAGCACCAACTATCTAGGAAGCACCGACTCCCTTAGGTTTCAGATAGCACCAACTATCTAGGAAGCTACAACTCCCTTTACAATTTGTCTGCACCCACAGACAGGATCACCAAACCCCAAAACACCAAGCACCAACTTGATGATTACAGCAAAGAAGATAAACTGATCTACAGCCCTTTCCCCTCTACAATTCTCTCTCTCTCAATCCCTTACAAATAGAAATCTAAAGCATAAAAGAGAGACTTATCTTATGAACGAAAATACCATCTTCATGAGGCTTCAAATTCGTCCACACTTGCTGTAGAAAACGTCAGCACATCAGCACAAAAGCACCACAACAGCAACACAGCCACAACACTCTATTCTCTCCAAACTCTCTCTTTTCTCTCTTCTTTACCTCTTTCTGTTGTGTACATAAAAACGAGCCTAACATGCCCTTATATAGGTTTTAGCAACCCTTAAGAGTCTTCAAAATAGGCTACAATTCGTTTAGAAAGAGTCCCAAACGAAATACAAAAAGTTCCTGAATTTTCGTGCAAGTCTTCTGTTTCTGCGCAACTCTGATCCCGTGCTCGGTCGACATCATGCTTTGCTCGGTCGACATCATACACTATCTGGAAATAGTCACTTATCGAGCTCGGTCGACATCCTGAGGGCTCGGTCGACCGACGACACACTGTGTCACGAAAATAACTGAGAGCTACCAAAAACTGTTTTCTGCAGGTTTCTTCTTGCTCGGTCGACCGCATGAAGAGCGGGTCGACCGGGGTAACACTGCACCATGAAAACTGATTTTCTTCACTGTGTTCCTTTTTCATTATTCTTGAGCTCTATCACTTCCACTCTTTCAACACATGATTGAGACATAGTGTTGACAATAATTCCAATACAATTTGATGCTTGAGACACCAAACACACCAATGCTTCAAGATTCAACTCAATGCATCTTCAAATTCCAACAATCTCCCCCTTTGGAATTGTTGGCAACACTTGGAACTTCACACAGACACTTGGGAACATGTTGACATCATACACTATCTTGATACCAAGTTTTCATTCCAATCTTCCATCTTCATCATGCTATCATATTTCCATCTTCTTAGCATAAGACTAACTTCAACATGCATATAGTCTTTCCTTGCATAATCTTCTCAGCATATCTTGATACAAATCTCCAGATAACCTTCTCAGGATGACATGCATATCAACCTTTCCATGCATAATCTTCTCCCCCTTTGACAATAATTCCAAAGGGACCAATCTAGGAGCAAATAAGATATTCAACGAATTCATTGCTCCCCCTTTCTGGCACATCTCCTAAGGTGTAGGAGAGTGAGTAACTCCTAATTTCTTTCGGAGATACTCGAAGACTTCCTTTGGCAAAGGTTTTGTGAAGATATCAGCCACTTGCTCAGTAGTAGGAACGTATTCCAACTTTACCTCACCATCTGCAACTTTATCCTTGAGAAAGGTCTTGAACATTACCCTCGTTTGCTTTCCCTTTTGACAAAAGTCACAAATGGGGTTTGAAGGCTTTTCAACTGTAGCCATACCTCTAACAGCCTTTGAATTGCAAATCTTTGACATGTTGCCAAAGTTTAGATGCCCAAGGCGTTTGTGCCACAACCAACTCTCTTCTGACCGACTCAATAAGCATGTCTTTTCAGCTCCATCTGACAGGTTGTTAAAGATTTCCAGCTGTCCTTGACCCAGTAGCCACTGTTTTGCCGTTGCTACTCTTCTTGATAGCAAACCCATTCTTTGTAAAAACAATTTCGTGGCCCTTATCACAGATCTGGCTCACACTCAACAGATTGTGTCTCAATCCAGACACATATAAGACCTCTTCAGATCTGATCTTGTTTGCCATCAGCTGAACAACACCTTTTCCAACAATTTGGCACCATCATTGTTACCAAACTTTACCGAACCACCTTCATAGTGCTGTAACTTGATGAATTTTCTTTATCACCAGTCATATGACTCGAACAGCCACTATCAAGGACCCATGGTGCTGTCTTCTTTTGTGCATTGAAAGCGGTTTGCACAATGAGAGATTTCTTGCCTTTTTCTGCACTTTTCTTTGCCCTCCAAGTTTTGACTAACTTGGGTTTCTTTTCAACCTGAATTGGTTTAGCAGTAGGCAGCCTACAATCCCTAGCCATGTGTCCAAAATTATGACACTTGTAGCACTCAATATTGTGGCTATTTAGGATTGAGAAAGGGTTCCTTCTCACAACTGGGCTGTTTCTCACATAGAATTTACAATCTGCCCTTCTATGTCCATACCTATTGCAATGAATAACAATAGCCATAAAATTTGTATCTTTTATATGGCTGGTTAGGCTTCATGTCCTTTCTCACTTGAATGGGCTCTTTTCTAGGCAGTGTGGGCTTCACAGAATTGGAAGGTGTAGTAACTTGCTTTACAAACACCGTCTCTACAGAAGGTGTAACCTTAGAAGATTCTCCATTCTCAAATCCTATTCCAAATCTGAAGTGAGGGGGTCTTTGAACTTTCCAAAATTCATTCAGCTTCAATGTACCATTGGATAGCTTGAAAACTCCTGAGCTTTTGTTTCATTTGCATATTTTCAGTCCTTGCTCCAAGGATTTCATTCTCAAGTTTCATCACTTCCTCAGTTTTGTACAGATTTGTATTTCTAGGACATCTACCATTCTTTTATACTCTTCTGATTCAGTTTTCAAAGCAATAACTGAAATTTCAGATTCATGAAGAAGTTTCAGATTTTTCTTACTTGATCTTCGCTCCTTGCTAAGCTCCTCAAGTGCAGCAATGAGATCTTCTTCAAGATTCACTTCAAGTCTCCTCTTCGTTTTCCAGCTCTTGCTCATCGTCTTCTTCAATAGTAACCATGAAGAGTGCTTCAGTCGCCTCGACTGATTCAATCATCGTCCGAAGATTTCAGACGTGCTGTCATTATGCTGACTGATTGAAGCTCTTTTGCTTTGCCCTTCTTTCTGAAATTCTTCTTCCATTTACTCTTATCAACATAAGAGTCATTATCATTGTCTTCTTTCAAGCGGGCACTTCGCAGCAAAGTGGCCAACACCGCCACAATTGAAGCATTTAAAGGGTAGCTTCCCTTTATACTTGCCATTGCTTCCTTTCTTCAGCCTTCTAATAAATTGAGCCTCAAGCTCATCATCATCAGAATCATGACCAGCAATCTCTTTTGCCTTTTTCTGAACTTTGAAGGCCGCTTCTCTATCCGATGAAGACGTCTTACCTATGCGCATCTCATAGGCAGTGAGAGAACCATGCAGCTCATCCATTGAAAAACTCGTTCAGATCTTTGGCTTCTTCTATGGCTGAGACTTTAGAATCAAACCGGGGAAGGAGAGATCTTAGAACCTTTTTGACGATGACTGGTTCTTTAATCTCCTCTCCTAGTCCACGAATGTCATTCGTGACTTCATTCACCCGTTGCATGTAAGAATCAACATTCTCGTTATCCTCCATGTGAAGCGACTCAAATTGGGAGCGATGAGTTTGCAATTTCGCTTCTTGATCTTCTCATCTCCTTCATGGATGCTTTTCAGCTTATCCCAGATTTCCTTGGCTGTCTTGCATGCTATAACTTTGATCAGCTCGCTGTCAACCAAGGCCGCTAAAGAGTGCATTCTGCGCCTTAGAGTCGTTGTCTGCTAACTTCTTCGTTGCAGCATCAGTGGGTACAATGGCAGAATTGGTAACCGACTCTGACAGTCTCCCAGACATCATAGCCAAGAGATTTGATGAAGGCCTGCATTCTAATCTTCCAAAAGCTGTAATTAGAACCATCAAACAACGGTGCTTTCATATTCGCTGTGCTGGTTGCCATGTGATTTGACAAAGATCACCTTAGCGTGTTAAGCTTATCAAGGGAAACCTTACGCTCTGATACCAATTGTTAGATCTCGTGATCACTGAGAGGGGGGGGTGAATCAGTGATCTCTTTTAAACAGGTCCTTGCTAACAACAATTCAAATCAAACCACACAATTGACACCAGATTTTACGTGGTTCACCAAAAGGCTACGTCCACGGTTCAATCCCGTCCGAACAACAATCCGGTACAGGTCTGAATCTTATTTAGTCGCACCGACGACAAAGAGCACCAACCCTTAAATTCAGATAGCACCAACTATCTAGGAAGCACCGACTCCCTTAGGTTTTAGATAGCACCAACTATCTAGGAAGCACCGACTCCCTTAGGTTTCAGATAGCACCAACTATCTAGGAAGCTACAACTCCCTTTACAATTTGTCTGCACCCACAGACAGGATCACCAAACCCCAAAACACCAAGCACCAACTTGATGATTACAGCAAAGAAGATAAACTGATCTACAGCCCTTTCCCCTCTACAATTCTCTCTCTCAATCCCTTACAAATAGAAATCTAAAGCATAAAAGAGAGACTTATCTTATGAACGAAAATACCATCTTCATGAGGCTTCAAATTCGTCCACACTTGCTGTAGAAAACGTCAGCACATCAGCACAACAGCACCACAACAGCAACACAGCCACAACACTCTATTCTCTCCAAACTCTCTCTTTTTCTCTCTTCTTTACCTCTTTCTGTTGTGTACATAAAAACGAGCCTAACATGCCCTTATATAGGTTTTAGCAACCCTTAAGAGTCTTCAAAATAGGCTACAATTCGTTTAGAAAGAGTCCCAAACGAAATACAAAAAGTTCCTGAATTTTCGTGCAAGTCTTCTGTTTCTGCGCAACTCTGATCCCGTGCTCGGTCGACATCATGCTTTGCTCGGTCGACATCATACACTATCTGGAAATAGTCACTTATCGAGCTCGGTCGACATCCTGAGGGCTCGGTCGACCGAAGACACACTGTGTCACGAAAATAACTGAGAGCTACCAAAAACTGTTTTCTGCAGGTTTCTTCTTGCTCGGTCGACCGCATGAAGAGCTGGGTCGACCGGGTACACTGCACCATGAAAAACTGATTTTCTTCACTGTTTTCCTTTTTCATTCTTCTTGAGCTCTATCACTTCCACTCTTTCAACACATGATTGAGACATAGTGTTGACAATAATTCCAATACAATTTGATGCTTGAGACACCAAACACACCAATGCTTCAAGATTCAACTCAATGCATCTTCAAATTCCAACATATGGCTTGCGACCGTCAATCTAAACGAGTCCCCCACAATCTCCTGAGAAGTTAGATCCTCTTTTTCTTCCTTTTCATTGTAGTTTGTATTTTTTTTTAAGAGACAAAAATCACAACTCTTGTCTTCATTATTGATAAGGATTGTAAATCGGCTATAAATGCCAAAATCGGCTATAAACGCCAAAAATCGGCTATAAACGCCAAAATCGGCTATAAATGCCAAAAAATCGCCTTTCACGGCAAATCAAGAAAAATGTCTCTTTTCTTAAATATATGTGCAATGGACAACTTGAAAGAAGTTGATTTCCTTTTTACTTGCGAAGGTTGATCTCCGGATCACCACTTGCAATTCCAAGTAAAATAGAAAATCTGGCACACCACAAAAAAAAGAAATGTTGATGCACGCCCTTGCCCCCCGGTTACGAAAGGGTCGGACCCGACGGACTCCCACGTCCGCCGACCTCGGTAGAACCGAGCAGGAGCGCGGTCCATCATCCGCGAACCACTTCGCAAAGCCGGCAGTCCGGGAAGTCGACAACACAAGATAAGAGATCATGACAGTATTGTCTTCAGCACTATAGAAAGCCCATGCATTTCTCCCATCCTGTAAACCTCCAAAGCGTTTCACCATGCTTGAAGGCGCTCCAACAACGCCTTGAGAAAAGCCCAATTGCAGAGCAAAGCGATAAGGTACATACGGTTGGATGTCGACGAAAAGATGTTTGCAGTACACTATCGTGCCGACACGTATGCTGAAAAGCCACTCTTTTTCTGCATTTTTCAGGGAGTAATTGTCACGCCCCGAAACCGGGACCTGCAGCGAACCGATCTCGGGGTGCGAAATTTTGGAATAATTTGAAACTTTTTGTTATAGTTCCCAAGATCCGCGTGAATGAGGATAATCACATCCCAACATAATCAGAGTGTATTTTTCGCGGAAGCTAACCAAGGTGTTACGACTCGGAATCCGTGGCCATCGGGTTCCGTGTCGTACGCAACCAATGTCATAAAGCCATCATAAACAGACTGGCGTAAATCATAAATCACAACACACTGAGCTGGTAGTAACAAATCTATTATTTCCCAAATATTCAAGTTACAATTAACAGATGTCTTAATTACAAACCCAAAAGAAAAAGGCTGATAAAGCCATACAAAAATATATCCAACCAAAAGAGATACTACCCTCAATGTTAGTTACGAACTCCGGTGCCAAACTTGACATCTAAGTGATATCAACGGGCAGCCCCTCACGTCAGACCGGCGGTCCCACCGCCTCCTCTGATCAAACACCTACAAACCGAAAAGAAGAGCTGGCACCAAACAAAAAGGGGGTCAGACACGACGGTCTGGCAAGCAAATAAACAAATAATATGAACAAAAGAACATATATAAAACCAGACGAAATCATCGAAAAACCGAATAACGAGTCTAAACAATAATGACAATAAAGCATGCCAAATCAATCGAAAGTCCAAACATAAATGTCAAGACGAATAAACGAGCAATCTCTAAAGCGTAAATGTCTCGAAAAGATAACCACCTAAGTAAGGCATTTAATAATTAGAAATACATTTAAAAACTGAAGAGTAGAAACAATACGATAAAGGTCGATATCGTAAACATTAAACAAATCGAAGCATAGAAAGCATAACCGACAATAATCATAAACTAAAGTAATACGCGGATAAAACCTAGGCGACCACAAATAGCTAAATCCTCCTATCACCGAAGTAATAAGAGCAAACAAAGCGTAGCCACTAAACGTGGTACCAAACAAAGGATCAGAACCGTAGCCATAAAAATGGGACCGGCAAATCAAAAGTATCCGAACCGTAGCCATACAAATGGGACCGGCAGATAATTACCGTTGCCATGGTCGGTACAAACAGAATCCAAGCTGCAGCTGGCGGACAAAGTAAAGATCCCAAGCCGGGTGATCAGCCCGACAAGGTGACCTAAGCCTAGTGGTGCCTTTAGTTTTCAAAACTCAAACTGATACAAATCTAACATAATACTGATCCCTTTGGCTCAGGGGCTCGCACCACATAGCTCTGGCCCCGTCTTGCCTCGGGGTTTTGTTTTCGGAAATCATAGCCTCTTTGGCTCATGGGCTCGCACCACATAGCTCTGGCCCCGTCTTGCCTCGAGGTTTTATTTTCAAATACGAGTCTTATCAAAACAATAATCTCATCGAAGAAATCCCGAATGTGACAAACATAATTCAATCTCTTTTCAAATCGAATCGGAGAAAAACACACGAATATCTATGATAAACCGTTCAAATACGCATCAAGGTGATTTGTATAAAATCATACGGTCAATCCTTTCGAACGTGGAAAGCCACATGATTTTATAACAAATCATCGATGCTATTTGAATTAGTTCACCAAAGAAAACAAATACAAATACAAATACAAATACATTTTTCTGACTTGAAATGGAATGGATAGTGGAGAATGACTTAATGACTTACCAAGGAACCATCTCAATGCACATTTAACCTTTAAACATCGATTAGTAAGGAGTGTGTTTGATGCCAATGAAAATCCATAATGTTTAAATGATAAAGTGCACATTGAGACACGGAAGGTTCCCGGATAATCTCACAAAGCTCATTCTCACATCATTCCCATTTCACAAATTTCCAAGTATCAAAAGTAAATCCAAACTCTTTAAAGTAGGCCCATAGTTGGCCTTAACCCATGTCCAAAATAGTCCTCAATAACAATCCAAAACCAACCTTAATCAAGCCCACAAAACAAGTTTAAAAACAGTCCAAAACTAATCCTTAAATGGCCTTCAAAACAATTCTTAAAAACAGCCCAAACAAACTTCGAACAGGCCCACAAAAACTGATTTTTAAAGCGACCAAAACCAACCTGAACAGGCCCACAAAACTGAACCTAAGATGACCCAATATCAGGTTTTACACTGGCCCAAAAACTGACTTTGAATGCCCACAAAACAGATTTTCAGATCAGCCCAAAACTAGACTCGAATGGCCCACAAAACTGATTTTTAAAACACAGTCCAAAATTAAACTGAACAGGCCCAAAAACAGGTCTTAAAACAGTCCAATATCAGGCCCTGAATGGCCCAATATCAGGTCTTGAAATGGCCCAAAAATAGGTTGGGAATTGGCCTAAAAACATGCTGGAACAGGGCCTTAAACAGGCTGAAAACAGGCCTCAAAACAGGCCTTAAACAGCCCAGGAATTGGGCCAAAAACTGCCCATTCCAGAAGCCTGGCTCGCTATAGCGAGCCCAAGCTCGCTATAGCGAGCTGGGCTTCTGTCCAGCCCGTGCAGGGAGGGTTTTCTCCCCTTTTTTTCCATCTTTTTCCATCCTTTTTGATCCTTCTTCATTCCCAATCTTTCATACAATTTTCCAACATCAATTGAGCCCTTTCTTGACCTCTTCAAACTCATCAAACCATCCACAAAACATCCTAATTGGCCCAAACATAAAACTTTTTAAGGCAAAGCTTACTCCCTTTCATTGGACACCCTACTTAGCACAAAGAAGACTAAAGTGAAAACCAAATTCCCTACTCATTGTACAATAGCAACATAAGTGAAAATTAATATAACCTTGCTTCATTCATTCAATGCCAATCCATAAACCATGAAAAATTGAACAAAATAAGGAAGAAAAACCATGAAGCTTAAACAAGAACACAAAACATCATATTAATTGTAAAATTCACTTGCCTCAAGCCTCAATGAAGGCTAAGATGCTCTCCAAACCAAGCTCTAGGGTCTCAAGCTCCCAAAATCACAAAACCCCCAAAATGGCTCAAGAAGAAACCCTAGAAATCCATCATTTTCCAAGCTCCATGAAAACCCATTGCATGAATGATTAAAACACTTCAATGAGAAGGAAAACAAAGATTTAAAGAAATGAAAACCATTGCTAACCTTGAGAAGTCCTAACAAAGAAGAGAGGCTTGGATGAGGGGTCTTCTCTAGCTCAATCATCTCAAAAATGGTGTCTAGGGGAAGCTAGGAAGATGGGGAAGAAGAAGAGGAGCTCAAATCTCCATTTAGCATCAAGGGAGGAGGGATACATGAGGAGAGAGAAAGGGGGCTGGGAGAAACCCTAATCCCTCTTTGTTGCAGGAAATGAGAGAAGAATGGGGGAGACAAGAGAGGTCCAAGGGTTTTATAGAACAATTGGGCTGGGCCCCATGGGCCCCAAGCTTACTAAAGCTGAAACTAGGGTTTGCGGGTCCCGAATGAAAACGACGAAGAAGACAAAAACGATCGGCGAAATATCTAGTTTCCGAAAAGTGTATTTTCCCCAATTTCTGAAATTTTCGAAATTCTTGGACAGATTTAGTGAAAATGTCATTTTTGCCCTTTTTCCTCGAAAAACGTGATTTCTGAGTTTCAAATCAAGGTGGTCAAAACATGGAAGTTGTTAAACTTCATAAAATAAGTCAAAATACACCAAATTCAGAATTTTTAGAAATCCGAAGTAATTTCCCATAAAAATACAAATTCTAAGGACCGGGTCAAACTAAAGTCAACGGTCTTCAAAATCTCCAAGGCAAGGAAAAATCCGGTCAAGCTCGAAAACAAGATCAAACTAAATCAAATCTCGCTTAAAAAGTTAAACCACGATTAAAACAATGCTAAACAAAAGGGTTGGGGTCGGGATCTTACATCCTCCCCCCCTTAGAATCCATTTGGTCCTCCAAATGGCTTAAACCAAATCGAAATCCAAAACCCAAAAAAAAGACAAACGAAAACACTGACACCCTATGCTAGACCTCGGTGACTGAGACAACCTCTGACCAAACCTGACGTTGAGATGCACGGTCTACCACATTCTGATTCGGTTGAAGGCTTCACACTATTTGCACATAACTGCTCAAACAACTTCTCTGACCAAACTGGTGCGCAACAATCCTTCTAAGCATCCTTGGTGTCATTTGTCGTTCCAGCACTAAATCAACTCTTTTATTTATCTCATCAGTCACTGTCGGTCCAAGAACTGCAATTTCTGTCTCTTTCTATCACTTGAAATTCTCTGCCTTAAATTCTACAAAGCTGTACACGGTGCTCTTGATGCTTGAACAAAGATGTGATCGTAGACATGTTTTCTCTGAAATATCTCCCTCTTCAAAAATTCCTGGAATTCCAAATGCCAACTTACACTGTACCATTCCGACTCCGGCTTCTAAGAATACCATCAATCCTTCTTCATTCCGAAATCACAACTCCAAATTCTAATCTTTCTGTGATGCACTCTGAAATCTTGCCCACATCTGGTTCTATCTACTTGCTGCTCTTGATCTCTTACCTGATACTGTGTTATCAACAAAAATATATCTGCCAAATCTGATGTCAATCCCCGAAGAACTGAAACTTTCAATCCCTGTCTTGAATGATGTTGATTCTCTCGTAGATCCAACTTTGTCCTCAACTGAACTAGTACACATCCGGACATTCATCATCCCTTCACTTCATACACCTCCGAACTCCAACCAAAGGCTACTACAACTCATCCATTCAATGCGAAACAAATCTTAAAATTTTAAACATAGGGACTAAAACTATTACTTAGCTAAATCTCATTACTTTAAAACATAGTAGAAACCGAACCTTCAAATTATCAAGTAGAACTTAATAAATAAAGTTTATCAAAGTTTGAATATGAAACAACATTATTCGTTTTGAAATTCCTATTTTTTTAACTCAACAAATCATTGAAATACTCAACATTTCAAATTAGGATTTCAAAAATAATTCAAATTCATATAGTATAACCATACCTTAAGTTTTATTGAAATCCATTTCCAACCAAACATGTACAAAATCTCAAAATCATCAAGGTTTTGAAATGTAAGAGTCAATATTTAAGAAAATTAATACAAGAGCAAAATTTCAAGATCATTGTGTAACAATGTCTTAAGAAGATTAAATAAAAATTCGAAACACAAGTCCTTATGAAAACCAAATCATGCGACTCATGAAAAGAGTATAATAATATAGTTTATTTCAAAATAAGCCTTAAAGAAGAAACATAAATCCATTTTTAAAACACCACAAGGATAAATCATAGATATTAATGAAAACATAACAAAGATGAAAATGTCAAGAAAATCATTTTAAATAAGAAATGGACATCCACATTACTGAGGTACTCCCTTGCATCTGCACGTTGTCCAATCCAACACCCTATAAGTCGGTAAAGCCCACAAGGTTCCTTCTGCTGCCAACAATTATCTTAACTACTACTAACCATCCATTTGGTATTGCCTCTGGAAACTACACTGGCCGCACTACAAGTCACCAAAATTCTCAACCAAAACCATCCTTTTGCAGTCCTTCATCTCGGAAAGCTAGTCTGAGTTCGCCCAAAATCTACATTCACTTACCTTGGTGCATTGCATGACGATCTCCGATTAGCTGAAAGGGGATCTTCAACTACTGCTCGAGTTCTACTTTGACTGGCAACTGCACATGTCTTCTCTTACTAACTACAATGAAGACGCTGAAGGTTGAAGGTCTGCTGATGTTCTCCAAAAACAACATACTGAATCTAGAAGGTTCTCAGTCTCCGACACAAACAAAGATAAAAGACACTGAACAAGAGTATGGAGACTTTAAAATTCTCCACCACTAAAGAGGAAATTTGGTCATCCAAATCTCCTAACAACACGAACTAAAAGGAAAGACAAGCAAAATCTCCCGAACTGAAAGAAAAGCCAACTCAAATCCAACGAAACAAAGACACGAGAAAACAAATCGACACAATCTAACGAATCCTCACCACACGTCTTAATGTCTCTAGAGTATTTTATTTCCTAGAAACTAACCAGCTCTGATACCAAACCTGTCACGCCCCGAAACCGGGACCTGCAGCGAACCGATCTCGGGGTGCGAAATTTTGGAATAATTTGAAACTTTTTGTTATAGTTCCCAAGATCCGCGTGAATGAGGATAATCACATCCCAACATAATCAGAGTGTATTTTTCGCGGAAGCTAACCAAGGTGTTACGACTCGGAATCCGTGGCCATCGGGTTCCGTGTCGTACGCAACCAATGTCATAAAGCCATCATAAACAGACTGGCGTAAATCATAAATCACAACACACTGAGCTGGTAGTAACAAATCTATTATTTCCCAAATATTCAAGTTACAATTAACAGATGTCTTAATTACAAACCCAAAAGAAAAAGGCTGATAAAGCCATACAAAATATATCCAACCAAAAGAGATACTACCCTCAATGTTAGTTACGAACTCCGGTGCCAAACTTGACATCTAAGTGATATCAACGGGCAGCCCCTCACGTCAGACCGGCGGTCCCACCGCCTCCTCTGATCAAACACCTACAAACCGAAAAGAAGAGCTGGCACCAAACAAAAAGGGGGTCAGACACGACGGTCTGGCAAGCAAATAAACAAATAATATGAACAAAAGAACATATATAAAACCAGACGAAATCATCGAAAAACCGAATAACGAGTCTAAACAATAATGACAATAAAGCATGCCAAATCAATGAAAGTCCAAACATAAATGTCAAGACGAATAAACGAGCAATCTCTAAAGCGTAAATGTCTCGAAAGATAACCACCTAAGTAAGGCATTTAATAATTAGAAATACATTTAAAAACTGAAGAGTAGAAACAATACGATAAAGGTCGATATCGTAAACATTAAACAAATCGAAGCATAGAAAGCATAACCGACAATAATCATAAACTAAAGTAATACGCGGATAAAACCTAGGCGACCACAAATAGCTAAATCCTCCTATCACCGAAGTAATAAGAGCAAACAAAGCGTAGCCACTAAACGTGGTACCAAACAAAGGATCAGAACCGTAGCCATAAAAATGGGACCGGCAAATCAAAAGTATCCGAACCGTAGCCATACAAATGGGACCGGCAGATAATTACCGTTGCCATGGTCGGTACAAACAGAATCCAAGCTGCAGCTGGCGGACAAAGTAAAGATCCCAAGCCGGGTGATCAGCCCGACAAGGTGACCTAAGCCTAGTGGTGCCTTTAGTTTTCAAAACTCAAACTGATACAAATCTAACATAATACTGATCCCTTTGGCTCAGGGGCTCGCACCACATAGCTCTGGCCCCGTCTTGCCTCGGGGTTTTGTTTTCGGAAATCATAGCCTCTTTGGCTCATGGGCTCGCACCACATAGCTCTGGCCCCGTCTTGCCTCGAGGTTTTATTTTCAAATACGAGTCTTATCAAAACAATAATCTCATCGAAGAAATCCCGAATGTGACAAACATAATTCAATCTCTTTTCAAATCGAATCGGAGAAAAACACACGAATATCTATGATAAACCGTTCAAATACGCATCAAGGTGATTTGTATAAAATCATACGGTCAATCCTTTCGAACGTGGAAAGCCACATGATTTTATAACAAATCATCGATGCTATTTGAATTAGTTCACCAAAGAAAACAAATACAAATACAAATACAAATACATTTTTCTGACTTGAAATGGAATGGATAGTGGAGAATGACTTAATGACTTACCAAGGAACCATCTCAATGCACATTTAACCTTTAAACATCGATTAGTAAGGAGTGTGTTTGATGCCAATGAAAATCCATAATGTTTAAATGATAAAGTGCACATTGAGACACGGAAGGTTCCCGAATAATCTCACATAAGCTCATTCTCACATCATTCACATTTCACAAATTTCCAAGTATCAAAAGTAAATCCAAACTCTTTAAAGTAGGCCCATAGTTGGCCTTAACCCATGTCCAAAATAGTCCTCAATAACAATCCAAAACCAACCTTAATCAAGCCCACAAAACAAGTTTAAAAACAGTCCAAAACTAATCCTTAAATGGCCTTCAAAACAATTCTTAAAAACAGCCCAAACAAACTTCGAACAGGCCCACAAAAACTGATTTTTAAAGCGACCAAAACCAACCTGAACAGGCCCACAAAACTGAACCTAAGATGACCCAATATCAGGTTTTACACTGGCCCAAAAACTGACTTTGAATGCCCACAAAACAGAGTTTCAGATCAGCCCAAAACTAGACTCGAATGGCCCACAAAACTGATTTTTAAAACACAGTCCAAAATTAAACTGAACAGGCCCAAAAACAGGTCTTAAAACAGTCCAATATCAGGCCCTGAAATGGCCCAATATCAGGTCTTGAAATGGCCCAAAAATAGGTTGGGAATTGGCCTAAAAACATGCTGGAACAGGGCCTTAAACAGGCTGAAAACAGGCCTCAAAACAGGCCTTAAACAGCCCAGGAATTGGGCCAAAAACTGCCCATTCCAGAAGCCTGGCTCGCTATAGCGAGCCCAAGCTCGCTATAGCGAGCTGGGCTTCTGTCCAGCCCGTGCAGGGAGGGTTTTCTCCCCTTTTTTTCCATCTTTTTCCATCCTTTTTGATCCTTCTTCATTCCCAATCTTTCATACAATTTTCCAACATCAATTGAGCCCTTTCTTGACCTCTTCAAACTCATCAAACCATCCACAAAACATCCTAATTGGCCCAAACATAAAACTTTTTAAGGCAAAGCTTACTCCCTTTCATTGGACACCCTACTTAGCACAAAGAAGACTAAAGTGAAAACCAAATTCCCTACTCATTGTACAATAGCAACATAAGTGAAAATTAATATAACCTTGCTTCATTCATTCAATGCCAATCCATAAACCATGAAAAATTGAACAAAATAAGGAAGAAAAACCATGAAGCTTAAACAAGAACACAAAACATCATATTAATTGTAAAATTCACTTGCCTCAAGCCTCAATGAAGGCTAAGATGCTCTCCAAACCAAGCTCTAGGGTCTCAAGCTCCCAAAATCACAAAACCCCCAAAATGGCTCAAGAAGAAACCCTAGAAATCCATCATTTTCCAAGCTCCATGAAAACCCATTGCATGAATGATTAAAACACTTCAAATGAGAAGGAAAACAAAGATTTAAAGAAATGAAAACCATTGCTAACCTTGAGAAGTCCTAACAAAGAAGAGAGGCTTGGATGAGGGGTCTTCTCTAGCTCAATCATCTCAAAAATGGTGTCTAGGGGAAGCTAGGAAGATGGGGAAGAAGAAGAGGAGCTCAAATCTCCATTTAGCATCAAGGGAGGAGGGATACATGAGGAGAGAGAAAGGGGGCTGGGAGAAACCCTAATCCCTCTTTGTTGCAGGAAATGAGAGAAGAATGGGGGAGACAAGAGAGGTCCATAGGGTTTTATAGAACAAATGGGCTGGGCCCCATGGGCCCCAAGCTTACTAAAGCTGAAACTAGGGTTTGCGGGTCCCGAATGAAAACGACGAAGAAGACAAAAACGATCGGCGAAATATCTAGTTTCCGAAAAGTGCATTTTCCCCAATTTCTGAAATTTTCGAAATTCTTGGACAGATTTAGTGAAAATGTCATTTTTGCCCTTTTTCCTCGAAAAACGTGATTTCTGAGTTTCAAATCAAGGTGGTCAAAACATGGAAGTTGTTAAACTTCATAAAATAAGTCGAAATACACCAAATCCAGAATTTTTTTAGAAATCCGAAGTAATTTCCCATAAAAATACAAATTCTAAGGACCGGGTCAAACTAAAGTCAACGGTCTTCAAAATCTCCAAGGCAAGGAAAAATCCGGTCAAGCTCGAAAACAAGATCAAACTAAATCAAATCTCGCTTAAAAAGTTAAACCACGATTAAAACAATGCTAAACAAAAAGGGTTGGGGTCGGGATCTTACAGTAATGCCTTCCCGACCCTGCCCTGGTAGAGTCTCGGGAGGCACCAAAGTCAAAAGCCTTGTTCCGCAACTCCGGAGAAAGCTTCACTGAAGACTGCCCCATCTCGACGTCCCTGAACCGTCGGATCCTCATGCGGGCAAACAAAAGTGATTCGGACACGGCTTTGCCCTTAGCCAGCCGAATCATCAGAGGATCATTATCCTGTGCAGCACCCAGCCAGTGGAAGCCAGGACAGTGGTACACGTACCACGAATAAAAGATGTGGGCTGAAAATACCCTATTCATAGGGAGCCCAAGCCGAACCAAAAAAGCAGCAGCCTGCAGTTCGGTACATAAGTAGGAGTAAAGAGCTGGCACCAAAGCAAGCTGCTCTCCAAACGCCATCTGACAAGCCCGAAAAAATACAATGTGGCCTGATGTGCATTCCATCTCCTCCCGCAAAAATGGCCTCACCAAGCCAATAAGTGAGGTAAACAGCGAGATCTCTCCGCAGTGCAATGTCGGGACATATGGTGTTCGTACTCGCACAGAAATCTTTCAACTCTTCTTGCATAGCCAAAATCTTCTTCGAACCCGGATCCTTAGCCCTGTCTTCCCGGGTCATGCTCTTAGAAGGCTCCCCACTTTCAAAGAAGTTACTAGACGAAGAGTTAAAACTCTTCCAACTACTGGATCTAACTTTCAAGCCCTCCTTCTCCTTCAAAAAATCATAAAAGGCAACGAGCTGAAAGTACAGAAGCCTGAACTCTTCAGACTGCTCCTCAAGGACGCTATCGATTGGCATAAACTCCTCATAGAGTTTACCAAGGATGGGGAATCCAGTAATTGCGCTCAGCTCCTTCAAAGAGAAACCAATCTCACCATTCGTCAGAATGAAGGTATTGGTTTGTGGAAGGAATGACTCCAACATAGCCATGAAGGCCTCGTCGAAAAAGATCACAGTCTCCCTAAAGGCGCGGACCGCATCAAAAATCTCGACTTCCTTCAAAAAGGCGCCACCAATTAGCAGGACGCGATCAGTCCACGACTTCCACGCGGAGTTAGCACTGAAACAACCACGAAGTCGAAAAAGCTTCACCCAACTGCCGCCATCACCGTTGAAAATGCCAAGGCCCACCGGTCCCAAATTGACCGACGGATAATGAGAGCCCTGGTAGCAGCTGGACGGCATCAACATGTCCATGTCAGCAAGCGACTTCTCCGCATATCCAGGAGAACCGCCAACAAAAACCTAGGTCTTGATTACATTTGTCCTTCTCACCCAGCTTGGAGGATCTTCCCTCTTAAAGCACGCGGGGGCAAGGCTCATGATCGAGACGGTGCGATCAAACGTCGACCGGGTAGAAACAGTCTTCTTCTCACCATCTGTTGTGAAAGAGAACTGAAAACATCTTCTCTAGTATGTCATGTCGCCAGGGACTGCATCACCAAAGAACAAGGTAGGCTTGGGCAAAACCCTCTGATCGTCCATCACCCATGGACGACTGCTTACCATGATCTTATAAAATTCCTCTCCCTTGAGAGCGATCAGTCGCTATCTCATCTCATCTTTGTTGAGGTTGTCACACTCTTCCAGGTTTCTCTCAACATACTGGACCTTCTCCCAGGCCTACTGAATGGCCAGATTAGAAGATCTAGCAGATCGACGAAGTACGCTTGTAGCAGGCTCTTTACCCTTGTTCGTTCTGGAGGAACCACCTGCAAAGGATGGAAAAGAAAAAGATCAAGCATCAAAATGACATAATTTCGCTAAAAAAAATCTGGCGAAATTTTGACATGGCTCCCGGGTAATTCCGAAGAAAAAGGAAATATCGCGAAAGGAATAGAAAGCTTGAAGATGGGCTCAACATCGCTGCGAGCTCCGAAACTCCAAACTTTCGAAACCTCAAAGTCTTCGCAAAATCAGGAAGGGCCCAACATCGCTGCGAGCTCCAAATTCCCAAATTTGCAAAAACTTTCAGGTATGCTATCACATCATGCTACAAATTCAATTTACAAAAGAATGCATGCATGAACATCTTGATTTGAAAAAAAAATGCATTATCATGATGAGCAAAGAAAAAAAATAGAAAACTTTCTCAAAAAAAAGGGAGAAAGAAGAGAACAAAAAAAATAGAAAACTTTCTCAAAAAAAAAGGAGAGAAAGAAATAAAAAAAAACGGGGCTGGCCCACAGGCCACGTGGCCGTACGGCCAAATCCGTACGGATCTGTCCGTAGGCCCACAAAAAAAAACATGCAAAAAAAAAGCATGAAGAAAAAAAAAAGAAAAATACGTGTAAAAAAAGGGGAAAACACGTGGAAAAGTAAAGAAAAAAAAAAGAAAGAACTTTTTTTATCATCCTATTTCATACAATGGAGTTTTCTTGAAAAATAGAACTTACTTGAAGCCATTGATGGAAAGAAGAAGAAAAGTCTTGAAGATCTTGAAGAAGAAGAACTCTTAGGATTGTTGCAAAACAAAGCAATAAGAGCAAGAGATCCAACCTCCTCCTTGCTTTTATAGAAGAGAGCAAACCAAACAAGGAAAGAAGAAAGAGGTAAGTGTTACTAATTAGTAACCTTACCAAAAGAAAGAAATTAGAAAGATTCTTTCCCAAAAGAAAGATATCTTAAGGGATTCTCTCCCAAAAAAGAAATCAATGAGAGAGTTTCTCCTAAAAGATAGGAGATTTGAGATATTCTCTCCCAAAGAAAGATATCTTGAGATATTCTCTCCCAAAATAAAGGGAACATGAGAGATTCTCTCCAAGTAAAGATATTCTTAGATATTCTCTATCCAAAGGAGATATTTTTAAATATTCTTTAAAAAATGACACCATATGAGATCTAAGCCATTTCAAAAGCTTAAGGTCCCATGGGTTAGCCCATATGAGCCAGGTTTGACCACCTAGGCACTAAAAAAATAAAATTTGGGCTTTTAGTCAAAGAGAAATCCCTCTTACCAAGAGCATACAAAAATGGTTCCATGCCTCTTTTGAGTTGATTGGACCATACAAAAAAAGAATTCCAAGCCCCATGAGCTTCCAAAAATCAAACCATCCAGCCTCATATACCAAATTGAGCCAAAATCTTGAAATTGACATTCCACAAAAATCCAAAACAAATCCTGGTCCCCTAACTTGCCACATACAGCTTGTTAGGTCACAAGACCAAAACTAAAAACTAAAACCTGATCCCCTAACTTGCCACATACAGCCTGTTAGGTCATAAGATCAAAACCAAAATCGACCCCCCAACATTCCACATACAGTTGGTTGGGTCACACCGTCAAAACCAAGCCCAACCCCCTAACCTGCCACATACAGCTTGTTAAGTCACAAGGTCAAAGCCCAAATCCACAACCCTGATGTCATCTTCAAAACTTTGCCTCGAGATGGTACGTGATCCCTTTCACTACCATAAAATTCCCCTGGAAGCTCAAAAGGCTACAAATACCAAAAGAAAGACTACTCAAAGACTTTTGGTCAAGTCACAAGCTCTCCTTCAAAAATTCTCTTCGAGGCACATCGACTACAAAAGTAAAGAAACTCGTCGCTGCACCTCGAGGGGGCATTTGTTGACACCAAAAATGTCACTTTGCCTCTTCAAGATCCAAAAAGCTACAAGAAGTCGCAACCTGCCATAAATAGGCATTGCTACTTCCAAAAAATCAAATCTTGTCAGAATCAAACAAAAACTGCAAGATCCTTCAAGACAGCCAAAAGAGGAGTACACAAGAAGTTTCAGGCCATTTCAAAATCATTTGGCCTAACTTCGCTTCTCCGACAGCTGAAAAGGAGCTCCCGGCGGCGAAAGCATCGGAGACACCAAATCTTCGATCAGAGCCGATGGATGGTCTCAAAATACATCCAAAAGGCTCCACGTCAAGTTCCGAGTCAAACCGACAACGTTTGACCCTACATCAACCCTCGAACAGCAAAATCAAGCCTTTCGGCGGCGAGAACCACCGAGGCCATCACTCATCAGATAGAGCACATGGACGGCTTCAAAATTCTTACAACGGGCTACACGTCAAATTTCAGGTCATTTCGACAACATTTGACCAGACTTTGACGTTCAGAAGCCAAATCAGGCCTCTCGGCGGCGAAGCTCCCCGGGACTATGGTTTCCAAGACAGAGCCTATGGATCATCTTAAAATGACTCCCATAGGTTCCCTGTCAAATTTCAAGTCAATCGGACATCGGTTGACCGCACATCAAGCCGCGACATCTTCAACGCGATAAAAACAAGTCTACTGGTGATAGGACCTCAGATGGCTTCAAAACTCAAACAAAAGCCTATGGTTGGTCTTATTTATTGCTCAAGAGGCTTCACCCCAAATTTCAGGTCATTCCGACATCGTTTGACTCAGTTTCAGCTTCTGACGGAAAATCGGCAGCTCTGCGCGACAAAGTCTTCGGCTTTCCCGGAAAATTGGAAACTTTGCACTAAAAAATGCAAGGATTATCATCAAGTTCTCTACAGGGAAATCAGGCCAATAAATTATCAAAAGTGTCAAGGAAAAATATAGAAGAAAAAAGAATCGAAAAACATCAAAAACGGACGCAAAACGGGACAAAAGGGGGGGAAAACCCCCCAGGGTCGCAGGCCCCTGCGACCCTGGCCCAGGGTCGCCGGCGACCATGGAGCCCGGGATCGCCGGGAGGGCCCCGGAAGCCCCATTTTTCGTCGTTTTTCGCGATTCGAAGCATCCGACTCCTGGGATTTTCCAAAATTCATACTTTTGAGACACCAAATCCTTTGACATTCGTCAAAATCACGGGTCAATCATCAAGAGTATCAAAATCAACATTGATCGCCAACCGGTCAACCAAAAAAGTGTGCTTTCTACCCGACCGATCGAGAAATCGACAGGACAGATGGCACCGACCTGCTGTTGGCACCCAACACCTGAAGTTACATGGTCATCCGATGTCGATCTACATGAAGATCCATCGATGATCATCGCCAGAAGAATCCAAAAAGACGCGGCACGGCCCGCGACTCTTCAACTGCTCGGCGACCACTTAATGAGATTAAATGACTAGCTTTATTGTAGTCATTAATTCATTTCTTCGGACGGCCTAATCAGAAGCAAGCATCCGGGAGTTACAAGTCAAGAGATGATGGACAGCGCTTTAATTGCCCGGTTCTACCGAGGTCGGTGGACGTGGGATTCCGTTTGGGTCTGACCCTTTCATAACCGGGGGGCAGAGGCGTGCATCAACATTTTTTCGTGTGGGTGTGCCAGATTTTCTATTTTACTTGGAATTGCAAGGGGTGATCCGGAGATCAACCTTCGCAAGTAAAACGGAAATCAACTTCTTTCAAGTTTTCCATAGCACATATATTTAAGAAAAGAGACATTTTTCTTGATTTGCCGTGAAAGGCGATTTTTTGGCATTTATAGCCGATTTGGGCGTTTATAGCCGATTTTGGCATTTATAGCCGATTTTTGGCGTTTATAGCTGATTTACAATCCTTATCTATAATGAAAGACAAGAGTTGTGATTTTTGTCTTTTTTTGGAAAAAAAAACTACAATGAAAAGCAAGAAAAGGATGATCTAACTTCTCAGGAGATTGTGGGGGACTCGTTCAGTTTGACGGTCGCAAGCCATATGTGGACTTCGCCATCATCCATGCAGATGAGAACAGAGGATGCTCTTGATTCGCTTGGCTTGGCTATAACCTAAGGTTTTTAAAGGACAAAGACCAAAAGGAGGTCCTATGTCCAATAAAAAACTAAGTAGACGGGCTGAAAAGCCACGTCTAAGCCATTGGAGGCAGAAGGAGAAGGCAAGGACCTTGGGGGGGTACCCCCCAAGGGACTTTTGTCACCTTGTAGTGGTGGCCGGTGCAGAACTTTCGTAGAGTTTTCTCTCTTTCTTTCTCTGGATTTCTGTGCTTTTTCTGATCTGGGATCTGTCTTCTTTTTCCCGATCTGGATTTCTTTGGAGTGTTCTCCTATCTCTTAGTAGCCATTTAGGAGGGTTTATGGGCTTTTATTGTCATTAAGCCGTATAATGGGAGGAGTTACAGGGTTTAATTCCTTTATTTTGTAACTCCTTTTTCTTGGCTTCTGATTGGCCGGAGGAGATTGAGGGCATTTAATCGCCTTTAATCGCAATGATGGGAGAAGTTTCATGGTTTAAATGCCATGAATCTCTTGACTTGTAACTCCCGGATGCTTGCTTCTGATTGGGCCATCGAAAGAAATGAATTAATGACTACAATAAAGCTAGTCATTTAATCGCATTAAGTGGTCGCCGAGCAGTTGAGGAGTCGCGGGCCGTGCAGCGTCTTTTGTGATTCTTCGGGCGATGATCATCGATGGATCTTCATGTAGATCGACATCGGATGACCATGTAACTTCAGGTGCTGGTTGCCAACAGCGGGTCGGTGCCGTCTGTCCTGTCGATTTCTCCATCGGTTGGGTAGAAAGCACACTTTTTTGGTTGACTGATTGGCGATCAATGTTGATTTTGATACTCTTGATGATTGACCCGTGATTTTGACGGATGTCAAAGGATTTGGTGTCTCAGAAGTATGAATTTTGGAAAATCCCAGGAGTCGGACGCTTCGAATCGCGAAAAAAACGACGAAAAACGGGGCTTCCGGGGCCCTCCCAGCGATCCTGGGCTCCATGGTCGCCGGCGACCCTGGGCCAGGGTCGCCGGCCCTAGGGGGTTTTTCCCCCCATTTGTCCCGTTTTCCCATTTTGCGTCCATTTTTGATGTTTTTCGATTCTTTTTTTCTTCTATTTTTTCCTTGACATTTTTTATCATTTATTGGCCTGATTTTCCTATAGAAAACTTGATGAGAATCCTTGCATTTTTTAGTGCAAAGTTTCCAATTTTCCGGGAAAGCCGAAGACTTTGTCGCGCAGAGCTGCCGATTTTCCGTCAGAAGCTGAAACTGGGTCAAACGATGTCGGAATGACCTGAAATTTGGGGTGAAGCCTCTTGAGCAATAAATAAGACCAACTGTAGGTTTTGTTTGAGTTTTGATGCCGTCTGGGGTCTTATCACTAGTAGACTTGTTTTTGTCGCGATGAAGATGTTGCGGCTTGACGGTCAACCGATGTCCGATTGACTTAAAGTTTACAGGGAACCTATTGGAGTCATTTTAAGATGATCCATAGGCTCTCTCTTGGAAACCATAGTCCTGGGGAGCTTTGCCGCCGAGAGGCCTGATTTGGCTTCCGAGCGTCAAAGTCTGGTCAAATGTTGTCGAAATGACTTGAAATTTGACTTGTAGCCCTTTGTAAGCATTTTGAAGCCGTCCATGTGCTCTATCTGATGAGTGATGGTCTCGGTGGTTCTCTTCGCCGAAAGGCTTGATTTAGCTATTCGAGGGTTGATGTAGGGTCAAACGTTGTCGGTTTGACTCGAAACTTGACGTGGAGCCTTTTGGATGTATTTTGAGACCATCCATCGGCTCTGATCAAAGATTTGGTGTCTCCGATGCTTTCGCCGCCGGGAGCTCCTTTTCAGCTGTCGGAGGAGTGAAGTTAGGCCAAATGATTTTGAAATGGCCCGAAACTTCTTGTATACTCCTCTTTTGGCTGTCTTGAAGGATCTTGCAGTTTTTGTTTGATTCTGACAAGATTTGATTTTTTGGAAGTAGCATTGCCTATTTATGGCAAGTTGCGACTTCATGTAGCTTTTTGGATCTTGAAGAGGCAAAGTGACATTTTTGGTGTCAACAAATGCCCCCTCGAGGTGCAGCGACGAGTTGCTTAACTTTTGTAGTCGATGTGCCTCGAAGAGATTTTTTGAATGAGAGCTTGTGATTTGACCAAGAGTCTTTGAGCAGTCTTTCTTTTGGTATTTGTAGCCTTTTGAAAATCCAGGGGAATTTTATGGTAGTGAAATGGATCACGTACCATCTCGAGGCAAAGTTTTGAATATGACATCAGGGGTATGGATTTGGGTTTTGACCTTGTGACCTAACAAGTTGTATGTGGCAGGTTAGGGGGTCGGGTTTGGTTTTGACCGTGTGACCCAACAAGCTGTATGTGGAATGTTGGGGGGTCGATTTTGGTTTTGATCTTGTGACCTAACAGGCTGTATGTGGCAAGTTAGGGGATCAGGTTTCGGTTTTTGGTTTTGGTCTTGTGACCTAACAAGCTGTATGTGGCATGTTAGGGGACCAGGATTTGGTTTGGATTTTTGTGGAATGTCAATTTCAAGATTTTGGCTCAATTTGGTATATGAGGCTGGATGGTTTGATTTTTGGAAGCTCATGGGGCTTGGAATTCTTTTTTTGTATGGTCCAATCAACTCAAAAGAGGCATGGAACCATTTTTGTATGCTCTTGGTAAGAGGGATTTCTCTTTGACTAAAAGCCTAAATTTTTTTTTTTTTAGTGCCTAGGTGGTCAAACCTGGCTCATATGGGCTAACCCATGGGACCTTAAGCTTTTGAAATGGCTTAGATCTCATATGGTGTCATTTTTGTAAAGAATATCTAAAAATATCTCCTTTGGATAGAGAATATCTAAGAATATCTTTACTTGGAGAGAATCTCTCATGTTCCCTTTATTTTGGGAGAGAATATCTCAAGATATCTTTCTTTGGGAGAGAATATCTCAAATCTCCTATCTTTAGGAGAAACTCTCTCATTGATTTCTTTTTTGGGAGAGAATCCCTTAAGATATCTTTCTTTTGGGAAAGAATCTTTCTAATTTCTTTCTTTTGGTAAGGTTACTAATTAGTAACACTTACTTCTTTCTTCTTTCCTTCTTTGGTTTGCTCCCTTCTATAAAAGCAAGGAGGAGGTTGGATCTCTTGCTCTTATTGCTTTCTTTTGCAACAATCCCAAGAGGGCTTCAAGACCAAGAGTTCTTCTTCTTCAAGATCTTCAAGACTTTTAAAAAGTTCTTTCTTTTTTTTTTTGTTTCTTTCTTTTTTTCTTTTTTTCTTTTCTTTTCTTTTTCACGTGTTTTCCTCTTTTTCTTTCATGTTTTTTTTCTTTTTTTTTTGCATGTTTTTTTATTTTCTTTTGTTTGTCCGTACGGCCATGTGGCCTGTAAGCCAGCCCCCTATTTTTTTTTGTTTTCTTTCTCTATTTTTTTTAAGAAACTTTTCTTTTTCATCCTTTTTTTTGTTCTTTTCTTTCTCCTTTCTCTTTTTTTTTTAGAAAGTTTCTTCTTTTTTTTTGCTCATCATGATAATGCATTTTTTGTTTGGCAAACCAAGATGTTCATGCATGCATTTTTTGTAAATTTGTAGCATGATATGATAGCATACCTGAAAGTTTTTGCAAATTTGGGAATTTGGAGCTCGCAGCGATGTTGAGCCCTTCCTGATTTTGCAGAGACTTTTAGGTTTTGAAAGTTTGGAGTTTCGGAGATCGCAGCAATGTTGAGCCCATCTTCAAGCTTCCTATTTCTTTCGGGATATTTTCTTTTTCTTCGGAATTACCCCGGAGTCATGTCAAAATTTCGCCAGATTTTTTTTAGCGAAATTCTATCATTTTGATGTTTGATCTTTTTCTTTTCTAACTGTTGCAGGTGGTTCCTCCAAAACGAACAAGGGTAAAGAGCCTGCTACAAGCGTACTTCGTCGATCTGCTAGATCTTCTAATCCGGCCGTTCAGCAGGCCTGAGAGAAGGTCCAGTATGTTGAGAGAAACCTGGAAGAGTGCGACTCTCTCAACAGAGATGAGATGAGACAACGATTGATCGCTCTCAAGGGAGAGGAATTTTATAAGATCATTGTAAGCAGTCGTCCATGGGTGATGGACGATCAGAGGGTTTTGCCCAAGCCTACCTTCTTCTTTGGTGATGCAGTCCCTGACGACATGACATACCAGAGAAGATATTTTCAGTTCTCTTTCGCAGCAGATGGTGAGAAGAAGACTGTTGCTACCCGGTCGACGTTTGATCGCACCGTCTCGATCATGAGCCTTGCCCCCACGTGCTCTAAGAGGGAAGATCCTCCAAGCTGGGTGAGAATGACAAATGTAATCAAGACCGGGGTTCTTGTTGGCGGTTCTCCTGGATATGCGGAGAAGTTGCCTGCTGACATGGACATGTTGATGCCGGCCAGCGGCTACCAGGGCTCTGATTATCCGTCGGTCAATTTGGGACCGATGGGCCTTGCATTTTCAGCGGTGACGACAGCAATTGGGTGAAGCCTTTTCGACTTCATGGCCGTTTCAGTGTTGACTCCGAGTGGAAGTCATGGACTGATCGCATCCTGCTGATTAGGTGGCTCTGTTTTGAAGGAAGCCGGGATTTTTGATGCGGTCCGCGCCTTTAGGGAGACCGTGATCCTTTCCGACGAGGCCTTCATGGCTATGTTGGAGTCATTCCTTCCACAAACCAATACCTTCGTTGTGACGAATGGTGAGATTGGTTTCTCTTTGAAGGAGCTGAGCGCCAATACTGGATTGCCCATCCTTGGCAGACTCTATGAGGAGTTTATGCTGATCGACAGCGTCATTGAGGAGCAGTCTAAGGAGTTTAGGCTTTTGTGCTTTCAGCTCGTCGCCTTCTATGATTTTTTTAAGGAGAAGGAGGGCTCGAAAGTAAGATCCAGCAGTTGGAAGAGTTTTAGCTCTTCATCTCCCAACTTCTTTGAAAGTGGGGAGCCTTCTGATAGCATGACCCGGGAAGACAGGGCTAAGGATCCGGGTTCGAAGAAGATTTTAGCGATGCAAGAAGAGTTGAGAGATTTTTGTGCGAGTACAAACGCCATATGTCCTGACATTGCACTGCGGAAAGATCTCGCTGTTTACCTCACTTATTGGCTTGGTGAGGTCGTTTTTGCTGGAGGAGATGGAACACACATCACGCCACATTGTATTTTTCCGGCTTATCATATGGCGTTTGGAGAGCAGCTTGCTTTGGTGCCAGCTCTTTACTCCTACTTGTGTACCGAACTGCAGGCTGCTGCTTTTTTGGTTCGGCTTGGGCTCCCTATGAATAGGGTATTTTCAACCCACATCTTTTATTCGTGGTATGTGTACCACTGTCCTGGCTTCCACCGGCTGGGTGCTGCACAGGATGATGATCCTCTGATGATTCGGCTGGCGAAGGGCAAAGCCGTGTCCGAATCACTTTTCTTTGCCCGCATGAGGATCCGACGGTTCAGGGATGTCGAGATGGGGCAGTCTTCAGTGAAGCTTTCTCCGGAGTTACGGAAGAAGGCTTTTGATTTTGGTGCCTCCCGCGACTCTACCAGGGCAGGGTCGAGATGGCATTACTCCTTGACAAATGCAGAGAAGGAGTGGCTTTTCAGCATACGTGTCGGCACGATGGTGTACCGCAAACATCTTTTCGTCGACATCCAGCCGTATGTACCTTCTCGCTTTGCTCTGCAGTTGGGTTTTTCTCAAGGCGTTGCTGGAGCGCCTTCAATCATGCCGAAGCGCTTTGGAGGTTTACAGGACGGGAGAAACGCATGGGCTTTCTATAGTGCTGAAGACACTACTGCCATGATTTCTTATCCTGTGTTGTCGACTTCCCGGACTGCCGGCTTTGCGAAGTGGTTCGCGGAGAGCTTTTCGGCATATCGGGGGCTTTCCAAGAAGGAGCTTGATGTGAAGCTGTCATCTGGAAAGGGCGTTGGAGAGTCGGATGGCGTCCGGCGATAGGAAGTTTGGGCCTTCCTTTCTGGAGAGAAGCACAAGATAGGCTTTCTCGGTGACCAGGGCGTCCTTGGTTCTGAAGCTGTTCGAGAAATACCTGATGAGGCTTTAGAGCAGCTAGAACAAGAGGAAGCTGAGCTTGATGCTTGGATACAAGCAGCGCAGAGGCAAGCTTCCGTGGAGTCTACTGGCAAGAGTAGACCATCCAGTGAGGAGTCAAGTGGGAAACCTGACTCTGACAGCGGGGCAGGTTCCTCTAAGAAGCGAGCCCGCAAAAGTAAGAGGAAGAGGAGTCATCATCGCAGCAAGGGGCAACATGAGGACACTCCTGACTTGGAAGTCCCTCTTACTATCAATGAGGAGGTGTCGGGGAATGCTGACGAGCCTCCAGACAAGAGAAGCCGAGAATAAGAGACCGTCGGTGAAGGTATGATTCTTCCTCTTTCTCTTTCCATTTTTTTCATGGGATTTTCCATGTCTTGATTTGTTTTCTCCCCCTGCTGCTTCTTTTTTTTTTAGTAGAGGAAGACTTGGCGATGCCTGAGGTTCCAACTGATGAGGCGGTGATGGATCCGGTTGCGGCACCAGAAGAAGAACCGAGGGACTCTGGAGTGATTCCAGAATCTCCAACTGGTATGACTTCTTTTGCTTTCTTTTTTTGTCTATGACTTCGTTTGCTAACATTTTTCTTGTCAGCTGACTTGCCACAGGATTCCGATGACTTTGAACCATCGATGGACGCAAATGTCGACGATGCTTCCTATGAGTTCATGGAGGAAGAGAGTGTTCCACTAGTCGTCGAAGAAGGTATTTTGTAGTAATAACCCCGATAATGATTTTCAAACAGGATCATAATCATACCTTTTTGTGTTTCTTTGGCAGGTTTTGAAGTGACAGAGGAGAGTCCGTCGCTTCCTTCAGAACCAGAGCAAGAGATGCAAGAGGTTGATCTGGAGGTAGAGAATCCTAGGACCAGTTCTGATACTGTTGAGGAGATACCTCGTGCTGAGATTCCTTCCTGAGCAGCTCCAACTGGAAAGAGTTCTTTTGTTACTCTTTCAACGGGCGATGACATGAGCAGCCGACCGACGGAGCGGGGCGAATCTTCAGCTGGGCCATCTCTTCTTTTTGGGAAGAAAGTGGTGGCGCGGGTTCTAAGCTCTTGGATTGAGACTCTCCTTTCTGGGCACTTGGATGCCGGATTTGGCATGATCCAGCATGTGCAGGAGATTCTCAGTGATGCCGAAGAGGCTGGTCTGGATGTCACAGGTGCCAGGGCGATCGTTGATAGGATCATTGCATTGGGTGACAAGTGGTTTGAGACCATGGGTTTTGCTGACGACCACTTCTTCAAGGAGATGTTCCTGGACCCTGTTGATAAGGCTAAGTCTGACCGGAATGAGGCTACACAAAGCAGGAAGCAGATAGTCCGAGAGAAGAACTTAGAAGAGTTAGCCATCATTGGGCTGACACATGACCTTAACATCCTTGATAGGGAGGTCGATGAGGCCAGGAAACATCTTGAGCATTTAAAGGCACAAGTCGCTGCCAAGTGGGCTGCTATAACAGAGGCTCGCGACAGGGAGAGTGCTCTGATTCGCCGGGTTGCAGATGCTGATCGAGCCCTTGAAAGGAAGTTTTAAGAGGACAAACAATGGCAAACTGCTTGGGATAAGCTTCCCGGTGTGAAAGAAGGGTTACAGCCACCCCAGCATCTCATGGCAAGTTCCTGAAGAAGCGTGCCCTGGAAACCCTGACGGCTTAGGCCAAAAGTTTGCTCGAGGAGCTCAAATTTTGGCTGGGAACCATTTTTGGTTGAGCTCCTGATTTTTTGTATCAGAAACTATCCTTCGTCCCCCGTTTTTTTTTTGTACCACATGTATTTTCTTTGGTACTCTCTTTTTTTGTAGTGCTTGTGAACACTTTCTTTTTTTTTGGTACCACATGTATTTTTTTGGTACTCTCTCTTTTTTTGTAGTTCTTGTGAACACTTTCTTTTTTTTGGTACCGCATGTATTTTTTTGGTACTCTTTTTTTTGTTTTCCCTACGTTCACTTAAATCTTTTTGTGATGAAAGCAATTGCTAAATGGGATGCTTTTTTTTTTATTTTCCCTGTGCTCACTTAAATCTTTTTGTGATGAAAGTAATTGCTAAATGGGATTTGATCAAAAGCTTGTCATTTTGTGAAAATCTTTTGTCAAATGATTGTTTTTGCATGGTGACCAGATTTTGTTTGTGGCATGGAAGCCGGTTTTGGCATGAAAGCCAATTTTGTGGCATTGATAGCCGATTTTATGGCATTGATAGCCTGTTTGGTGGCATCTATAGCCGATTTTGGTGGCACTGATAGCCGAGTTTTTGTTTTTAAACCAAGTTTTGATTTGTGGCATTGATAGCCGGTTTTGTTTTGTGGCATTGTTAGCAAGTTTGGTGGCATTTATAGCCTGTTTTGATGGCATTTGTAGCCGGTTTGTGGCATTTATAGCCTGTTTTGTTGGCATTTATAGCCGGTTTGTGGCATCTATAGCAGGTTTTGGTGGCATCTATAGCCGGTTTTGGTGGCATCTATAGCCGGTTTTGGTTTTCAAAAATGCAAGTATCGACTAAAAGTCGCATCCCTGCTGAATGGTCTTGCAAGTATCGATGGAATGTCGCATCATTGCTCATTCGGTTGTGAGTATCGATGGAATGTCGCATCCTCGCGGATTTGGGTGCAAGTATCGATGGAATGTCGCATCCTTGCTTTTCAAAAAAAAAAATTTGCGGGTACTGACTTGATGTCGTTTCCCCACGATTTTGAAACTTGTGGTTTTCTCAAACCTTTGGGTTATGGATATCAACTGAAATGTTGCGTCTCCATGGTTTTGGATTTTGCAAGTATCGACGATATGTCGCTTCCCTGCGATTTTGGAAGTGTCGAACATGGTTCGCATGCTTCCAATTTGTGCGAGTATCGACTAAGCGTCGCTTCCCGCAGTTTTTGAAAAACCATTTTTTTTTGGTTTAAAGACATGAGGGTCATAAGTTTTGACCTAAAACCATTTAGGTGGTAAAAGGTAGGGTGGACTAGGGTGGAAATCCCTGAATCCGGATTTTGTTTCAAACCATGAATTTTGGGTTCAAGGGTTGAAAATTTTGGTCAAGTTAGGGAAAGGTTCCTAAACTTGGATTTTTTAACAATGAAACGATGAAAGTAAGCATTGTTTAAATTTCTAGAAATTTCAACATTTGATATGAAAATTCTAAAAAGAGTGGGTTTAGCGAGCGAGTTGTTGGAATTTGAGATGAACTTGAGATGACTTTAGAGTCTTTTGATGAATTAAAGTAATTAGTATCTCAAGTATGGTTTTGAGTTGGAATTATTGTCAACACATTGTCACAAACATGATGATAATAAGCTGGTGTTGATAGAGCTTGAAAAGGAGAAACAGAATTGAAACAGTCAGGAATTCAGAATTCCTGAAGCAGAGCACGCGGTCGACCGGGCTCTTCATGCGGTCGACCGAGAGAGAAGAAAGAAAACAGTTTCAGGCACCTCTCAGTTATTTTCGTGACACAGTGTGTCTTCGGTCGACCGGGACTCCAGGATGTCGACCGAGCTCGAAATTGTCTGTTTTCCAGTCAGTGTCTTCGGTCGACCGAGCAAGCCAGGATGTCGACCGAGCACGGGAACCAGAGTTGCGCAGAATTAGAAGTTTTGCACGAAAATTCAGCACAGTTATCTATTTCGTTTGGGAATCTTTCTAAACGAATTGTAGCCCGTTTTGAATACAATTAAGGGTTATTAAAACCTATATAAAGGCATGCTTGGGTCGTTCATAAAGACATCAGAAGAGACACCAGAAGAGAAGAGTTTTAGAGAGTTATAGAGAGAGTTTTGGAGAGAAGAAGAGTGCTGGTGCTGTGTTGCTGTGTTGCTGCATTATCAGACGTTTTCTACAGCAATTGTGGACGAGATTATGCTCTAGAAGATGGTGTTTTCGTCCATGAGTTAAGTGTCTCTCTTTTATGCTTTAGATTTCAATTTGTAAGGGATTGAGAGAGAGAGAATTGTAGAGGGGAAGGGCTGTAGACAGAGTTGATCTTCTATTCTGTTTATACATCAAGTTGGTGCTTGGTGTTTAGGGTTTGGTGATCCTATCTGTGGGTGCAGATAAATTGTAAAGGGAGTCGGTGCTTCCTAGATAGTTGGTGCTATCTGAAACTAAGGGTTGGTGCTCTTTGTCGTTGGTGCGACTAAATAAGATTCAGATCTGTCCCGGATTGGTGTTCGGACAGTCTTTGAACCGTGGACGTAGCCTTTCGGTGAACCACGTTGAATCCTGGTGTCATTGTGTGATTTGACTTGTTTTGTTGTTGAATTGGACCTGTTTTTAGAAATCACTGATTCACCCCCCCCTCTCAGTGATCGCGGTATCCAACAATTGGTATCAGAGCGAGGTTCCCTTGATCAGTTTAATACGCTAAGGGTGATCTCTTGTCAAATCACATGGCAGTCAATACAGGGAATATGAAAGCACCTCTGTTTGATGGTTCTAATTACTCCTTTTGGAAGATTAGGATGCAAGCCTTCATCAAATCTCTTGGCTATGATGTTTGGGAGGCTGTCAGAGCCGGTTACAATGCTGCCACCGTACCCAATGATATAGCATCGAAGAAGTTGGCAGACAACGACTCCAAGGCGCAGAATGCACTCTTTAGTGGCCTTGTGGACAGCGAGCTTGTCAAAGTAATTGCATGCAAAACAGCCAAGGAGATTTGGGACAAGTTGCAAAGCATACATGAAGGTGATGAGAAGATTAAAGAAGCCAAATTGCAAACCCATCGCTCTCAATTTGAATCTCTTCGCATGGAGGAAAGCGAGAACGTTGACTCGTATATGCAACGAGCGAATGAAGTCACGAATGACATTCGTGGACTAGGGGAGGAGATTAAAGAGCCGGTCATCGTCAAAAAGGTTCTAAGATCTCTTCTTCCCCGATTTGATTCAAAAGTCTCAGCCATCGAAGAAGCCAAAGATCTGAATGCATTTTCCATGGATGAATTACATGGTTCTCTAACTGCCTATGAGATGCGCATAGGAAAGACGTCTTCATCTGATAAAGAAGCGGCCTTCAAAGTTCAGAAAAAGGCAAAAGAGACTGCTGGTCATGATGTTGATTCTGATGATGATGAGCTTGAGGCTCAATTTGTTAGAAAGTTGAAGAAAGGAAGCAATGGCAAGTACAAAGGGAAGCTACCCTTTAAATGCTTCAATTGTGGAGGTATTGGTCACTTTGCTGCGAAGTGTCCCCTAAAAGAAGACAATGATAATGACTCTTATGCTGAAAAGAGTAAAGGAAAGAGAAATTTCAGAAAAAGGGGCAAAGCTAAAAACTTTCTATGTCAACAAGATGACAGCACGTCTGAAACTTCAGACGATGATGAATCAACCGAAGCTCTCTTCATGGTCACTGTTGAAGAAGAAGAAGAGCTAGATCCTGAAGAGGATGAGGAGGCTGAAGTCAATCTTGAAGAGGAACTCATAGCCGCACTTGAGGAGCTAAGCATGGAACGCAAATCAAGTAAGAAAAATCTGAAACTTCTCCATGAATCTGAAAGTTCTATTATTTCTTTGAAAACTCAAGTAGAAGAATATAAAAGAATGGTAGAAGTCCTTGAAAACCAAATAAGTATCAAAAAGGAAGAGGCTATGAAACTTGAAACTGAGATCGCTAGAGCAAAGGCTGAAAATTTGGAAAATAGCAGAAAACTCAAAGCGCTCCAAGCGATTGAAGGGACTATGAAACTCAATGAACTACTGAAAGTTCAAAGACCAGCCCACTTCAGATTTGGTCTAGGATTTGAGAAAGGTGAATCCTCTAAGATTGCACCTCCTGAAAAGAAAAAGTTTGTGAAGCAAGTCACTACACCTTCTAACTCTATGAAGCCCACTCAACCTAGAAAGGAGTCCATTCCTGTTAGAAAGGTAATGAAGATTAACCAGCCACAAAGAAGATATAAATTCTATGGTTATTGCTTTCATTGTAATATGTTTGGACATAAAAGAGCTGATTGTAGATTCTATGTTAGAAACAGCCCACTTGTGACTAGGAATCCTTTTTCAATCCTAAGTAGCCACAAAATTGAGTGCTATACGTGTCATAATTATGGACACTTGGCTAGGGATTGTAGGTTGCATATTGCTAACAAGTTTCAGGTTGAAAAGAAACCCAAGTTAGTTAAGGCTTGGAGAGCAAAGCAAAGTGCAGAAAGTCTCAAAGAATCTCTCATTGTGCAAACGGCATTCAATGCACAAAAGAAGACAGCACCATGGGTCCTTGATAGTGGTTGTTCAAGCCATATGACTGGTGATAAAGATAAATTCATCAAATTACAGCACTATGAAGGCGGTTCAGTGAAATTTGGCAACAATGATGGTGCCAAAATATGCGGAAAAGGTGTTATTCAGCTTATGGCAAACAAGATCAGATCTGAAGAAGTCTTATATGTGTCTGGATTGAGACACAACCTGCTTAGTGTGAGCCAGATCTGTGACAAGGGTCATGAAGTTATCTTCACAAAGAATGGGTTTGCCATCAAGAAGAGTATCAACGGGAAAACAGTGGCAACTGGATCAAGAACTGCTGGAAATCTCTATACACTGTCAGATGGAGCTGAAAAGACCTGCTTGATGAGTCGGACAGAGGAAAGTTGGTTGTGGCACAAACGCCTTGGGCATCTAAGCTTTGACAACATGTCAAAGATTTGCAATTCAAAGGCTGTAAGAGGCATGTCTAAAGTTGAAAAGCCTTCCAATCCCATTTGCGACTCTTGCCAAAAGGGAAAGCAAACGAGGGTTATGTTCAAGTCAAAGGAGCATCATTCCAAGAAACCTCTTGAGCTAGTGCACACTGATCTCTGTGGACCGATGCGAACTCAAAGCACCAATGGAGATAAGTATTTCATGTTATGCATTGATGATTATACTCGTATGACATGGGTATTGTTTCTTAAGCATAAGCATCAAGCACTTGATCGTTTTAAAGTGTTTAAAGCACAGGTTGAAAATCAATTGGAAAAACGTATCAAGATTTTAAGGTCTGATCGTGGAGGCGAGTTCACATCTGAAGAGTTCACTAAATATTGTGAACATCATGGCATTCAAAGACAGTACTCAGCCCCTAGAACTCCACAGCAAAATGGAGTTGTGGAACGGAAGAATCGCACCGTACAAGAGATGGCTCGTACGATGCTAAGTGAAAGCAAGATGGCTGACAAGTATTGGAAAGAGGCAATTCATACGGCTGTATACATTCAAAACCGATGCTTGATCAGGCCACATGAAGACAAAACTCCCTATGAGCTATGGTTTGGAAGAAAAGCAACAGTCAAGCACTTCAAAGTCTTCGGCAGCAAGTGTTACATCAAGCGGCTCGAACAAAATCCGGGCAAATTTGAAGAAAGAGCTGACGAAGGTATATTTCTGGGTTACTCCTCTACTAGCAAGGCATATAGGTGTCTTAACAAAAGAACCAGAAAAATCATAGAAAGTGCTGATGTGAGAATAGATGAGAATATTGAACCAAAGAATGGAACTCATTATGACAGTCCAGTTTATGAGGACTCGAGTGAGATTGATGATGAGATGGCTGAATCTAATGATTCTGAGAAATCAAAGGATGACTCAGAAGATACTTCACCTAAGAAGCACAGCACTTGGGTAGAGCAACACCCTAAGGATCAAATCATTGGAGATCCTAAGGCAGGCGTTCAAACTAGACAAAGTGTAGTTAGCAATTACTCACTTGTGTCCACCATTGAACCCAAGACTGTGGCTGAAGCCAGTCTCGATGAAAGTTGGTTGAAAGCTATGCATGAGGAAATGTGCAGGAATTTTGCTGAAGAGATGACGAAAGAATTTGAGATGATTTTCACGAAACCTCTGCCAAAGGAAGTCTTCGAGTATCTCCGGAAAAAGTTAGGAGTTACTCACTCTCCTAAACCGTAGGAGTTGTGCTTGAAAGGGGGAGCAATGCATTCATTGAATATCCTAATCGCTCCTCGGTTTGGTCCCTTTGGACTTGTTGTCAAAGGGGGAGAGATGTTATGCTATGATAGCAAGTAGAGATGTTATGCTATGAAAGCTAGGGGGAGATTGTTGAAAATGCACGGTTGTTATTTCAGAATTTCAGAATTGGTTCCAAGTGAGTGTTGAAAAGAACTTGGAAGAGCTGCAAGCTGGAGTTAAAAGTGTTGAAGTTCCAATAGTGTTGCCAACAATTCCAAAGGGGGAGATTGTTGGAATTTGAGATGAACTTGAGATGACTTTAGAGTCTTTTGATGAATTAAAGTAATTAGTATCTCAAGTATGGTTTTGAGTTGGAATTATTGTCAACACATTGTCACAAACATGATGATAATAAGCTGGTGTTGATAGAGCTTGAAAAGGAGAAACAGAATTGAGTCAGTCAGGAATTCAGAATTCCTGAAGCAGAGCACGCGGTCGACCGGGCTCTTCATGCGGTCAACCGAGAGAGAAGAAACCTGCAGAAAACAGTTTCAGGCACCTCTCAGTTATTTTCGTGACACAGTGTGTCTTCGGTCGACCGGGACTCCAGGATGTCGACCGAGCTCGAAATTGTCTGTTTTCCAGTCAGTGTCTTCGGTCGACCGAGCAAGCCAGGATGTCGACCGAGCACGGGAACCAGAGTTGCGCAGAATTAGAAGTTTTGCACGAAAATTCAGCACAGTTATCTATTTCGTTTGGGAATCTTTCTAAACGAATTGTAGCCCGTTTTGAATACAATTAAGGGTTATTAAAACCTATATAAAGGCATGCTTGGGTCGTTCATAAAGACATCAGAAGAGACACCAGAAGAGAAGAGTTTTAGAGAGTTATAGAGAGAGTTTTGGAGAGAAGAAGAGTGCTGGTGCTGTGTTGCTGTGTTGCTGCATTATCAGACGTTTTCTACAGCAATTGTGGACGAGATTATGCTCTAGAAGATGGTGTTTTCGTCCATGAGTTAAGTGTCTCTCTTTTATGCTTTAGATTTCAATTTGTAAGGGATTGAGAGAGAGAGAATTGTAGAGGGGAAGGGCTGTAGACAGAGTTGATCTTCTATTCTGTTTATACATCAAGTTGGTGCTTGGTGTTTAGGGTTTGGTGATCCTATCTGTGGGTGCAGATAAATTGTAAAGGGAGTCGGTGCTTCCTAGATAGTTGGTGCTATCTGAAACTAAGGGTTGGTGCTCTTTGTCGTTGGTGCGACTAAATAAGATTCAGATCTGTCCCGGATTGGTGTTCGGACAGTCTTTGAACCGTGGACGTAGCCTTTCGGTGAACCACGTTAAATCTGGTGTCATTGTGTGATTTGACTTGTTTTGTTGTTGAATTGGACCTGTTTTTAGAAATCACTGATTCACCCCCCCCCCTCTCAGTGATCGCGGTATCCAACACGAGTACCTGGAAACCGGTTTTGGTCGTACAGGCATTGCTCTTACCCAGTTGGGTAAGTCTTCAAGGGTAGTACCGCTTTAAGAACTTGTCATTGATGGGCAGCATATATCTGTCACCCTCCATGTTTAGGAGTGCGTATGCGCCGTTGGAGAAAACTTTGTCGATGACGTAGGGTCCCTCCCATTTTGGCTCAAACTTGCCTTTGGACTTGTGAGCGAAGACCATTGGTCTTTTTACCGCAAGAAACAAGTCACCCTTTTTGTAGGCGTGTTGCCTGACCTTTTTGTCGAAAGATCCTGCTATGCGTGCTTGGTAAAGTTCAATGCTTTGTCGAGCTTCGAGCCGTCTCTCATCGAGATTGGCCAGCTCATGGAGTCGCAATTTGACATTGCTTTCTTGAGTCATGTCATTTTGCAAGGATACCCTCAAGGAAGGAATTTGTACTTCCAAGGGTACGACAGCTTCGCATCCATAGACCAAGGAGAATGGTGTGCTATGGGTTGGTCCTCGAACGGTGGTTCGATAGGCCCACAAAGCTTTAGACAGTTTGTCGCTCCAGTCTCTTTTGTGACTAGAGACCATTTTTTTTTAGGATTTCGCAGAGTGTCTTGTTGAAAGCTTCTGCTAATCCATTTGCTGCCGGATTGTATGGAGTCGAAAGACGGCTTTGGATTTTGTATTTGTCGCAGAACCTATAGAATCGATGATCCTGGAATTGTGGTCCGTTATCATGGACAAATCTTTTGGGTATGCCGAAACGACAAATGATGTTGGTGCGCAGGAACTGAAGGACTGACGAGGTCTTCATTTCGTTGAGCGCAAATGCTTCTGACCACTTGGAGAAATAATCCCTAGCGGCGAAGATGAAGTCATGACCTTCGCTCGAAGGGGGAGAAATAGGACCTATGATGTCCATACCCCAGGCTTCGAAAGGCCATGAAATCGCTGTAGGATGTAGCCATTTTGGAGGCATGTGAATGTAATCTCCATGAACTTGGCATTGTTGGCAGCGCTTAGCAAATTGCATTGCGTCAGCTACCATGGTAGGCCAGTAATAACCTAACCTTTTTATCTGATCATAGAGCTTAGGACTAGCCTGATGAGCTCCACAAAGACCATCATGAACTTCTTTGAGTGTTTCTTCAGCCTCTTGTTGTGACAAGCAGCGTAGAAGTACTCCGTTGAAGGATTTCCTATAAAGGATTTTTGAAGGGATATCCAAATGAAAGCTTGGGGTTCGCCTTTGGATGCTTACCCGTTCTTTTGGATCTTCAGGTAGGATTCCGAACATAGTGTAATCAATGAACGGATCCCTCTAGTCACCGATTGAAGGTTGAAGGATTGAAATCTGACTTCCAACCACTTTGTGGCATTCAGCAACTGCTTGATGTGTGTTAAGAGGAGGAAGGATTCTTCTTTTGCACACTGTGATTTGCATGTTTTCCCCTTCCTGGATTGCCATAGATGCGGCAAGTCCAGCCAGGGCATCTGCACTTATGTTTTCACCTCTACGAATGTGGGTGATGTGACAGATGTCAAACTTTTGCAGAAGCGATTATGCCTTGTTGTAGTAAGGCAGCAGATCAGGCTTCCTGACTTCAAATTTCTGATTCATCTGGTTGACGATCAGTTGAGAGTCTCCAAAGACTTCCAGCATGGTGATACCGGATTCGATGGCGAGTTCCAATCCTAGGATCAGAGCTTGATATTCAGCTGCATTGTTTGTGCATGGTTCCAGTAGCGAGAAAGCGTGTGGAATCATGTATTTATCGGGGCTAACAAAGAGGATGCCAACTCCCGAGATCAGATGTCTTTTTTCATTTGTCTTGGTTGCACCGTCAAAGTACATGTCCCAGGAGGTACTTTGTGAGAAAGTCTCCACATTATAGACTGGTTCGTCTGGGAGATCATCTCTGAGTGGAGAATCTTTAGGCAATGGATGCTCTGCGAGAAAGTCCGCTAGAGCTTGCCCTTTGATTGCCTTTTGTGGTACATACCTAATATCAAATTGTGACAGAAGGATGGACCATTTTGCCAGTCGGGCATTGAGGGAACCTGCTTTTGTGACAAGGACCTTTAAGAGGTTGATCCTTGAGACCAGGTAGACTGTGTTGGAAAGCAAGTAGTGACGTAGCTTTTGTACGGCGAACATCACTGCAAGGCATTCTTTTTCTACTGGAGAGTAGCGATGCTCTGCACCTACTAGCATGCGGCTGAGGTAGTATAGAGCAGCTTCTTTTCATTCATCATTTTCTTGTGCAAGCAGAGCACCCAGAGAGTGATCAAGGGCACTTGTGTACAAGATGAATGGTTTTCCAGTAGTAGGAGCAGCTAACACTGCAGGTTTGGTCAGGTATGACTTGATATCTTGGAACGCAGCTTCACAGTCAGCATCCCAGACAAAGTTTACACCTTTTTTCATCAACCGGGAGAATGGACGGCATTTCCCCGAAAGATTGGAGATGAACCGTCTGATGTAGGCCAATCTCCCTTGAAGCCTTTTGAGTTCTCTCAAGGTTCTTGGAGAGGGCATTTCTAGAATGGCTTTGACTTTTATGGGGTCAAGCTCTATTCCAGCTTTCCGAACTAAGAATCCGAGGAACTTACCCGACGAGGCGCCGAAGAAGCATTTCAAAGGATTCATTCGCAGTTTGTGTTTGCGAAGTCGGAGGAAGACTTCTCGAAGGTCTTCGAGATGATCTTCTTTTCTTTTTCTTTTGACGGCGAGGTCATCAACGTAACTGTTGACACCAAAAATGTCACTTTGCCTCTTCAAGATCCAAAGAGCTACATGAAGTCGCAACCTGCCATAAATAGGCAATGCTACTTCCAAAAAATCAAATCTTATCAGAATCAAACAAAAACTGCAAGATCCTTCAAGACAGCCAAAAGAGGAGTACACAAGAAGTTTCGGGCCATTTCAAAATCATTTGACCTAACTTCGCTTCTCCGACAGCCGAAAAAGACCTCCCGGCGGCGAAAGGATCGGAGACACCAAATCTTCGATCAGAGCCGATGGATGGTCTCAAAATACTTCCAAAAGGCTCCACGTCAAGTTCCGAGTCAAACCGACAACGTTTGACCCTACATCAACTCTTGAACAGCTAAATCAGGCCTCTCGGCGGCGAAGCTCCTCGGGACCATGGTTTCCAAGACAGAGGAGGGCATTGCGCTGCCCACAGCCAGGGTCGTCTGACCTCCTACTGTTCTTCTTTCTCCCTTTCCAGGTTTCAGGCAAGCATCGGTTCTTCCTAAAGAGCTCCGGCTCCACCACCCCCCCCCCCATGAGTCCACGTATTTTTATGCACCTACATAAGGCATTTACTTGTTGACCAATCTAAAACTTGGAAGTTTCTTTAAATTAAAAATACCTTATGATATATCTCCTTTCTGTTGGTAACTTGGTATCCGTTGGCTGCAATGGTTGAGAACTAGTTTGGAAAGAGGAAGAGGGGTTTGATTATGGGCATTTGGAATGCGCATACTTCTGTTGGGAATATCACGGCTTCGCTGGTGGCTTCAGCTTTACTAAAATACGATTGGGGCTGATCTTTTGTTGTTCCCGGACTTATTATTGCAGTTGTGTGGGGAGATTTCCAAAGCTCCAGGATTACGCTGATCCCGGCCATCAGATGAGGCTAAGCATTCTCACGTGCCATCCGCGTGCCATCCACGTGGCATCGGACTCACCCCGGCTACCAGGGCAGAGGCCTCAGCCGAAGTCAAGCAGCTCCGGACCGCTAGTGCCGAGCTCGGCTACTCCACATGCACACCTCGGCAGAAAGCTCTACCTCGGCTGAAGGAGCCGGGACGGAAGTCGAGGCAAGAAAGAACCTCCACTCGCACCCCTCATCCCCCACGTCATCAGGCACGTGAAGGAATAGGGGCGCAAGCTAATGAGACAGATGCGACATCCAGCCATCCACAATCTTCGCCAGATCACTGACAGGGCGGCATCCAGCGGCTGAAGCCACATCAGGGCAAGGCCCGAGGGCAGAACTGATGGTACCCCCGACCGTCAAAGGCGCCCAACACAATCTGGCCCAACAAGACGCATATTTAATGCGATGTGGGCTGATCCGACTCGCATTAAATGCAGAGTGGGCTGGATTGGACCGCATTAATTGCTTTGTGGGCTGATCATGACTTCCCAGTCGAATCATGGGATCCACACCAAGATATCGTCCAAGATATCTTCCAAATCCTCTATAAATAGAGCTGCATCTCACATGCAAGGTACGCACAATCCATCCTCAGAGCCGTTACTCTACCTCTCTTCTTCCTCTCCTTCCTTTGTTCCAGTTTATCCACTGACTTAGGCATCGGAGAGCCTTGCGCCGCCCAGGCCAGGGTCTTCTGACCGTTTGCTCTTCCTTTTCAGGCTTTCGGACGATCACTAACCTCCATCATCTTGGATAAGTCCTCTAAGGCACCTCCGTTATTGTGGGTCATTTATTTTCAGCACCTACAGTAGTCATTGGGGATGATGGTGTTTCTGGTCTTGCCCACTGGTTCTGAAACTCTTGGGGTTGACGATGAAGAAGAAGGTGGATTGCTAGACTCACCAAAGAAGAGTGTAATCGCAGAGCCCCCTTTGAACAAGATACCAGAGGCTAAAGATAGAACGAAGAAGCTCCTCCATACAGTCATGGCAGAGCCCAGCAAATCGTGGGAGATGCCGTGACGAGCGACGCTAGCGTCACACTTCTCAAAATTCAAAAAAAAAGAAAACAGGAAAACGGGCTGGCGGACTCCGTTTGTGTAATCACGAACTATGGGGTACTTTTTCGTGCAACAGCAAACTACCGAGTTTTTTTTGGTATAATCCTCTAATAATAATAATAAGGGATAAATGAAATTACCTACCTGTACTTTGCCAAGATTTCAGACAACCCCCCCGTGGTTTGGTTTTTTTTACTAAACCTACCTGAACTTGTAATGACAATACAAATACAGACGTCCGTGATGGAAAAGAATGAATGACGAAATTACCCCTCCATATATAACTCTTGTGTTGCACTTTTCGATCGTTTTCGCTGTTTTTGGATTTTCTTCGAAGAATGAGCGATTTTGGGAGAAAGCGACCACAACGGCTAGGGTTAAGCGATCACTGCCTGCAAGAAGCGATCAACAGCGTTTTTCTTCTTGAAAATCCATCAATAAGGTGGATCTATTTCATGCTGTGGTTAGGGTTGTTCCAAGACGCAGCGATTTTGGGAGAAACGGCAGCCAGGTTAGGGTTCTTCAAAGACCTCCTTCAAGAAGCGATCAACCCCTAATCCAGACTTTGTTCAGATCAAGAAGTGGTCAATCAGAATCCATCAAGGAGGTTTAACGATTTCAGAGGTATGTACTTATATCAAACCCTTAATAATGTGTGATGCCGAGGGTTTTGGGTTTGGGTTTTGATTAAAAAGATCTCTATGGGTTGACATCTCTACGTGCATGGATTGTAAAGTTGCATTTTTTCATTCTGTCTTTTTTTGTCTCATTTTAGTGAATGGGGATGAGGAAATTTCGTTGTCTGTGATAGTGATGTGTGAAAATGGTCCCCTCTTGTGCTATCTATTTCAACTGTTTTATGTTTTTTTTGTTTGTTTGTTTTTTTATGAATGTTGGTGGAGGATGATCCCCACCTGTCTGCACTATGTCGAGTGCTTTTGCCTTTCACACATGGAGGGGACCACAGTGATAAAAAAAAATTCTGTTCTTATATTCTGTGTATGGATTTGCCTTCTTCTACATGCAAATGTCGTCGTTTGAAGTGACCAAGTGGTCAATTTTCTTTCTTATTGTATATGGATTTGCCTCCTCTTACATGCAGATGTCGTTTGAAGAAGTGACAGTACGTTTCCACCATGGTGGTTATTTCACACAGCCACCAAATATTGTATACCTTGGGGGTGTGGTAGATGAGGTCACTAACTTTGATATTGATAAAGTATCCTTTTTTGAGTTTAGGGATTATATGATGGATCTAGGGTACCCAGATAACAGTATGATGTATTTTAAGGTTCCAGACTTGGGTTTTGATGATGGTATGAGGCGAATTGAATCAGATAAGGATGTATTACTCCTGTTGGAACATTATAAAGGCAGTGGGGTGTTGACCGTTTATGTAGAGAGGGGACATGAACCTCTGATGGTAGTGTCACCTAAGGGGAATGTCCTGATGCAGAATGTTGACAACAAAGGTGTCTTGAAGAAGTTACCTGCACCAGAAGTTGGGTCAAGTAGTAGAAAAACAAACTCTGAGGAGGATTACGCTGCTGATGTTGAGGATGTGTCTGCTTTTGATGAAGGCAGTGATGATGACCAAGATGATGATGACAGTGAGGTTGAGCCTCCGGAGTTGTATGAGGATGTTGAGAAGGCTGATGATGAGGATATCTTCAGAGCATCTCCTGAGAAAGAATCACAACCTCATGAAGCTGAGTATATGCAAGGAGAACAAATACAAAACCAGCAGGAAACACAGACACCAAACCAGCAAGAAACACAAACCGCAAATCAGCAAGAAACAGAAACACCAAACCAGCAAGAAAAACAAACCCCAAACCAGCAGGGAGAACAAACCCAAAACCAACAAGTACCAGTTGATGAGAACTGGTTAACAGATGATGAGGGAGGGGATGAGCTTCATTCTTTGTATAGCTCATCTGATGAGAACAGGGCAGAATGGACAGAATTTAATGAGTTGACTGATATGGGGAATCCACAACTGAAGTTGGGCATGATATTTGCGAGTCCACAGGTATTCAGACAAGCACTTGTTGAGTGGTCTGTAAGGCAGGGCTTTGACATTAAATATCTGAAAAATGAGAACAAGAGAATCACAGCTGTCTGTAAACATGATTGTGGGTTTAGGATTCATGCATCACCCATGCAGGGTGAGAGGATATTTCAAATTAAGTCTTTCAAACCCAAACATACATGTGGTATGAAATTCAAAAGTCACCTGGTCACTTCAAGTTATATAGCTAATAAATACCAGCAGAGAATGAGTGATGATCCAAAATGGTCAATCCCCGCAATGCAAAAAGAACTGAGAAGAGATTTGAAGGTTGATTTGTCTAAGGAGAAGTTGTACAGAGCAAAGAGGAAGGCAGCAGATAACATATCTGGAGATATTAGACTGCAATACACTAGATTGAGGGACTATTGTGTCACTGTTCAGAAGCACAATCCGAATACAAGTTTATTTGTGGTGACACAAAGACCTCAAATGGATAGAATTCCTTATTTCCAGCGATTGTATGTCTGTTATGAGGCACAAAAGGTCGGGTTTGTGAATGGATGTAGACCCATAATTGGTCTAGATGGGTGCTTCCTCAAAGGCATTTATGGTGGACAAGTACTGGCTGCAATAGGTAGAGATGGGAATGAGAATATGTTTCCAATTGCAATGGCTATTGTAGAGGCTGAAAATATGGACTCATGGACTTGGTTTTTGAAATCTCTAATTGATGACATCGGAGATGGGGGCGACATGGGTTGGACTTTTATGTCTGATAGACAGAAAGGACTTGATGCAGCATTTGAGATAGTTGTTCCGACTGCTGAAATTAGACACTGCCTAAATCATATGTATGATAATTTCAAAAAACTTTTCAAAGGCAAATTGTTAAAAGATTCTATGTGGGCTGTAGCATCATGTGGTTCACCAAGAGAATTAGATAGTCACATGCAGAGGATATTAGAGATGGACCGGGCTGCATATAATTGGCTGATGGCTGCCAATCCAAACCGATGGGCCAGGTCTCACTTTTCCACAAGAACTAAATGTGATGCACTAACAAACAACCTTTGTGAGTCTTTTAACAGTTATATACTTGATGCAAGAGAGAAACCAATCGTTAGTATGCTTGAGTGTATAAGGAGGAAGCTGATGAATAGAACTCAAGTAAAGTTTAGAGGAATGAGCAAATATGATGGAATAGTCTGTCCGGGGATATTGGAGAAGTTGGAAAAGAACAAGAATGACAGCAGACACTATTTTGCCAACTGGTCTGGAAGAGGGGAGTTTGAGGTTGATTGTTTTTCGAAAACATTTGTTGTTAATATTGAGACAAGAACATGTTTATGCAGAATGTGGGATTTGACAGGGATACCTTGTAAGCATGATATTGCATGTATATACATGAATCAAGAGAATCCTGAAGATTACATTCATGCATGTTACAGCAAAGAGGTATATTTGAGGGTATATAACAATATGATACACCCAGTACCTGGAATGCATGATTGGGTTGAAAGTGGAATGGAAGCAGTTGGTCCTCCTTTGTATAGAAGACCTGCAGGTAGGCCAAGGAAGCTGAGGAGGAGGGAAGCAGATGAGTTATCCAATTCCAGTAGGGTTTCTAGAATTAATAGAACAATGACATGTGCTAGATGTTTGAAAACAAGACTTTTTAGTCCTGCATCACAGCCTCAGTCAAGTTCTCAGCCAGCTTCCCAGGCTCAGCCAACTTCCCAACCTCAGCCAGCTTCTCAGTCAGCTTCACAGCCAGCTTCTCAACCCATGACAGCTTCTCATTCCATGCCAACACACAAGGTATTGTGAGTATATTTTTGTCACCCTTTTTGATTTTTTAGTCCTAACTAGAGTATATACATGCTTTCAGGACATTTGACTTTTTTATTTCTTAATAAATTTTGATTGGTCAGGGAAGAGTCAGAAAAGCTTGTTCTCAACCAAATCCATCACCAAGAACAAGAAATACCACTGGTAGAGGGCGGATTGCAGCAGGAAAACAGAACAAGACTTGTTGATGACAACTGATCACTGGATGATTGGATGACTGATGTTGTTCACTGACTGGATGTTGTGTCACTGATTTCTGGATGATTTTATTTCACATTTGGATGATGATGTTTTGATGTTTTTAGTACTAACTGGATGATTATGTTTTGGGTTTCTTTGTTACTTTTTGAATGAGAATGCATGTTTCCGGTTTTTTGGATAATTGAATGATGATGAATGCATGTTAGCTTTTGATGCAGGTTAATTGAAGTTCATAAAAAAAGTAGTCATTGAAAAACAAACACCTCCAACTTCCCATTTGATATTCAATTTCCAACTTATACATATGTTCATTCATGGTAATTCCATGACATCTACAGGAGTCCAAGATATCAGTAGATAACAAATGAAAAACACAAATACAATTCCAGCCCATGTCCCCATCAGCAAACGTAGGAAACATCTTTCCCTTCTACAGGTCGACTTCAGTTCCCTCTCCAACAGATCAATCCTATCCAGTAGCTTCGGCACAAGCTCTATTTCTCCATCAACCCATTCAAAAAATCCACATGCTGGCTGGATCTGATAACACATTGAAAAAAATAGGAATAAGAATACCATGGTTGACTAGACTTTAAAAAGATCAAACAGAATGATCAAAGCATTACCCCATATAGTGCACAGCCAAGAAACCTCCTCCCATTGTTTCGCTGTGTTCTGGAAGTCCTCAAAGCAGCCCTATGCCCACAGTGACAGAAACGACTTTCACCATCAAATGGAGGGGAAGTTCCGTGAGAAAACTGGTTATGTGAGTTTGAAGAAGACGACATTTGATATGGCTGGAGATGTTCAGTTGCTTCCCTCTTGGTGGTTGACGAAAATGGAGAACTACTTCTGTTTCTGCTTCTGCTTCTCCCTCTTCTCTTCTCTTCTGCTGAAGAGAAATCAATTTGGGCTATCCATTTTTTATAGGTGGGTTCAGGGGCAAAAATGTCTTATTTTAAAGCCATTTACAAGAGTCAGATGCCTCCAGTATGCCTTACAAGGGATTTATACATATACGCCGTTAATACTAACAGAAACCATCACTTTTGCATTGTCATTACAAGTTCAGGTAGGTTTAGTAAAAAAAAAAAAACTACAGGGGGGTTGTCTGAAATCTTGGCAAAGTACAGGTAGGTAATCTGCATTTCCCTAATAATAATAAAAGAAAAAAATAGAAAAAACAATCGAATGGGGTCTCGTTGTGGGAGGAGGAAGTACTTTTTTATAATTTACCATAAGACCCTCGATTCGAGGTGGATGCATTTTTAAGGGAAGCCTAAAGTCGGCAAATCATCCAGACTCATCCAGCAAATTCAGGTGGGCGTCCGCGTATCAGAGTCGACGACGAAACTTGTCTCGCTCACAGCCGAATTCTAAGCGGATGCTATAAAACCAAATAATTGAATCGGAGAAACAGAAAGCTGGACCAATTTAATAAACTTCACTCGGAAATAAGAAACATAGCAGAAACTTCTTTCAAATTCACAGGCGGCCGTTTTACTACCACTCTATCTATATATGGACCAAACTACACATGAGGTCCTAAATAATAATCATCATAGCCCTCTTCCTCCACACAGATCTCCTCTCTGTTCCTTGGAAAACCAAGTATTCTTTCCATCACTCTCGTTAACTCTTGTTTAGTCGATTCTTTCAATCCAACCTAAGTAACCTGTTTTTCTTGTTTTATTGTTGGGTCGGTTTTTTTAATCCCAACTAGTCTATATCTCTTCTGTTTTGTTGAGTCGAGTCCTTTGGGCCGACCCATTCCATGGATCTTTCTCCTACAAACTATGCAGCAACAATCTTCAACCTTGGTAGAAGTTTAAGTATTGGGTCATCCAAACAACGATCTGCCAAGAGATGGCAAAAGGCTTTCAATGTTATCTATTCCGGCAGAGCTATGCTCTCTTGTCAATAAAGAAGTACTCTTTGTAATCTCATGTAGTTCCTCCTATAACTCCCTTTATGTCCAACCAGAAGATGATGCTCGTGATAACAGTGACGGTAATGAGAGTATAAAAAATGGTGGGTTCTTCTTGCAAGTTGATGCAAAAGCAGTGGGCAAAATTGTGAGGGACAAGGATATAGAGTCTCTTCATTGACTTGGAAGAATCCAAAGAATTACTGCAGCGCTTGAAACGGATGCAGAGAGAGGAATACATGGGGACACGGAGGATCTCAATCGTCGGCAGGAGGTACTTACTCACTTTCTTCTTTGTCGGTTAAAGTTGGGGATGAACATGGTTCGAGTAATCAGGTGACCTACTCGAGCGAAATATGCATGACGGTCCTTACTAGACCCACTAATTAAAATTTCAAGCTATTCAAAATAAATTTCAACCTTGTTGTATGGGCATAGACAAATTATAATATATTAAAATCAAGCATTTGGACTGTTGGCCCTGATTTTGAAAGAGTCCTGCTTTGGCACACAGTGTTTCTCTTTTCCCACACACACATTTGAAAAAAAAAAACCCTGTGAACATACCTTTTTGCCCATGCTCTCCCTTTCTCTCTACCCACCTCCCCCTTCACCTCTGGCCGGCTGCAGATCGGACAGCCGGGCGGTCGCAATGATCGCCAACCTACCCGATCTGCCGTCGGCCATGGAAAGGAAGGGAGAGGGAGAAACGGAGAGAAAGAAGGAGATGGAGAGACATGAGGAGGGAGAGACAGGGAGAAGAGAAGGGGGAGAGAAAATAGTGGGGGAGGGAGAGAGAAAACAGAGGGGGAGGGAGAGAAGGGGAGGAGAGGGATCGGCCGGCGCTCGCCGGTCCAGGCCGGATCCGGAGGTGAAGGGGAAGGTATGGGGAGAGAAAGGGAGGAGAGAGAAAATGGTGGGGAGGGAGGGAGGGCAGGGTCGGCTGTCGCCATCGGTGAAGGGGGAGGTGGGGGGAGAGAAAGGGATGAGGAGAGAAAGAAACAGTGGGGAGGGAGGAAGAGAGGGAGGAAGAGGGAAAACAGTGGGGAGGAGGGAGGAAGAGAAACAGTGGGGAGGGGGGAGGGAGAAGGGGAGGAGAGGGGACGGCGGTCTCAGAAGGGGGAGGTTGGGGGAGAGAAAGGGAGGGAGGAGAGAGAGGAACAGTGGGGAGGAAGAGAAAACAGTGGGGAGGGAGGGAGGAGGAGAGAGAGAGAAACAGTGGGGAGGGAGGAGAGGGGACGGCGGTGGATCTGTCGCCAGCCGGAGGTGAAGGAGCTGTCGCCGGCCGGAGGTGGGGAGAGAGAAAGGGAGAAGGTGGGCAAAAAAGTAATTTCAGAGGGTTTCTATTTTAAATGTGTGGTGGGAAGGGATAAAATCTATGTGCCAATAGCAGCTCTCTTTTGAAATTAAATTACTTCTCTTTTTCTCAATTTTTTCCGATTTTCTCCCCGACCCATTTATCTCATGCAAACATCCTACTTTTATCTCAAAGCAATAATATCTACTCCCCACTTTTCAAATATATACTGCTATTTTTTTCTACAATTTCTCTCTTTCTACCCAAAACCCTACAATTCCCTTTCTACTCCAGTTTTTCTCTTTCCTCTCTATCCTATTAGCCCTTAGATTACATAAATAGGTACCCTCATAAACTTTTCATCTTTTGCTTTCTTTTTAATATTTATTGATATTTTCTTAATGTATGAATATTTAAATTATAATGTTCGTCATAATGAGAGTTATTATCCATTACTTGAGATCCCATATGCCTAGAGTCGTATTAACTCTACATTTATTGTACCACAAGAGGTTTGAAATATTAAATCCTCACCGCAGACTACGATCCGTGGGCCCAAAGGACAACATTTTTAATTAGTCCTAAAATTCACTCTCCGGATCCGATTATTTCTTTAATCGGGTTCGGGGGACGTGACAGGTTGGTATCAAAGCAGTGGTTGGTTTCTCAGGGTAAAAATTGTAGAAACCATAGGACGCGTGTGAGGATTTCGTTAGTTAGTAGGTTGATCTTTTAGTTTTGTTTCTAGCATTGTGATGTTAGCTTGGGGCATATTGGAACTAACCTTGAATGTTTTACAGGGTTATTGCTGGTAGGCATAATACCAGAGGTGAAGGTAGTTCTTCTCAGAATGGTTCTGAGAATCAATTCCATCAATTTATGGCAGCCTTTATCCAATCTCAGAAGGACATGGCCCAGCAGAGCCAGAAACAGAATGAGGACCAAGCTGTATTCCAAGCTCAAATGCTTGAGGTAGTGCAAAAGGTGGGCCAGCCACAGGCCAAGGAGTATGACCTGAATGAGTTGGTTGAGAAATTCAGGAAGAGGTTTCCACCTGAGTATGGCATAGAGGACCCCACTGTAGCAGATGAGTGGGTTGTCCAAATGGAAAAGATCTATGAGGTATTTCGGTGCACGGGCATCCAGCAGGTGCAGCTTGCAGCCCACATGTTCCGTGGAGCAGCTGAGAGATGGTGGAAAACCGTCAAACACCCATATGAGGAGATCGCGGAGGAGGTAGCCTAGAAGACATTTACAGAGCAGTTCCAAAAGAAGTTTATCCCGGAGCATTATAGGGATCAAGAAGATGTAGGAGTTTGAGAGGCTAGTACAGGGTGATTTAACAGTACAAGATTTATGAGATTGCCTTCACCCATCTATCCCGATTTGCTGAGTGTCTGATTCATCCAGAGTCAGAGAGAGTCCGGAGATTCACCAAGGGACTGCGAGCAGATATAAAGATGCAAGTACAAGCGCAGCAGACTGACCAATTATGATGATGTGGTCAAAGAGGCATATTGGGCAGAGGAGTCCCTGAAGGATGTGATTACTTTGGAATAGCAGAGGATCTTAGCATTGATCCCTCAGCCCAGGACACAGGGATCTTTGTCTCTGTCATATGAGCAGCCGGCACCCAAGAGGCTACGATTCGAGCCTGTACCCCGACCGCAGCCACGGCGAGTCTCTTGCATGCATTGTGGCGGGAACCATTATGGCCATGATTGCAGGAAGCAGTCCGTTGAAGAAATTGTCTTGATGGCTGATCAGAAGGACCCACCCATGACTTTGAAGGACTACATGTACCCCACTAGGACAACTCAACCGTCCTGCATCACCCTGCCTCAGACCAATGCCACATTTGAGCTGAAATCTGGCATGATCCAGATGCTCCCAGTATTCCGTGGGCTAGAGCAGGAAAACCCATATCAACATGTTAGGGAATTTGAGGACATATGTGGGACCATGAGAATCAATCATATGAGTGATGAGGCCCTTAAACTTAGATTATTTCCTTTGGCCTTAAAAGAAAAGGCTAAAGCTTGGCTTTATGCCTTACAGGCCGGGTCCATTACTACATGGGACAAGCTAGTCAAAGAGTTTTACAAAAAATTATACTCCAAGCAGAAAACCGCTTCGATTAGGCAGACCATCAATGGATTCCATCAATGGAAGGGGAGACACTTTACAGTTATTTGGAACGGTTCGAAGACCTCTTAATCCAATGTCCCCACCATGGATTTGAAAAAATTTGAATGGTTCAAATTGTGTATGAATGCATGGATTACCCAACCAAACAAATGGTGGAATCTTTCTATAGTGGAAAATTTACACAGAAAATAGCAGAAGAAGGTTGGACATCTTTGGAAGATACCGCTGAAAACACACTGCAGTGGGCCCCTATCAAGAGGGAGCCCACCAAACCCACCATTCCTGAAAAAGGGGGGATTTCAAGGTTGAACCCAAAATTGAGGCAGAGGCCAAAATGGCCACACTGGTGAGGAGAATAGAGGCCTTAGAGCTTAACCAAAAGCCCACTCCAAACACTTTGGAGTCATTGAAATATAATCGGGCCATGAATGGGGGGATTGACCCAATAACTTTGGGTCAGACCGAGTCTGTTGAGGAGGTTAATGCACTATATCAAAACACTCGTTTTGATAATCGTCAAAGGTATGACCCGTACTCTAACACACAGGTTGGAGGGACAATCCGAACTTTTCTTGGACCAAAGGCCCAACTCAAGGTGGCCCATCTCAGTCCACTCAATTTCAGCCCAATCAATCTCAAGTCAATGCCCCACCCGGTTTCCAAAAACCCAACTTCAACCCCAGTCTATTGACCCAGAGGGTAAATTCTTTAGAAGAGGCCATGAAACTCATGTCTCAAACCACAGCCCAATTGTCTCAAAGTACTACTCAATTCCAGCAGACCACTACTCAAATTTTGAATGGTCACACCCATACCCTTGCAAAACCGGAATATTAGAGGGGCCAACTGGGCCAACTGACCAACTCTATTAGTGTCAGAGATAAGTTGACCTTCCCTAGTCAACCTGAACCCAATCCCAAGGGCCAAGTCGTTCATGATCCTAACGGAAAAGGCCTGGAACAAGTCCATTCCATAATCACTCTTAGTTCGGGTGCACAAGTTGATAACAAGGTGGAACTACCCAAGGAGTGTAAGACCCCGACCCGAGAGACCTCGATTAGAGTTAATTAAGTTGTATTGTAGTTTTAAGTGTGTTAGTGATTTTTGGATTAGTTTGGGGATTAGAATAGCTTTTATAATAGCTTTGGGGAATTTTGAGAGCCTTTTTACTTATGGGACCCTTTGGGGGTTTTTGCTTCGAATTGTGTGAGATTGGGGGTTTATTCATGATTTTCAAAAATTGTGTTTTTAACTCCATTTGATTTGCCTTGTTAATCCCTACAACTTCATGTTGACATCGTTTCCATTCGAGGACCCTAAACCCGAATTTTCACCATTTGGGGGCAAAATGGTCTTTTTACCCAAAATCTGGACACCAATTCAATGTCACCAAAACGTGCAAAATATATACTTTTTGGAAACTAGAAATTTCGCCGATCAACTTTGTCTTCTTCGTCAAATTCGTTTGAAGCCCCGAAAGCCATGTTTTTAGCCCGAGAAGTCTTTTAAGTTGTGGGCCCCATCCACACTTACTATATATAGAGGACCTTCTTCCTCATTTTTTCCCATTCTTGCTAAAACCCTAGAGGAGAAGAGAAATCCCAGCCCTAAGGGTTTTTCCCTTGTTCTTCTTGCTTGTTTCCCATAAATCACCACAAGAACTTGGCTAAATCAAGAGATGGACCTTGCAATCTTCTTCCTCACCTCAAGAGCTCTCTATTGGTACCATTTTTGAAGACATGCATCACCATTAGAGCTTCTTGTGAGCTCTCTCTTCTTATTTGAACCATTTCTAGGTAAGGGAACCTTCCAATCTTTTAGAATCTTGTTTGTTTAGCCCTAGGGTAGCTCCATTTCGTTTATTGGAAAATTTTGTTTGTTTTACTTGGATTTTGATATTCTAGGGTTTGGATTTGGGGGTTTTTGTATAGGTGTTTGATTGTGGACTTAAGAGGTGTTTAGAGCTCAATTTGATTTGCATTGGACCCAAGGCAAGTGGATGAATGGATTAATTTCATGTTTTCTTGCTATTAAAGATTTGAACCCTCATTTATTGCTTTTACCTAAGTCATCTTTATGAGTTTTCATGATTTTGGAAACATGCATAATGTGAGGCTATTAATAGTTCTCTTGGAAAACATGTGTTTTGTTGTCTTGCTTTTAGATCATTTATGATCATTTATGGATTTGCATTTATGGAGATGTCTTGCATTGAATGAGGTGGAAGTGTTGGAGAAATTATGATTTGTGGGAGTGGTTGTTAGAGGATTTGATGATGGATTGAATGGGGTTGAAAGGAGGGTTTGAGACCCTCAAATGCATGTATAAAAGGATGCCCAAAGGAGGAGAAAAAGGAAGGAACGGACTGTACTCAGAAAATGTGTTCTGGACAGTTCGCTCGAGCGACCGTGACACATCGCTCGAGCGAACCCGTCACAGAACCTCGTTGGCTCGAGCCAACCCTCTGATCGCTCGAGCCAACCTGATCCAAGCAGGTCCACTCGAGCGAACTGCCTGCCTGGCTTGGGTGAATACCTAAGGACTTGAAACATTATTTTTAGGCTTGGGGAGGTATTGTTTGGAGCCCCAATGCTATGTAAGGACTTGTAAGGCGTTGTATGAAGTTCGGAGGAAGGAGAAGCCTCGTCATGGAGATTCCATGGGATTTTCTAGATTGGTCAATGTGTATAAGGACCCGGAATGTCCCTAATTCCTAAAGAGTACCAAATTACATCATGACCGACATACGGGACCCTATTCACACTGATTCAATTCTGGGAACCTCAATGTTTAGCCCATAAATGTATGAGAAACCATTGTATTCGATTTTCAATCAAACTCCTATTTTGGGATTTCAAACCCATGTGATATGACTAGACTGTCCAAGAGTACTAGAAGTGATGTGTGTAGCTTTTGCTAACCTGTATAGATATCGACTTGATGTGAATACGTAATTGTGCCTATTGGCACCCCCGTTTCTTTAATATGCATATGATTTGATTTACCGTATTTGACCTATGAGTCGGCACCACTGAGCTTGGACGACCTTGTCGGTTTGATCCACCGACTTGGGGCTCCTTCCCCTCCCGATAGTCAGCTGCAGTCTGGAACCCGCAGAGTTTTACCCGGTTCGCTACCGTGGTCCCGCAGAGTATATATATGTATATTATAGTATCTTATCGTTGTCCCTCCTCACCTTGTGTGACTGAGGTCAATGATCCCGTAGGGTATGTGCTCTCTTCACATTAGTGAGAGAGGATCTAGCTTTGTGTGGTTGCCACCTTGTTAGTCCCGAATCCTTGTTACCTTACATGTTTTATTGCAAATGTGCCTCTTTTAAATGACACATTGTCTTTTATGAAGTTCATTATTTATTTACAGGTTTTTCTAAACCCTTGCATAGTATCATTGTTTTATTACTGTTATATCTACTCACTCACCTGCCAGACCGTCGTGTCTGATCCATTTATTTTGGTACTCAGGTCTCGAGCTTATTGCCATTGAGGAGAAGCCTGAGGAGGCGGTCGGTGAACCGCAGCGAGTGATTGAGTGGCAAGCCGACGATGTCATGTAGACATTCGGCCTTGCCTTGAGAACTACACATTTTGGGAACTTGTGATATCTTTATTTTGGGTTTTATTTGGTTGTATGGTCTTTGTTGACCATTATTTGGGGCAATTAACTAATTGATCTTTGTATAAACAACTAACCTTACTTTTGGGGAAATATGCTTATGATCATTGCTCATTCTGATATCTTGCCGTGTCAAATATGAATCAGTCTTATTTATGGAATGGAATAGCACTAAAATGATTTACTACACGCTTCCCGCAATTTCGAAAACTTGTTTGATATGTTTATATGTGAGATGATGTGTAAAGATAATCCTCACCCGCGGAACCCTGTGGGAAATCACATGCACGGATAAATGTTTTCTTAATTCCGTGTGCGGTTTAGCCAAAGAGATGCACGTGGCGCGGCATCAACAAACCGTCCCGATCCCGGATTTGGTTACCCCATAATCCCGGTCCGGGGTCGCGACTGGACTGGTATCAGAGCGGGACATGTTTCAGGCATTAAAAGAAACTAGAAATCTTAAGTACGTGGCGAGGATTCGCTAGACTTTCATTAGATAGAATCATGTGAGCAATGTGTGACCACCCTGTACTTGATTTATATGTGCTAACAATTTATTTTGCAGCGTTATGCCACCTCGCAAACGAGCAGCAAATAGTAATTACGTTGCTAGTAACAGTGAGAGTGCAGGGCCTATTGCAGAGGAACCACATGACAACAACATGCAGAACCAATTCCAACAGATGATGCAGGCTATGCTAGACCAACAACGTCAGGCAAATGAGAACCAGGCTAGACTCCAAGCACAAGCGCATGAGACACAGACCAGATTGCAAGAACAGATGCTTAAGAAAGACGAGGATCATGCTAGGGAGATGGCTCAAATGCAGGCACAGTTGTTGGGTGTGCTAGAAAGGAGACCGGAACCAATTCCAGTTGCACCACCGGGTCCGGTTAACATTAGAGGGAATGATCCTAATGTGTTGTATGAGCGGTTCAGGAAGAGAGGACCGAAGGAATTCTTAGGGACAGAGGATCCATGGCAGCAAATGACTGGCTTGAGCACACCGAGAACATATTTGAGATCTTCACATGTACGGGTGTAGAACGAGTGCAGCTGCAGCCTCTATGTTCGCGGGCTTAGCAGATATTTGGTGGAAGACCATCAAGGCAGAATACAGGACAATGGCTGATGCAGAAGCTTGGGCTAACTTCAAGAGACAGTTCGGGGAGAAATATGTACCTGCGCAAGTCAAGAGGTAAAAGGCAGCAGAATTTCAACAACTTGTGCAAGGGAACATGACAGTCCTCGAATACCTCACCAAATTCGAGAGATTGTCAAGGTATGCACCGGAGTTAGTGGACACCGTGGAGAAGAAGATAACCAAGTTCCTTGAGGGACTTCACCCGATTATTGAGAGGGATGCTACCGGGGTTGTACCACCCGTTACCTTCGAAGAAGCTGTCAAGAGAGCATACAAATTTGAGAACTTCCACAACAAGATCATCAAGAACCAAGGAAAGGGTCAAGGCCAACAGCAGAACAATCAACAGAGGAACAATCAGAATAAGAGGCCAAGACAAGAGCAGAATGCACAGAATTAAGGAGCTTGTATCCACTGTGGAAAATATCATGGGAATGCCCAGTGCCGTACTATCACAGGCGCATGTTTTAGATGTGGTTTGATGGATCACCAGATGAGGGATTGCTCGAGGCCAGAAAGACAGAATAGACAGCAGCAGGGAGTACAGCGTCAGGCACCACCTCAAAATGCGTTAGTAGTTCAGAATCAGGCAAGGCCACTACAGCAACAGGCACCATAACAGCAGTATAGGCCACAGCAACAGTAGCAGGCTCGTCAGCAAGGGCAAAATCAGAATCAGAATCAGCGACCTCAGCATCAGAACAGGAACGCACAACAGGGTAGGCAACAGCAAGGACAGAATAGGCCACCACAGAGGGCACAGCTTATGATGTCAACAGAGCTGACGCAAAGGCTGAAGGTAATGTAGTGGAAGGTACACTTCTCGTCTGTGGTTTTGATGCTAGGGTTTTGTTTGACCCTGGCTCTACTCACTCATTCATATCCCCAAAGTTTGCTAAGTTGATTGATATGCATGCTAGAGAGTTGAGTTTCATTTGACTGTGACTACCCCTTTAGGTAAGGAAGTTGTTTATAGAACTTTTTACCCTAGTTGTTCAGTCATGATAGGAGAAGTAGTATTACCGGCAGATCTCATTTTATTGGAGATGTAGGATTTTTGATGTCATCCTAGGGATGGACTGGTTAGCAGGATACCATGCTATTATGGATTGTTTCAGGGAGAGAGGAGTAGTCCTAGTGCAGGGTTTATCTCAGCATTGAAGGCTGATAGACTAGTAAGAAGTGGTTGTGAGGCTTATTGGCGTTTATCATGGAGGATAAACGGTCCCAAGGGGTGGAGGAGATCCCAATTATTTGTGAGTTTTCGGATGTTTTCCCGGAGGAGATACCAGGATTGCCACCCATTAGAGAGATAGACTTCACTATTGAGTTGTTACCGGGGACCGCTCCGATATCTATTGCACCCTACAGAATGGCTCCGGCAGACTTGGGGGAGTTGAAGATACAGTTGCAAGAACTTTTGGACAAAGGTTTTGTGAGACCTAGTGTATCACCGTGGGGAGCACCAGTTTTGTTTGTGAAAAAGAAAGATGGTTCCATGAGAATGTGTATTGACTATATGAGATTGAACCAAGTGACCATCAAAACAAGTATCCGTTGCCAAGGATAGATGAATTGTTTGATCAGTTGCGAGGAGCTGCTTACTTTCGAAGAATGATTTGAGATCAGGCTACCATCAGTTGAGAGTCAGAGATGCAGATGTGCCAAAAATAGCTTTTCGGACAAGATATGAACACTATGAGTTTCTAGTGATGCCATTTGGTTTGACTAACGCACCGGCAGTTTTCATGGCGTTGATGAACAAGATATTTGCAGAGTATTTGGATCAGTTTACAGTGGTATTTATTGATAATATTTTGGTGTATTCCAAGACCAAAGAAGAGCACAAAGAACATTTGAGGATAGCACTCCAGCTTTTGAGGGAAAACCAGTTGTTTGCAAAGCTTAGTAAGTGTGAATTTTGGTTGGATCAAGTCACATTTTTGGGTCATATCATCTCCAAGGAAGGATTGTCAATGGACCCGTCCAAGATTGAGGCAGTTATGAATTGGGACAGACCGAAGAATGCATCAGAGATCAGGAGTTTTCTTGGGTTGGCAGGGTATTATCGGAGGTTTGTGCAAGGATTTTCTCGATTGCGTCACCTTTGACGAAGTTGACTAGGAAAATACACCATACGTTTGGACAGACAAGTGTGAAGCTAGTTTCCAAGAGTTGAAGAAGAGATTGACTACAGCTCCAGTCCTTACTTTGCATCAGGGAGCGGCGGTTCAACCATTTTTACCGATGCTTCCAATGTTGGACTTGGATGTGTTCTAATGCAAGATGGGAAGGTAGTTGCATATGGATCCCGGCAGTTGAAAGATCACGAGAAGAACTATGCAACACATGATCTCGAGTTGGCAGCAGTTGTTTTAGCGTTGAAGATGTGGAGACACTACCTCTATGGAGAGAAGTTTGAGGTTCACTCCGACCACCGTAGCCTACAGTACTTGTTTTCTCAGAAGGAGTTGAACATGAGATAGAGGAGATGAATGGAATATATCAAAGACTATGATTTTCCTATCAAGTATCACCCGGGGAAAGCGAATGTAGTTGCAGATGCTTTGAGCAGAAAGTCAGTTAGCATGGCAAGTCTTCGGGGGACTTATGTTGTTCAGCAGTTAGAAGAGTCAGGTGTAGATTTTCAGCCACTAAGGGAGGTGTCATGTTGGCAAACATGTCAGTGTCAGAGCCCTCTTTCATCCAGAAGATCAAAGAGAATCAGTTGCAAGACCCAGAGTTAGCTAATAAGGTTTCAGAGCATATAGCAGATCGTCCGAATTTTCGTGTTGTGGATGGAGTTTTGTACTACCGAGACCGTCTATGTGTGCCTAACTTGGAAGACTTGAGGAATGATATCATGACAGAGGCTCCAATACCAAGTATTCTATCCACCCGGCAGTACGAAGATGTATCAGGACTTGAAGGGCAGATTTGGTGGAATAATATGAAGAGAGAGATAGCAGCTTCGTTCTCTAGATGTATGACATGTCAGTTGATCAAGGCAGAACATCAGAAGCCTCCAGGGGTTGCTACGACCATTAGAGATTCCGGAATTGAAATGGGAGCACATTACTATGGATTTCATCTCGGGTTTACCGAAGACTAGTAAAGGCAACGATGCTATTTGGGTCATAGTGGACCGTCTCACCAAATCAGCTCATTTCCTACCGATGAAGACTGGGAAAGAAGATGCATATGTTACCTTTGGCTCAGTTGTTTGTTACAGAGATCGTCAGTCGACATGGATAGCCAGTTTCTATCACATCTGACAGAGATAGTAGATTTGTCTCGAGATTTTGGAAGACACTACAGATTGCCATGATATGCAATAATATAAAGTGGTTCTGACACAAGGAACAACAAGACAAGCAAGTCTGGCTAGTTCCATGTACAAGACAAGATCTTAGGGATTATCTTATCCAAGACAAACAACCACGTGATAATCCCCTTTCATTGCTAGCCAGTCATGTTTATCAATGCAAGACACATGGTTCCTAATGTACACTCTAAGTCAAGTCCAAGTCCTAAATTCTATAAGAATTTATGTTTCATATATAATTAATTATTTTATGCCAAGAGAGTGTATAAGGAATGGTTAACAACAGATACAATTTACAAGTCAAGGAGATATTACTGTCCCATCCTAGGGTACGTGGTGTCATCCCTGTACCCCACGTGTTCTAACAGAGTACGTATGGAAATTGGATCAATGATGCTTTAGGAAAATCCCTTTGTGTACAATCATGTTGAGCATCATTCAATTCAACTCCTATGCATTCGGTTACACTACGTGTAATACACGAATACCTAGACAACCATCGAAGAACACCAAGCCATGTGCTTCGATTTAATCCCCATTATTGGTCAAGTGAGAGTAAGTTTATGTTTCCAACATCTAAGGCCCAAACCTAGGTTTAAACAGTCTATTTCCCAATAACAAGAGTTTGAATCATTATTTAAATAATTACATCAATTCCCGACCTCCGATCGTGATGAAATAAGAACCATTGGATTCTCCGTCTCGAGGCTTTCCAACGGTATATTATACGTAAACATCCAACAGCGGATTCAAAGTTACAAGCATTCGAAGTTTTAAGTGACCATGCACCCTCTGATCGATCATACCGACGGTGCGATCGATCGGCATTGAATACCTCTCAGTTAGTGCACCAGTCCGATCGATCGGACTGTGTTGTGACCAATCGATCGCACTAGGCACCTCCCAGTTAGCTGAGAGTTTTAACAGACTGATCGATCGGACAGCGAACCTGTAGCCTGCAAATGGGTTTCTGCTCCCTTTTTCCTCCGGCAATCTATGGCTAACCTGCAAAAAAGAGCCTCCTTGCTCTCCCATTCATTCCACACATCACATTGACACCATTTCTAGCAATTTAAACAACCTAGAGTTATCAATTTAACAATTTATCCATTTTATTCCACAAATCTAACCTAACATGTAAATCCCAAATTCATATCAAAACAAGCTTGGAATTAAGGAAAATTGTAAGACTCCGACCCCCAATTTCTCTATTTAGTATTGTTTTAATCGTGGTTTAGCTTTTTAAGCGAGATTTGAGTTGGTTTGACTTTGTTTTTGAGTTTGACTAGGTTTTTCATAGCCTTGGAGATTTTGAAGACCGTTGACTTTAGTTTGACTCGGTCTTTGTAAAAATGTATTTTTATGAGAAATTACTTTTGATTTCTAAAAATTCCGAATTTGGGTATTTGAATCATCTCATTAAGTTGAACAACTTTCATGTTTTGATCATTTTGGTTTGATGCTCAGAAATCACGTTTTTCGAGAAAAATGTGCAAAAATGACATTTACACTAAATCTGTCCATAAATTTGGAAAATTTCAGAATTTGGGGAAATATACTTTTTGGAAAGTAAATATTTCGATGATCGATTTTGTCTTCTTCGTCGATCTCATTCGGGACCCACAAATGTTAGTTTCAGCCTTTGTAAGATTGGGGCCCATGGGGCCCAACCCACTTACCCTTTATAAAACCACTTGGGCACTTCTTCTTCCCCATTCTTCATTTTTTCCTGCAACAAGAGGGGAGCCTAGGGTTTTCCCCAGCACTTTCTCTCTCCTCTTTGAAACCCCTCATCTTGAGTGCTAAATGGAGGATTGATCTCCTAATCTTCTTCTCCTCCCTCTTGGCTTTCCAAAGACACTATTTTCAAGATATTTGAGCTAGGAGAGACCACTTTTCCAAGCTCTTCTTCCTTGTTTGAGCTTCAAAAAGGTTAGCAATGGATTTGTTTCTTCAAATCTTGGTTTTCCAAACCATTTAGAATGTTTTTGTCATATATGCAAAGGCTTCCTTTGAGATTTGCAATGGATTGATTTTCTAGGGCTTCTTCTTGAGCTATTTTGGGGGGCTTTGTGATTTTGGTAGCTTGAGACCTTGGAGAGACCTTCTGGGGTGTTTTGTTTCTCACCTTAATAAAGGCAAGTGAATATTCTAGCTAATTTGACAAATGTGTCCAATATGAATGATTTTTATGTTAGCTTCATTCTATGATTTGTTCATTTATAGATTTGTTACCTTGAAAAGTCTAAGCAATGGTTTATATTTGATTGTCTTAAGTGATTGCTTTACTACAATCTAAATCTTCATTCTCCAATTGATCCTTTTTGGCCTCACTCTTTATGTCTCAGAATTTCTATGTCTT